>OX375869.1:25424032-25458032 GCA_947359475.1 Heligmosomoides polygyrus bakeri | reverse complement strand
CAAGAACAAGTGGGAGGTGGTATTCGCGGCTCCTTTCGATGAGCTGTGAGACAGTCTGAATATGGTCCATGCAGGAGAAATCCTTGCGAAACCCTGCTTGCTCCACTGGCTGATATTCATCCAAGCAACGCTCCATGCGGTTAAGCAGTATCTTGGTGAAGATCTTGTACACAACCGAGAGAAGACTGATGGGTCGATAGTTGTTGATATCCTCCTGCTGACCTTTTTTGAAGATTAAAACTGTTTTCGACTCCTTCCATGAGTCCGGAATCCTACCAAGTCGAAGGTAGTGGTTGAAGTGCTTGGCAAGAAGTGAGCAGACGGCACTGCCACTCGCACGAAGGAGATCAGCAGAAATGCCGCCGTCCGGACCGGGAGCAGTGCCCAGCTTCATCCTTCTGATAGCATGAGCAACTTCTGAATCTAGAATTGGAGGTACTTCCTCAGCTGGTGGCATCAGCATTATATATATATATATATATATATATATATATATATATATATTTATATTAGAAAAATAGGGTGTCTCAAAAAATGTATACACTGTTTGAAAGGCGATAACTTTGTTCATAGTAAAGGTACTGAAGAAGTTAAAGGCTCATATGAAATCTTAAGAAAATAGAAATTTCTGAGATGTGAGCTGTATAGAATGCTCATGCACTCATCTGAGAATTTGCATTTTACACTCGATTGATCGTGTTTCGCCTGAATGCATGTTATAATTTCCTCAAAAAGCAGTCGTTTCGATTGATTTATGCTTATTTTAGAGTTCAAAATTTAATTACACATTATAGTTTGCGAAAAATAGAGGGTATTTTAAAAGAATATTCTAAAGGTACTATGTGAACGTTGTAACATTGCTGCTAGTAAAGCATTTGGAGATATTTGAGACTCACATAAAAGCGCGATGCACCGGATTATGTGGCGTGCAAAAAGTCAAAATTGCGCCGTGCTCCTGCCTGAAACCCTGCATTCCAGACACGATTGATCGTGCATGGGCTGAATGCTTGTTACAATCTTGTTGCTGCTTGGTCACATTAACCTGTGCTGTTCATCTTTTAACGTCTTGAACTTGACAACCTCGTGAAAAACACGTTACATGCGAGTTTATTGATTGCGCGATTTAAATGTGAGCAGGAGCCGCATTTTACAAGACGCATTCTGTGGACGAATGAAGCAACCTTTAAGCTGAATGGAGGGGTTAATTGGCATAACTACAGCTACGGGACGACGGAAAACGTTAAAGGAAGCACAGCACAGGTTAATGTGACCAAGTAGCAACAAGATTGTAACAAGCATTCAGCCCATGCACAATCAATCGAGTCTAGAATGCAAGGTTTCAGGCAGGAGCATGGCGCAATCTTGACTATTTGCACACCACAGTAATCCCATTGTCCTGCGCTTCCATGTAAGTCTCAAATATCTCCAAACCTTTACTAGCAGCAATGTTACAACCCTCTACATTGTACCTTTATTTTTAGAATAACCTACATTTTTCGCAAGCTATAATGTGTAATTAAGTTTTTAGCTTCAAAATAAGTACAAATCAATCGAAACGGCCACTTTGTGAAGAAACTGTAATAAGTATTCAGGCGAAACACAATCAATCGAGTGTAAAATGGAAAATTTCAGACGAGTGCATGGCGCATTCCGTGCCACTCATATGTCAGAAAATTTCTATTCTCTTAAGCTTTATGATTAGGGGCCATCTAATCTCGGAGTTTAACTATCAGGACGTCATTGGAATCGGACTACCGGAAACTCCCTCCCACCACGACACGGAAACTGCCTATTCGTCTGCATTTATAACTGTCGTTCGATCGCATCTGAGCAGGATCTTCGGACACTGCTTTACAGAAGCCGCAACATCAAATACGACGTTATCGCCCTGCAGGAAACGAAAGGCAGAACGGATACCATAAGAAGGACCGACCACAACGAGCTTCTCATTATCGGAGCAAAGGTGGACAGAAAGAATACTGTCGGAGTTGGATTTCTCGTCAATTCGACAGTGCAACACCTAGTAGACTCTTACATAATCATCAGTCCGCGAGTAGCTGATCTTCGTCTGCAAACCAAAGATCAAGGAACCATCTCCATCATAAATGGATATGCTCCAACATCTGCGGCCACAGACGAAGAAAATGAGGAATTCTACAAGCTATTCGAAAGGACTGTCAACGACAGAAGAGCTACTACAAAGTTGTCGTTGGGAACTTTAACGCTACCATCGGTAGGAATGTTCACGACGAATGGAGGCTAGGACCACATGGAACTTCCTCAAGGAACGAGAACGGAGAGCGCCTGATAGACTTCCTATCCGCGTGCCGTCTTTACCATGGAAATTCTATGTTTAAGAAGCCTTCAAACCGGCGATGGACCTGGGAGAGCCCAAATGGAGAAACACGTTTGGAGATCGACCATGTTCTTACAAACAGACGCTGGAGTCTGTTTGACGTCTCCGTGCTGCCTTCATTTGACACCGGCTCGGATCACCGTCTTGTCCGTGCGAAGCTGACTCTCCAAAAGAGGATGTTCAAGCGTGACACTCATAAACCGGCACCGGTGAGGATCCCCACATTCAAGTCTGAGGAGTTAGAATATGCAATAAAGTCGTACGATTGGAATCTTCTTGAAGATCCATCGGAAGACTACGACCTTCTCTCCAAAGGACAGTTGAAATGTGCTAGCAGCTCTTGCGGAGCCACATCACTGTCTGCTTCAAGACTCAGCGCACATGCGATTAAGCTCTTGGAGCAAAGAAGAGCTGTTAAACTGGATCCTAATGCTTCCCATCTAGAAAAGGTCACCATCTCGAAGGCCTGTCGAATTGCAGTAAAGGAGTCCATTCAAGCCTACAGAAGACTGAAGCTGTTAGAAGCCGCTGGGAAAGGTTCAAGCATAAAGCGCTGCAAACGAGATCTCTGCGATCAGAAGGCAATAATGTCAGCCCTTGTGGATAAGGATGGAACAACGCAAACGTCTCGAAGAGCGATGGAGGCCATGGTTCAAGAATTCTACACAGATCTGTTCCGTTCTTCCATCACTGTCCCGAAATGCTTTATGCCACCAGCTGATGAAGTACCTCCCATTCTGGAATCAGAAGTTGCTCATGCCATCAGAAGGATGAAGCCGGGCACTGCTCCTGGACCGGACGGCATTTCTGCTGATGTCCTTCGTGCGGGTGGCAGTGCCCTCTGCTCACTTCTTACCAAGCACTTCAACAACTGCCTTCGACTTGGTAAGATTCCGGATTCATGGAAGGAGTCGAAAACAGTTTTAATCTTCAAAAAAGGTCAGCAGGAGGATATCAACAACTATCGACCCATCAGTCTTCTCTCGGTTGTGTACAAGATCTTCACCAAGATACTGCTTAACCGCATGGAGCGTTGCTTGGATGAGTATCAGCCAGTGGAGCAATCAGGGTTTCGCAAGGATTTCTCCTGCATGGACCATATTCAGACTGTCTCACAGCTCATCGAGAGAAGCCGCGAATACCACCTCCCACTTGTCCTGGTCTTCGTGAATTACCGGAAAGCGTTCGACTGTGTGGAAATCAACGGATTCTGAACGCGCTTGTGCATGCTGGTATACCATCGCCCTACATCCGATTTCTCGACGAATGCTTCTCGAACACATCGACTACCATCCAGCTGTTCGATCGAAAGCTTAAAATTCCTATCGGGAAAGGAGTACGGCAGGGAGACACGATTTCTCCCAAGCTATTCACAGCGGCACTCCAGGATGCCATGAAAGACTTGAACTGGGACGATAAAGGCTACCTTGTCGACGGTAAACGGATCAGCAACCTTCGCTTCGCCGACGATATTGTTCTCATCTCTACCAGCACGGCAGAAGTCGAGGAAATGCTGAACGAGCTCAATGTGGCAGGTATGAAGATTGGATTGGACATGAATATGTCCAAAACGCAGTTTATGGTCAACCAGTGGTGTGACACGGGACTCGTAAGGTTAAATGGAGTCGCTCTACGACAGGTCGACTCCTACGTCTATCTGGGAAGAGAGATGAACATGGATAACGACCTCGCTCCTGAAATCGCCCGCAGGAGACGCGCAGCATGGGCAGCCTTCAGTTCGATTCGCGAAGTCACCGATCAGGTCAAGGATCCCGGTCTCAGGACCTCGATATTCAACGCCTCTGTACTGCCTGCGATGTGTTACGCGACGGAAACCTGGCCCGACAACAAGACAATCGCCAGAGCAATGCAAACTACGCATCGTGCACTGGAGAGATGTCTTCTAAGGACAAGCCTTTGTCAGCAATGGCAAGAAGGCCTACGAAGCTCGGAGCTACGGGAGAAGTCGCAATTAGCAGACCCGCTGCAGTACATGAAGAAGTCCAAATATCGCTGGGCCGGACACCTGCTTCGACGGAAGGACGATAGATGGAGTCTCCGTGTCACAGAATGGCTCCCGAGAGACCATAAGAGACCACTGGGACGACCGCCAACGCGATGGGCAGACTCATTCTCAAGATGTTTCAGAGAACGGAGTCTGTCTCACTGGATGCAAGCAGCCAGGGATCGAGCGGTCTGGAAGAGTTGTGGTCCCCACTGAGAAGACCTCCAGCCGACAAAAGGACCATCAAAGCATCAAAGTAAGTAGTAAGCTTTATGGTATGGGCTTTTAACTTCTTTAGTACCTTTAATATAAACAAAGTTATCACCTTTCAAACAGTGTATACATTTTTTTAAGACATTATATATATATATATATATATATATATATATAGGGTGGCTGAAAAGTTCGGGCAATTTTTCAAAGTATTTCAGCAGTACGAAAAAACTACATAAACGCCAAAGATTTACAAACAAAAATAACAGAAACTTCATTAGATCAACAACAACATAATACAACAGGAAAATTCACAACAAGTGCTCAAAATTTCCTCCTTTGGCTTCAATACATTTTCGCAGTCGTTTTGGGAAGTCGCTGATGATGGTCGCACACTGCTCCGCTGTAATCTCGTCCCAGGATCTCAACAACGCCGATTTCAGCTGCTCAACGGTGGCGTATCTTGTAGTGGAGATCTTCTGCTCCATGATCGACCACACAGAATAATCCATCGGGTTGAGATCAGGCGAGTTGGATGGCCAGATGTCCCTGCTTCAAAACCCTGGGAAGAGCTCCTCGCAAACGGCACCATCACCGAGGCTGGAAAATGGCGGCGGCTGTTGGTCCTTGCGGCCGACGTCTTCTGCTGACCCTTCTTAAGCAGCTGCCGGCGATTCTGATGGTTGTGAACCGGCTGGACCGTGAAGATCTTCTCGTCGGTGAACAGCACCTTCGACAAGCGACCATCGCCGACCAGCTGACGCATTCGCCTGCATTTCCTCAACCTCTCAGCTTTCATCGCGTCGTTGAGGAAGTGAATACGAGCTACTTTGTAGCTGCGTAATCCCAGCTTCCTCCTGGCAATATGCTGGACTCGTTCCCTACTGATCCCGAGATCCGTAGCCATCTTGTTCATCGACACCTCAGGATTACGGCGAATGCGACAACGAACCTTGTTGATGTTCTCCGGTGTTGTCGCAGTGGTGGGACGGCCGCTGCGGGGACGGTCCGAGGTCCCGCCAGTCTCCTTGTAGCGTCTTACAATCTTGTAGACGGTCCTTTGTTTGAAGCCGGTTGTTCGAACTATGTCCGCGGTCCTCATTCCCGTCTTGTGCAGCTCGACGACGGTGATACGCTCACTTTCACGAGACATAACGCAAGCACAACTGAAAACGAGAAAACTGGAGCAACAGATTCTAGATCAAAATTGCGCGAGGAATACAACGGAAACAACAGAAATAACAAAAAACCTCAGCTTTTCAGTGCATGAAATACTAAATCGCTTTGGGTCTTTGAGAAAATAGCACATTTCCTCTTTACGCAAATCATCAAAGACATCACTTTTGTCATTATTCAAGAATCAAAATTTTGCTGTATTCTTTTGTGCAGAACTGATTATGTATCAATTCTGGCTCAATAAATGTTTTATGTTCTAATCATTTTCATGGAATACGTGGACTGACTTAACATCCCAAGTCTGCAAATGAGCAGGTTAGCAGATCGAATATAAACACATTTTTGTAGCTTCCTTCTATAGAAACTTCATTTTACACTCTTGCTTCGTAAGCTTACGTTTTTTTACAGATTATTTTCATGTTATTATAAGAAACAATTGTGGAGCTAGTCTTTGGCGAAAATAATGTTCATCCTTAAAGTTGAAATTTTCAAATTTTCAGCTTTCAAGGCTACTCATTATCCTTAAAGATTAAAAGGATAAGGAACGTGTTACTCAATCAACTTTGGGATGCCCCATGCATTCTACTTTCTAATTCTATGCCGGGGAGCCTATTTAAATGCGTATTCGGCCATACAATGAGTTGCGGTGGCCAGCCGATAAGCATGTCAGTGCTTTATCCTTCCCAAACAAGTATGGTACCAATTTATTGACCTCGGAGGGATGGAAGGCTTGGTTGGCCTTTGCGCGGCTGCGTAAAGGCGTGATTTCGTTTCGTTCGTCCGACTGGTTTCACTACAGAGGCACGCGGCTGTTGGGTGATTCTCCCAACTCAAGGAGATTTCGCTCTTCATCAAGCAATCGGTGGACATCGCGTCAGGAGGACAAAGTACAGCCTACGCTATGACTGTGCAACCAGCCTGGTCTAGTGATCGTAGAGCCATGGGCGAAACTGGAACTGTTCATCCTACTTGAAGCAGTTATCTCTCATCGTGAACTTATTAGGTCACTTATTGTACGTGGCAATCCACGTTTAAAAAATGATACGAAAAACAACTGGAAGCGCAGCTTTAATTGTTTTCGGAAGCTTAGAGTGACTATTATAGAGGTAATATCACAGTGAACCTATCATAATTCGAGAAGAAAAATGCGAGCGTGTCATCGATATAACAGATAAATATAAATAAATAATATAAAAATTAAAATAACAATAAACGAATGAAGGATTAATTTTAGTGTGGGAGAGCACTCCACCACTCTGACCCTTTTTACAACGGCGGCAAAACTGAAAGCAAACAAATTCACAAAGACGACACCTGAACTGGCCTACGAGGAAACCTTTCTTCGCAGTTTCCTAGCCGAGAGAGGCCGCACTGTTTACATTTGTTATGCTTTTCTAAATGTTTTTTTGTCTATGATAGATCTACATAAATAATGTAAAAATAACTACAGTAAAATTTGAGGATTACGGATAGTTTTATATTAGCTTTCTCTAGTTTTGGTCACTTTTGAGTTTGAAGTGTCTACTGTTGAGTTTGCTTGAGTTAATAGTTTGCCTACTGTATACCATATGCATACTGTTCTTTGCTGTTGTGCTTTATTGCTGTACTAGCGCGCCCTCGGCGCATAAATAAATAAATAAATAAATATGGCGTGTCGCTCCGTTTGGGAATCTAACACAACGGTGGAACATGGCGCATCCTTCCTTATACCTAGAGATATAGAGCCTAAAGTTATATGTATTAGGCCGGGAGCATACTTCCATCGCCGCGATGCCATCGCGGCGCTCAGTTCATGGCCATTCCGCCGCACGCGGCCGAATAGTCAAAGAGGACTTCGACGCGGCCGCCGCAACAGTGGCGGTCGGCATGCGCGATGGCTTCCCGCGCCCATCGCGGGTATGGCATACTTTTTCGCGCCGCGCGCGGTGTTTAGCGTTGCTCCTGGACGGATCGCCGTCGCGCTTCCTTGCAGAGCGATGAGCGATGCGACGAGCGCTGAGAAATTCAAATTCTTTCGCGTCGCTCTGCAAAACTCATCGCCGCGATTCCATCGCGGCGATGAGAAGTATGCACGAAGCCTTAGGTTGGTGCATAAGTTCTCGGACATTTGGGGCGTGAAATATTTATTATCACAACATACGAACAACAATATCAAATCATTTGAAGTAACCACCCTTTACATCAATTGTCTTTCGCCAACGTGCTGGTAAGTCATGGATGCCTTTTCTCCAAAACGTGGCCGGTTGTGATTCGAAAAATGTGAGCAGTGCCTCCTTGACATCCTCTCGGTTCCTAAATTGCTGGCCGTCCAAATAGCGTTGAAGGCTTGAAGACAAATGATACTCAGAAGGAGCGATATCTGGTGAGTAAGGTGGATGTGGAAGAACGGTCCATCCGTAGTCCGCCAACTCAGCCGCCGTCGCTCTAGCAATATGCGGTCTAGCGTTGTCGTGTTGAAAATACACCTTCACTTGCTCTCCTCGTGTGGTTTGAAGGTGGGCCCTCAACTTCCTCAATTGATTGACGTAAACCTCTGCCGTCACTGTTGTCCCTTCGTTCAGCAGCTCCCAGTATTCTACGCCAAGAACGCTCCACCAAATGCATAGCATCAACTTTTTCACGTGAAGGTCGGGTTTCGGAACGTCCTCTGCCTCACCAGTTGCGTCAACCCATTGTGCACGCCGGTGATAATTATAGTAGAGTATCCACTTCTCATCCCCGGTGGCAAGGTTGTCCAGCCATCCGTGGGTACGTCTGAGGGTAAGGAGAGACAGAGTGACATCGGCTCTGCGATCCATGTCATGTTGTGTCAAGTATTGAGGTACCCAGCGACCTAATTTTTGCACCTTGCCAATCGCCTTCAATCCTTGAACGACTGTTGAGTGACTAACACCAAGAGTGCTTGATAGTTCGCGAGTGGTTTGGTATGGGTCCGCTCCCACTCTACTTCGGAGGCCATCCAAATCCTGTGTCAATGGGCGCCCTTCTCGTTCATTACCTTCAACGGAGAATTCACCAACTGCAAACTTCGAGAACCACTGGTACACAGTACTTCGAGCAGGAGCACTCTCGTTGTAAACATCCTTCAGCCGACGATACGATTCGTTGGCGCTGAGGCCAGATTGATGCAGGAATAACATGACGTGCCGAATATGCGTCTCAGTTGGGATGAATTGCTTAGCCATAATAGCTGACGTTAACAAAGCAGAAGTAAATGTTAGGAGCAGTTTTGTAGCCCTTTCCTTTCTCTATCGATCGATCATTTACACGTCGATGCATGTGAGAAATTTGGCGGGAAAATGCGCTTTCAATTCAGGAGGGATCAAATGTCCGAGAACTTATGCACCAACCTAATAGCTACGCTATGTCGCCTCTAGATCTTCCAAGACGGTGATTCATCGCTGTTGATATATTTACTTTCAAACACGGAGTCGTCTGCATTTATGGGACCGCCGAAACAGAAACGCGTAGGCAATTTCCTTTACACATTTCGCTAACCAGAAAACGGGAGTTTCAACGTAGACGCAGATCTTATTCACCCTCTATGTATATCCTTCATCAGGTAGATCGATGAGGAACGGTTCGACAAGCCAGGTTTCTGGTCGGATGATGCAGGAGACATTTGAACACATGTCTACAGGCAGTGAACCGGTATATCCGCTGATTCCTCTGATGGTGAGCTCTAAGTTCCTGCTCCAAAATCGCAGACCAGCTCAAACTTCCTTATTTATCTCAAAGAGGTTAACTTACTACGCCTGAGCAAGAACAATCTACTACCTATTTCTGTTCCCACTATTAAGAAATTCGTTAGGAAAACCACCGGATTAGAGTCTGCTGATTCTCCCGGTGCTTGATTCTTTCGCCCCTTTCTTACCAAATCACGTGTGTTTTTGTTTATTTATTTGTTTTTGGTTGTTTTCTTGCCCCTTTATTGCGGCTGTGATTTTTACCTTCGTTAACATGGGTGACCATGTAATAAATATCAAAATCAGTATAACAAGGAAAAACGAAAATAAAGATACTATGCCAATGAGTTCCCTCGAACTCTTGAGTTGGTGTTTCATGAGAAGCTGCGCTAATACTTTTTCCTTGTTCTGCTAAATCTAGGCAGAAATCGATAGTATCGACCAATATTGATTGACATATCGATGCCGCACGCTTATTATGAGGCATGATCACGAACCTATTCACGTAGGTTTCCCACCTTAAGCAACTATTTCTGCGCAAATTTTTACGTAATAATGATGGTCTTGATGGGTCTAGTTGCAGTGAGGTCACCTCACCTCACATTTGCCTGATGCCCTACTGAAAGGGTTTACCCTAAACGGAAAGCAATGTTGTTGACGTAGTTGTTGTGAAAGATTTCGAGCGGCCGTCATTTGAGGGACGACAGAGCAGATGGACAGACCGATGGAATAACCCTTTTAGGCTTAGTACTTATTCATTTATTTGTTTATAATTATTTGTTTTCAGGCTTATATGTATGGACAGCAGTGGATGTGCATGACGGAGTATCCACAAGGTTTGATCAATGAAGCATCATGATTTGATTGTGTGGAGATTCTTCTCGTGCAGAGGTGACATCACTCAAACCTTATACGCTTTCAGAGTGAAGGGGGTTCGGCCACGAAACACTACCTTGTTCAATGAGTAGTCGAAAAAGTCACTTTATATATAGGCCAATTTCACGAAAAACTGCCTCTACGCTATTCCGCAGGAGAAAATGCTAGGCGTAATCCACTAAAAATCCAAATACGGAGCCGTTTAAAAAAATAAGCCGTTGAAAAAATCCAAACTGTAAGTTCTTAATAATATTACTAACCACACCTATTCACACTCACCCAAGGCTTCTTCGAACGTGGAGTTTTTCAACTCACTGAAAGATGACGAAAGGTCATCCAACAAAATTATCAATATTTTCTATTTATTCATAACTGCACCTTAGTGCTCTCATAAAACAGGGAACTGACAAACAAAGCAATCCTGCACAACACTGGTAACCTAACGAGGAAACAAGTATATAAAACGAGCGTAGTAACCCTATGCCCTGCAATTTCGTTATTTTCAAGTGTTCTGCAGTATCCAGAAGATCAGATACAGGGAGCCCGAGCCAAAGAACGGCAATAACATGAGAATGACACCATTAAGTAATTTAATTTAATGTAATTTACGACATTAAGTTGATCGTGGTTTAACGGTGTAGGGGTCGGTTAGGCACTCAGTATAGCTACGGCGTGATTCCGGCTGGATGAGAAAAATCATTTTTGAGCAGCATATAAGAAGGAAGCACCTAGGAGTCCGGTCTTAAATTCGTATATACCTAGGCCTTCATTAGGCTTCCATTCGAAGCTGCTTCCATAGGAACAGAGTTAGCCAAAAATCATCAACTATCCGTGATATGTATATGATTGACTGTTTGCTGCTTACATAAAGTTCAATTCGAAACTCCTTTTATGATCCACTTTGAAAATATGAAAAAACGACATTAGTTATTGAACAATTCAATATATACAGATTTGAGATAAAAAATTGAGATATAAGATAGATTTGAGATAAGTTTTTTGCAATTATTACTGTTGTTGTGCATCACGCTCGTCTGAGCCTAGACATCCAAAAACATCACCAAATGAAAAAGTCAACTGCAGTCGAACCCATACACATACGAACCTCAATCTAAGTAATAAAGGTAGACGATAAATGACGGCGTCACTCAATCTCTTATGGGGTGCGCCCCTCATCCTACTTCTACGGGAGCAAGATGAACTCGTATTTGGCCATACAATGACTTATTATTATCATCTATTGCATGGAAACTCAAGTTGACTGTGAGATTATACGGCACTACAAAACAAACCAACGAGAACGAACAAGGAATAAAACGATAATGCAGAAGTAAGATTGTAGTAGAACACTTGAAAAGAAAGCAAGTTCAGCATTACGGATCCAGGTGTTTTTCGATAAAGGTTTTGAATGCACATAAGGATTGTGGAATTGTACGATTTTTACCAATTTTGATGTAGCTAGATGGGCCGAACAAATCAGCGCTTTGTTCTTCCCAGACACGTCCGATGGGATGGAAGGCTTGGTTGACCTAGGCGGGAAATCCGAACCAGGAACCTGGTATCGGGTCTATGTGACAGCCGAGAGCTCCTCCGACTGCACTAAATGCGCTCGACTAAACAATAGATTGTAGTGCGAATGAAAATACAATGCGGCCTTCTTCTAGTCAAACCAAACAGCCGAACAGAGGTCACCATAGATGAAAATGACTTCTCGTTAGCCATTTCGCTCAAACTGGATCGAACTCTAATTTAATCAATGTTATGAGGTCAGAAGGCTTTATTGCCACGAAACCCAGCAAACGTGGACCCATCCTGCACGACGACCTTAATTGTCGCCCGTTTTCGTTTCCACCAATAGCTAACACTTGTAGTGGAACGTGATATTTTCCTTTATGGGCTCCCAATTTAAAAGGATAAACGATTTTGAAAATTTTGATAGATGCTGTGCCGCCTGGTAGCGCAGTCGAAATATAATGACAACCAAATGCCCTCCACGACCTCCCGTAGAAGTATTAGGTTGTCCCATAAGTCTCCGCCGTTTTTTCAGCGATTCAGTGCAGATTTCGCCGGCGATCTCTTGCATAGCGCAGCATAGATTTCGAAAGAGAATGATTTGCTCTATCAGAACATGTATTGCATTTCTTTTCTCGTCAAGAATTTTGTCAATTTTTAGTTCGTTGAAGTGAAAAGTGAAAAAGTGAAAAAGTAGCCATTTGCGCACTTGTTCTCTCCGCTTAGGTTTGTAAATTTTTGCGCAGCTTTTTATAGCATTTGAAAGACAATGTTCTGTACTACAAGAATGTGTGTTGGTCGTATTTTCTCACTAGCCCTTTATTGATTTTTAGGCCATCAAATCGGGAATTCCGACTTTTCCGTCCGAATTTTTACAAAACTCCGGTTCTGTGGTTGGACTTTTTTGCTTGGTGTTATATGTCGTTTGGAAGAGGATGTCTTGCTCAGTAAGAATTTGTGTCGCGTTTATTGGCTCACGCTGATTTCTGTCGAATATCAACAACTGAAGAAGGAGAAGGAGTTGTTGGTGAAGACGATTGTTCTCTTTTTGGCATTTTGTTGATATTCAATAGAAATCAATAAACGCGACACACATTCTTATAGAACAAGACATTTTCTTTCGAATGACATATAACACCAACCCAAAAAGTCCAACCACAGAGCAGGAGCTGTCGGCAAAAATAACGATCCTCCTTCGGACGTCCCAATTTGATGACCTAAAAATCAATAAAGGACAAACGAGCAAATAGCTCTAACACATATTCTTGTAGTACAGAACATTATCTTCCAAACGCTATAAAAAGTGCGCAAAAAATTACAAACCTAAGCGGAGAGAACAAGTGCGCAAATGGCTACTTTGCCACTTTTTCACTTTTCACTTCAACGACCTAAAAGTTGACAAAATTCAAGATGTGAAAAGAAATGCAATACATGTTCTGATAGAGCAAATCATTCACTTTCAAAAGCTATGCAGCGCTATGCAAGGGACCGCCGGCGAAATCTGCAGTGAATCGTTGAAAAAAATGGCGAAGACATATGGGACAACCTAATATTTCTTGGATCATGTAACTTTACGTGTTCAACAAGCGTTTCCGAAGGCATCTTTCGCCAAAGTTTCCGTTTCCGTTAACCCTTTTAGAGAACTTTTTCAGATTAACGATGATCGAACAAAACTACCGGGTGTGCTTGCTGTACGACTTCAACCAAGGAAGAATTACTACAGAATCCCATCGCATCTTCTCTGAAGTGTTTGGTATCGAAGTTCCATCATTACGTCAATGCTAGCGATGGTTTCATGTTTCCGAGACGGTGATGAGAGCCTTGAAGACGAAGAACATCAACGGCGTCCTGAAGTTGTGGATAGCCAGGAATTAGAGGAAGCTGTCGAGTGGGTCCAACACAAACTACGCGTGAGCTCGCGTAGCGTTTCCGTTGTCATCATTCTACCAGTGCCGATCGTTTGCACGCAATCGGAAAGTCAAATCAGCGTAGAAGATGGGTGCCTGCCTCATCAGCTCAGCGACACAAACAAGGCAGCACGAGTCGCCATCGCTGGAATTCTCATTCGCAAAACCAAGATCAGCGGTTTCTATGACTCCTTCGAGACGTCGGATGAGAAGTGGACCCACTGCGACAATACCACACGAAAGCGGCAACGGTTGATCCCCGGTGAGGTTCCGAAGACAACGACGAAGCTTGACATTCGCGGGAAAATGTCATGCTCTGTGCTCGGTGGAACAGTAGAGGCCTGGTGCATTTTGAGGTGCTGGATCCAGGTCAAACAGTTACGGCAGACCTTGACAAAGAACAACTGGACCAAGCACTGCATCAGAGAGGAGTGAACACAGCAACTGTGAAATTTCTCCATGACAACAAAAAATTGAGGAGGAATTGTTTCGGTCGATGAAGCACGCCTTGGAGGAGAAAAAAATTTAAGAACCGTGGAGAAGTCAAGATTTAGGTGTTCAACTTCTTCGAGTCGCAGCCACAGGAGATCTTCAAGAAAGGCATCCATTCTTCGCGAGGACGTTGGCGACATTTCATTGATAATAATGGAGATTATCTCTTAAACTAAGGCACGGTCATTCTATTCTTGTAGCGAAATTTTTTTTGATCAAGAGCGACATTTATAATCCGACAACCTAATATCTATAGTAATATATAATAATAGCTAGGGAGTGTCTTGAAATGCTGACAAGTCCAAATTATTGGATGAGTGGCATAAGTTCCCACAGTATTAGTAGCAACTTCAGAGCTAGATGATATAGAAACACTTCCTGTACTGTAGCATCGACCGCAGTGTGCTCAATCTAATCACACTTTATATGATTAGCAGCAAGGAGTGGCAAATTTTCCCAATGCTCAACGATTTAGGGGTGAGGGGTTCTGGTTTCTGCGCTCTCGCTGGAATGGTCACTAATTTCACGTGATTCCCTCCTGGGTAGGAATAGCATGACTAGCTGTCATGGATGCTAGACCACCTGCGAACTCTTTATGGTGATCGGGAACAAATTCTAGCGCGTAGTCATTATGGAGACGCACATGGCACAGTAAGCAGTAAAAGCGAGTACCACAAGCACCATGAATCCATTTTCTTCTCTTGCAATTGCTTCATTCATCATCATGATCATTTTCATTAGCTCTGTCTCGCTTGGTGACGGGGTCCGCTTTTCTGGTGTGGTGACGCCAGTTCTCCCGATCAAATGCTTGATCAGAGTGCACACCATCCATCTTTAAGTCCATGTGCAACGTATCTAGCCAACGTTGCTACGGGCGTCCTCTGGGCCGCTTTTCAGGGACCTCAAGGTTCAGGCCAATCTTACGGACGGTGTCGTCGTTAGCGCGAAGGACATGGCCGTACCACCGAAAACGAGCTTCGAGCAGCTTCTCGGCTATAGGGGCGACACCGAACCTCTGTCGTATGGCGTCGTTGCGAACGCGGTCCAAACGCGTAACTCTGGCCGTCCATCGTAGCATTTTCGTCTTCACACTGAGGCGGCCTTCAATTTCCTTCGTCACGAGCCAGCACTCCGGGCTACGTCGCTACTGGGCGAACGACTGTCCTATAAACCTTCGATTTGAGGTGCTCAGGTATTGTCCTGTCGCAAAGCACCCCAGTCAATGAGCGCTATTTGGACCAGGCTGCACTCACACGCGCGTTCACCTCCAACTTTAGGCTGCCATCAGACGTGATCGCTGATCCGAGATACTTGAAAGATGTAACTCGTGAGAGCTCAGTATCATTGATCTTAATAGATCCGTGCTCTACCACATCCGTCGTCACGTACTCCGTTTTCTTGACATTTAGCTTGAGACCGAACAATGCCAAGCGATGGCACCACGCCTGTGCCTGTCGCTTGAGTTCGGTTTTGTCTTCACATGCAAGCATGACGTCGTCAGCATAGAGCAGCGTCCAAGGTGTCGCCATCTGAAGATCTCGTGAGATCGCTTCCATCACGACCACGAAGAGCAGTGGGGATAGCGCAGATCCCTTGTGCACCCCTACAGAGATGGGAAATTTCGTCGAGGTGCCCGCTGGCGCTGGCACTCGACTCCTTGGGCAGTACAGAATGCGCACCCACTCAATAAGCTCTTCAGGAATACCATGTTCTCGCAACGCGTACCATATAACATCTCGCGGAACGCGGTCGAAGGCCTTCTCCAAGTCCAGGAAGACAAAATGCACCGGTTTCTGTTTCTCTAGCAAAAGGCGAACAGCGTGAATGGCATCAACAGTGCCACAGCCAGAGACGGAACCACACTGATTCGTGGAAAGCTGGACGACATCCCGGATACGTCCATCGACAATTCGCTCAAAGATTTTTATGGTGTGCGAAAGAAGGCGAATTGGACGGTAATTAACGCAGTCCGCAAGACTGCCCTTGTTCTTCCAAACCGGGATGGTCGTGCTTTACTGCCAGCTCTCGGGCACTTTTTCTCAGCGATAACCTGGTTGAAAAACTCTGTCAGCCAGTCAGCAGGGCACCAGCCCTTCGACTTCCACAGGTCGGCTCGCAAGTCGTCGGGACCAGTAGCTTTGCCTGACTTCATCTTCTTCAGAGTTGCTTCGGTTTCGCTCACTGTGATCTTCTGAACGGGACCGTATAGAGGAGATGCAAAAGGAATAGCAGGATGGTCAAATTCAACATTCGAGATTTCCTCGAAGTAGTCGTGCCATCGCTTTACAGCCCTCTTACGATCCATCAGAAGACGTCCATTGTCGTCGTTAATGCCAAAAAACTTCTCGATGTCCTCTGCTTGGCGACAGCGAGCTTTCGCAAGTCGGTAAAGATAACGCTCACCATCGCGCGTTTCCAATTTTTCGCTTACATCAGCGTAGTATGCGGCTTTAGCAGCAGCCACTGCCTCCTTTGCCGCTTTTTTCGCTTCTTGATAACTCCGCCAATTGTGAACTGTTTTATCACCGATGAATACGTGATAGAGCCGTTTCTTTTCTCGGACTTTCTCTCTGACACCATCAGTCCACAGCCATGCTTGCTTGTCTGACAATTGCTTCATTAATTATTCGATTAGGGACAATTGCATGGATTGAATGGAAGGTGTGCGGAAGAAAGCGTACAGTTTTTTCCTGGAGGACAGAGTCTGATAGCCTTGAGGTGCGAGAACCTTTCACCTCACTCTTCCCGTTTTTGGTGGAAGAGGGGAAAGGATAAAGATGCAACCACACGACACTCCTGTACTAAAATAATGCAAAAAAGAACGTCAAATTTATACGCTCTATTAGAATCTACCACTATTGGCCAGTGTTAGTTGGTTGTTTTGAAGTACGCCATGCATTCTATTTCTACGCGGTTTAGATGCATTATGAATTCGCATTCGACCGTCATACAGACGTAGCTGGGCGTATGGCGACGACAGTCGGGGGAGGCTCCGGCTACCGCCTGTTCATAAAAATGTGATGGCAGAGACTGCCGCTAGACAGCCTCCTCTGTAGAGCTCGCTACAGACTCTACCTCTACGGGACATATTCTGTGCAGGCTGTTTGAACGTATTTCGCCTGTAATGTAACTTAGAACCAATGAACGAATCAGTATTGTATCCTCCTTAAAAAAGTCTAGTAGCAATTCACTGACCATTGTAAGATGGAAGCCTTATTTGGCCTGGATAGGGCCGGGACCAAGATGCTCGACTAGGAGTCCACGTGACAGTCAACGCCCCTTCCGAGTGCGCCAAGGAGCTCTTGCCCTGTCGATCCGTGAAAAAATTGCCCGAATCAAATCATTTGACTTTGCTTACTTTTTGGTATTACTGGTCACCCTAAAACGTAGTTTATGTTTGTGTTTATTCGAGCCAAGAACAACAAAGTTGGCGCGCAAAAAGCATGGCACACTATTGCTATGTAAGCAGTTAGGCTATAAAACAAGGAATTGAGGCATTTGATAACACATGCAAATCTTTTGTCGGCTGAGAAGAGCCAACGATTCACAGTCATATTTACCAGCATAGATACTGCAGTGTATCTACAGTTAAGGCCGTATCTTTTGATCAAATCCCGAAAAAGCCGCGTTTTCCCGGCTTTTGCGTCTTTTTGATATAACTCTCCTATAAGTCGTACATTTCAAAAACCAAGGATATATTTGAGCTCAGGAGCTTGAGCTCTATCGTTTGGTATATATTATTCATATGGAGCCATGAAAATATTCGAAATTGAAAACTTGCGCTCTATTGCGAAGGGCGGTCGCGGACGAGTTGTCCGCCGCAAGGCGTCGAAAACGGTTGTGTGCTCAGAATTCCCTTAATTTGAGGTTTTTTGAGAAACGGTTGGTACCGTTCGATTCGTCTCTTCGAGATCTACACAATCATGTATGCAACTTTATCAGACCACCGCATTTTCGCAGTAGGTGGTCAAAAAAAGACTGGGGCAGACCTTTTGCAATTGGAGAAGCTTATTTTTCAGGACTTGCATGTTTCCGGAGTATATCAAACATGGCGTAAAGTGTTCCGTCATGCAAGGAATCCACTGAGAGTGCGCCGTGCACTATGCATGTAGGATCAACCTATCAATCGAGGGGTGGGGGGGACAGCTTGCAGTGTGAGCGTTTAGGGAGTTTTATGAGAAATTCTCAGCCGCTCTACTCAGGAGTTGCTCTACGGCTGTCCAGCTAGCATTTGGAGTGCGCCGTGCACTATGCATATAGGATGGAACCTATCAATCGAGTGGGAACGGCCGCTTGAAGAGTGGCCGTTAGGGGAGTTTTGTGAGAAATTGTCAGCCGCTCTACTCAGGAGTTGCTCTACGGCTGTCCAGCTAGCGCAGTGCTCCGCGCACAGTGCATATAGGATGGAACCTATCAATCGAGTGGGCACGGCCGCTCTCAAATTGCACGATAAGAATATTCTAACTTTTTTGGAGAGTCTCTAGTTTAATGTAGAAGGAGCCCGTTTTGATTTGGAAGAGTTCGCTTTGACTTTTAAAGCCTTAGGCTTGCTTAAAAAAGTGTCCAGTTGGATTTTAAAAGTTCCAATTTGTAATAAAAAGCGTGCAGTTTGACTTGAAAAGTGTCCTATTCGACGTGTTATCCATCCCGATCATTTCGGCCAAGTCACCGACTACGGAGACGAGTACTGGGTAGACGCAACACCGACGCCTCCTCCGACTGCGCTATTATCTCTACACGCAGAATGCAAACTTGTTAGGAAGTGATACCTGTTGTGTGAAACTACATCGGTTCGGTAAAACCAAAACAACAATATTCTTACAGGTCGTTTCCTCAGTTGGAGACAAGTGAGAAAGGGAGAAAAAGGGATTCCACCCTCTATTTCTTCCAAAATTGGCCGCTTTACTCCACCCAAAACAGGCAAAGATTTCTTACTGCAGTTATCGTGTGTATTCATCCATGTTTATCGTTTCTGTTTCACTGTTTTTCTATAAAGTCCTCAGTCTTAGTAGAGGAAGGTAAATTGGAGACCGAAGGAGCCCTGAACTAGCAAAGCTGGGGAATTTTTCCACAGCTTTGCTAGTCCAGACCTCCTCGCAGATTCTGTCGCCAGTCATGCATTCTCTGTTTCTTTCCTTCTTCCGGCAGCTAAACCTCTCTGCCCTCCAGATGGTGATTCCTATTCTGCGGAGTCGATTTCAACGACTACGACGAGATATTGTAGAGTTCGTCGCGCCCGCGGTGTTCCGCGGCTACGGGCACCACACGCCATATGACGGTGCCGAACTTTCGAAAATTTTTTATCACGGAGCCATGTTGGATCGGCTTACTTTCGCTGTGTCGTAAATCGGAAACGTTTTTTTTTACTTCGCGAGATTGTCTGGGTCGAGGAGGGAGGGAGGGGGGGGGGTGTCATCATAGAGTGCCGCGTCGAGCAGGCGTGGGCGTGTAAAGGGGTCAGAGTTTGTGGAAAAAATCAGGGTGAGACCCAAGGATCCCTGTGCATTCATGTGCGAGGAGGCCTGAACTAGCAAAGCTGTGGAATTTTTCCACAGCTCTCCTAGTTCAGGCTTCCTCTCACATTCAGTCGAGCGTTCTCTTTCTTTTCGTGTTCCGGCAGCTGAACCTTTCTGCCCGCCAGGGGCCGGATCCACCAACGACTGACAGCCGTTTAGCAGGGAAATTACAGCCGAAATCCCTGATATCAAGCCGCGCTATCAGGGATTTCGGCTGCAATTTTTCTGTTAAATTGCTCTAGGTCGTTGATGAGTCTGGCCACAGATGGTGTTTCCTATTCTGCGGAGTCGATTTCAACGACTACGACGAGATATTGTAGAGTTCGTCGCGCCCGCGGTGTTCCGCGGATACGGGCACCACACGCCATATGACGGCGCCGAACTTTCGAGAATTTTCTATGGCGGAGCCACTTGTTGGATTAGCTTACTTTCGCTGAATCGCACATCGGAAAAGTTTTTTTTTACTTTGCGAGATTGTCTGGATCGAGGAGGGAGGGAGGGGGGGGGGGGGGCGGGTGTCATCATAGAGTGCCCGCGTCGAGCAGGCGTGGGCGTGTAAAGGGGTCAGAGTTTGTGGAAGAAATCAGGGTGAGACCCAAGGATCCCTGTGCATTCATGTGCGAGGAGGCCTGAACTAGCAAAGCTGTGGAATTTTTCCACAGCTCTCCTAGTTCAGGCTTCCTCGCACATTCTGTTGCCAGTCTGGCGTTCTCTCTTTCTTTTTGTGTTCCGGCAGCTGAACCTTTCTGCCCGCCAGGGGCCGGATCCACCAACGACTGACAGCCGTTTAGCAGGGAAATTACAGCCGAAATCCCTGATATCAAGCCGCGCTATCAGGGATTTCGGCTGCAATTTTTCTGTTAAATTGCTGTAGCTCGTTGATGAATCTGGCCACAGATGGTGTTTCCTATTCTGCGGAGTCGATTTCAACGACAGCTACGGCGAGATGTTGTAGAGTTCGTCGCGCCCGCGGTGTTCCGCGGCTACGGACACCACACACCATATGACGGCGCCGAACTTTCGAAAAATTTTTATCACGGAGCCATGTTGGATCGGCTTACATTCGCTGTGTCGTAAATCGGAAACGTTTTTTTTTACTTCGCGAGATTGTCTGGGTCGAGGAGGGAGGGAGGGGGGGGGTCACCATAGGGTGCCGCGTCGGGCAGGCGTGGGCGTGTAAAGGGGTCAGAGTTTGTGGAAGAAGTCAGGGTGAGACCCAAGGATCCCTGTGCATTCATGTGCGAGGAGGCCTGAACTAGCAAAGCTGTGGAATTTTTCCACAGCTCTCCTAGTTCAGGCTTCCTCCGAGATACTCCGAGAACATGCAAGTCTCGGAAAACAAGCTTCTCCAATCGCAAAGAGCCCGTTCCAGACATTTTTGCCCACCCAGTGCGAAAATGCGGTGCTCTGATAAAGTTGCATACATGGTTGTGTAGATCTCGAAGAGTCGAATCGAACGGTACCAACCGTTTCTCAAAAAACCTAAAACTGAAGGAGTTATGAGCACGCAACTGTTTTCGCGTGCTTGCGACCGACAACTCGTCCGCGACCGCCCTTCGCAATAGAGCACGATTTTGAACGAAAAAACGTCCTTTGAAAAAAATCGATTGAACTTTGAAATTTTTGGCAATTCTTTAACGCTATCTGATAGAGCTTGAACTGCTGAACTCAAAAATGTGCTTGCTTTCGCAATTGGTTAACTTTGAGGGAAGTTATTTCGAAAGGTCGAAAAAGCCGGAAAAATGCGGCTTTTTCGGCATTTTTGAAAAGGCTACGGCCATAACTGTATATATTTTTTGCTGCCCCATGAGCTCATAATTACGGAATTGAGGAAACCATTCCGGGAAGTCGCTAAACTGATACGCACCCCTTTGCGACAGGACAATACTGAGCACCTCAAATCAAAGATGTACAGAACAGCCGTCCGCACAGTAGCGACGTAGGGTGCTAGGGTACTGAGTGCTGACGAAGGAAATTGAAAGCCGCCGCAGTGTAATGGAGACGTAGATGCTACGGTGGACGGCTGGAGTTACGCGTTTGGACCGCGCTCGCAACGACAGCATACGACAGAAGTTCGGAGTCGCCTCGATGTCCGACAAACTGCGCGAAGCTCGTCTGCGGTGGTACGGCCTCTTCCTTTGCACCAACGACGACACCGCCCGTAAAATTGGCCTGAACCTTGAAATCCCTGGAAAGAGACCTAGAGGACGCCCGAGGCAGCGTTGGCTAGATACGTTGCACTTGGACTTAAAGATGGCTGGTCTGCACCCTGATCTAGCATTTAATCGGGAGAACTGGCGTCACCACACCAGAAGAGCGGACCCCGCCACCAAGCGGGACAGACGCTAATGAAAATGATGATGATGACCCCAGGTGCACAGCAAATTGTGGCATACATGTGACAAAACGAAAGGAAACGACTTCACGTATCAAAAGGTAACCACGGAATACAACTTGCAACTGTTCCTGGCTCGGATTTCCCGCTCAGACCAACCAAGCTTCCACCCTTCCGGGGTCGGCGAATCGGTACCAGACTTGTCTGCGAAAGATATAACGCTGACTTGTTCATCGGCTGGCCCTATTAATAGCTGTTACTATACCAATGGCTTGTACGGACTGAATTTCCTTAACTATTTTGCTTAAAAACCCAACTAAATTGACAGGGATAAGGACGGCGATGCTCTTTTTGGGATGCCCCTCGCATTCGATTATACTTCTATGGGATGACGTGGAGGCGATTTGAAAGCCTATTTGACCATACAGTGACCTGCGGTGGCCAACCGATGGACAAGTCAACGTTGTGTCTTTCACAGACAAGTCTGGTAGTAATTCACCAACCCTGGAGGGATGGAAGGCTTGGTTGGTCTAGGCGGGAAATCCGAACAAGAACATGATATCGGGTGCACACACAGCCGGCACCTCTTCAGACTGCGACACACTCGCCCACATTAAATTGATAATTAGACTTAATAAAACTCGCTACCTAGTACACATACTTATAGGAATGGATTAATATATTTGAATAGAAACAAGAAGTTACATAACTATGATTACAATACTATTGCATATTTTATTCCTATATATGTAGTTTACTTTATTATAGTACAAAACATAGCGTACAGAAGTGATAACACTACTTGTATCGATTAATACAAAAATTCAACTCTGAGTCAGAGTCAACAATTCTGATTTTGGTTGGTAGTGATGTGATCAACTCAAGCACGATTGGCTTCATCTCGTTGCTGGATAGTGCAATGAGTGGTGAGTTTTGTATTAACGGTCTGATTCTATACAGCTTCTGCATATTTTTCGAGTATGCATGTTGTGGTTTTGAACAGAACTTGTTTGGTAGATGGTCGTCGTCAATTTTTTTCTGCAAGTAATATGCATTTGTGACCTTAACATGGTATGCTTATTTTCAGTTGTAAATTTTAGTTATTAATACATAATTAAGAATACGATGATACATAGCCCTATACTGTACAAGCAGCTAGGTTAACTAGTTACTTTCCTCGGAGCAACTAACTTTAAACGTTTTGTATAAAGATACAGGCAAAACAAGACATGTTTCTTGTTTGCCGCTATTGTTGCCTTTTTATTTTAAACATCAATACGCTATGTTTTATGCTATGGTAATAATATAAGAACTCAAAGACTCCTTGTTTGTTCTAACCAATTCTGTTGCACTATCTTCGATAATTCTATTTCAAAAGTTCGTGTTAATTTATAGGAGGGAGGGGCGGCGTTTGTTGGATCAGCGGAACAAATGCATGGATTGTATAGAGAAGCGTTCAGTATTAACAACAATCAGTGGACTATTCACAGACTGAGCAGAACCTTGAAACCTTCGGTAAAAAAGTCCTAAAAACTGTCTACATGAGACGTGAGGAAGCAAGCGTTGTACTGTATTAGTAGTTTATCTTCTGGGATTGTACAAACAGAACTCCAGAAGAGCTTGCAGCGAACCCCACTATGAAGCTTGATCTCAGATCCCGCATCGCCCTCTCCCCACCCGATCGCAGCGCGTCTGTTGATTTATCTCTGACAAAGTCCGGGAAGGGCAAACCTACGCCGCAATCAATTTTTAAGACAAATTTCAGAGGGGCTGGGGTTAGAGGGGTCCTGCACTTAATCATGGCGAGCATTCTGGACAATTGATTTCGATTTCTACACGCCGACGAAAGAGAAAATCGTAGCGAGTTTCTCCACCGCGTTCGAATCATCGAGGCGCCGTTTCGGCGCGCTCCATGCGGCGCCTGGACTGCAGCGCGGCACTAAAGAACCGCTGTTGTCTTTGGGAACGCCGGAAGAGCCGCTCCAGAGGCCCGGGCGGTTTTGGATTTTGTGCCCGGAATCATCAACGCACATACCCACGGGTATGCTTGGTAGAGGGGATGGAGATACCCACGATGTGGGCATACCCACGATTCATGATAAGCCTTACCCGCCAAATCGTGGGTATATCATAGGGTAGAGAAAACCCTCCGATCGTAGTGGGTACATCCGTATACCCGCGACCCGCTCGCCCCATTCACAAAATGGCGCTCCGGTGAGATCAGCTGTTCTCGCGAGAAGCCTAGTTGTACCTTTCTCTTGATTCTTTTCAAGAGTACGAATCGTACCCACTACCCACTGCTGGAAGTGGGTATGATTCCCTTGCGGTATCTCTACCTATACCCCTTGCTTGATGAATCCAGGCTCTGAAGAGGACTCCGTCCATTTCTGAGGGTAAATTCTGGAAGCTAGAACTCAACTCGATAACTTCAATGTGGAAATTACTTTAACTAAATAACCACTATACAAAGGTGACCCCTTGGGCTAGGCCAGCCTCAGGTAGACATAGAACATTTATTAACCAGAAAGTGATACAAAGTCAGTTTAGCATAAAAGGCTACATCAAAAGTTGGCTTTTTGAAAATTATCAAAAAGAAGGGCCTAGAAATTTGTTGCGCCAAAAAGTGAATCCCCTCGCACACAACCAGCCATGATGGCTCGCCACCATGACTTTCTGCTTCGGCTCGTGGTCATTAAACTGTCGATAGAAAATAGGAAACTAGCAGCGTTTCGTAGCCATGCTACGACGAATTGGATTTGGGGTGGTAATGTTTTTTTTTAAAGGAGAGGCTTATTGGGGCTTAGCCCTGACTCCACAATTAACATAAAGTCTTTGGCAAGACCCCTAATATTAAGGAAGAATCCATTTCGTCGTCGTTGTCAGTTGGAGGACAGCGATTGTTTAGTCGCTATATTCAGTGAATAACGGTGACTTTATAACGAGTCGCGAATCAGATCAGACTTCTTAATCCATCGAATTCTCAAAAAAAATTCAACTTGCCGCTGAAAAGTATAAAGATTTTGGAGACTTTTGATCAGGCCTGTTGAAGATTTATCAGACGTTAAACATTAAAGTACCCTGCGAAATGTGTCGTCTACATGGCTGGTAGCTACACTCGCCACATTCTATTTCGATCCTTTGTTGTTTCCTAACATTCCTTACGTCTATACCTTGTACTGAAAAATCCAACGCTTGCTTTAAGGAAAGGGATTTACCGTGGTTTTGTTATTTGTACCAGTGCCTGCAACTCTGGGATGCTAAAACTAAAGAACCTTTATATCTTCGCATTAAATATTCTTTCAAAGCTGTCTTGCTCGAAAGAGGACGAGGTCTCATCAAAGTTTTCGATTTTTTCCATATGCACTGCCACATCAATACTTTAATATCGGACAGGGAAGTTCGGTTGGGATCGCTAGGGCAAGTTTTCACTCTGCAATGTTTCGTTGTTTAAGCTTTTCGTTCGATCGCTTGACTTTCATACTACTTGCAAAAAATCTTTGCGAAGCAGAAACCGTGGCGCAACTTCACAAGCAATAAAAATTTCTTAGTTCTTGGATAAGGGGAAATAAAGCTATGCCCCAAAAATCAACACCTTTGGTGGCCAAGAAAAGCATGCAAAGGCGTGACATGGCGGTACACTATATGAAAGTTGTAGATTTTCCCTGGGCGAAGACTGACTTAGCGCACTTCATCGCATGATTTTTTCATTTACCGCCTCGCTAGGTGTAGACAACTTGAATTTCTAACATTGAAAGCTTGCGTAATTTTGTTCCAACAGGTCCTTATATGAAATTTTAATTGGAAACCGACATCCTTAACGTTTTCAAAGGCTAAAAACTGTGCAGGGTTTTATCACTGGAGCCTATATGATCATCCCCTTCAAGCAACAAGCTTCTGTTCAACAAGAGGTCCAAGGTGTGGGATGAGGCAAACGCTTTGAAGACGAAGCACCACTGGAACATTTTCAACCAGCTGAATGATGCTTTTGAGCGCAAGCTTCGGAAGTACAATCGTTATGTTGAGAAAAAAGTCATTAAGTCAAAATCTAAATCAGGGTTTTACCAGCCTTTAAATTCAAGGCTGCGAAAAAAACTACTATACCAGCGCTTGTATCTGAGTGTGGGAAAACTGCAAGGCCTGACATGGAGAAGGCTGAGCTTTTAGCGGATTCCTTTGTGAGCGTTTTCACTGCGGATAGTGGGGCACCTATTAAGAACATAGGTCCTGTCTTCCCTACTATGGCAGACTCGGTGTGGTTCCACGCTGTTGATATATACAGCATCCTTGCCAAATGGCCGGCATCGCATTCGGAAACACCTGATGGAATCCCATTCATCTTAATCAAGAATCTTGCCCACATAATAGCATCTCCTCTTGAGCACCTTTTCAATCTGAGTTTCATGCGAACTGAAATACCGGGTAGATGGAAGACCTCTTTTATTACTCCTATTCCTAAAACGCCGCCTTTCGACTCTCCGTTTAATTATCGACCTATTAGTATCACCTCCTTATTTGCGAGGCTTTTTGAGAAAATTCTGAAAAAAAAATTATGAAGCATTTAAGTGAGTTTTCGACAATTTCCCCGCACCAGCACGGTTTTCATAAAGGACGGTCAACAGTCACTGCCATGCTTCAGGCTCTAAATGACTGGACGTCCTCGCTTGACCAGGTTTAGGCACAGATGTTGTTTATTTAGACTTTTCCGAAGCGTTTGATAGGGTCTGTCACAGAAAGCTTATACTGAAACTTGCAGCAATTGGAAATCATCCGCGAATTGTGGCATGGATTAAGGAATTTCTTTCAGGAAGATCGATTAGGGTTAAAGTAAATAAAACGTTTTCGGGAACTAAGCCAGTTACCAGCGGCGTTCCACAAGGTGGAGTTCTTTCTCCGGTTTTATTATATACACGCCCGAGCTTCCCATGCTTGTGGAAGAAACTGGTGTCAAATGCGTTGCGTTTGCTGACGATCTTAAGCTCTATCAAAACCTTGATGCTAGTATGGGCTCCGAAGCGCTGCAGACGGCCCTGTCCATTGTATACGATTGGGCAAATCAATGGGATTAACCGCGCTCGAAAGAAAAGACCCTTCTGTTACGCATTGGTAGGAGAAACAGTTCAAAGATCTAATATATCGAAGGAACACCTATCACAGAAGTTGAAGAAGTAAAGGATCTAGGGTTTCCCGTAACGCAGAATTTAAGTTTTGATGCCCACTGTGAAAAGATAGCAGCTAAAGCACTCTTGTTGGTGCATCAACTGTTTAGAGCCCTTGCTACGGATGTCCCTGCAGTACTTCTTCGAGCTTACAAGACATACATTCGCCCTCTTCTGGAGTATGGCCAAAATAGTAACTGGTGCTTGCGCAATTGCAGTGGAGGGTTTCCTTAATCTCAGGCAATCTTCAACTCCTGATGCCACAATAAAGCTGTTCATACCCAGCGCATGTAGGACTCAGTTCTTCGTGAATAGAGCTACTGCAGCTTATACAAAATTTTCCAAAAACCAGGCTTTACCGACTTCCCTAAATGTGTTCAAATCTATCGTTAACAAACACCTTGCTAAACCTGGACATGATGCATCTCTCCGATAAACAAATTTGGCCTACATTTCTTTCCCGTGTTTTATTTTTTCATTTATTTTTGTTTTGTCCAAACTTCCTTCACTATGATTTTTCTGCTGTTTGTTTGTTTTCCGCATTTCTTTCTCTTAGGAGTGATATTGTCGTAACAAATGAAACTTTTTCATGTAATAAATAATAATAATAATAATAATAATAATAATAATAATAATAATAAAGCAAGCTTCCGATACAAATTACCGCAAAGGCACTCTCTGTATGATGGCGAATTCAGATACACCTCAGTTAGAGTTTGTATGAAATTACTTGTCAGGTAGGCAGCCAAAATAAAACCCTGAGACACTTCAAAGCCTCAAAGAAGACGGGGCGGTGCAATTTACAGAACAATGGGGGATTCATTTGACCACCTACATAGTATGGAGGTATCGTAGTCTCGTTGAACAGCCATACAGAGGTTTCAGAATGAGAAGACGAGAAAGCAGCTAAGCCGTTTTCACGAATTGTGAGAGAATATGCGAGACAGCCGATATTTTCTGGACATCTCCTCAAAGTGCACATGGAAAAAGGACAGCTTATATGCTTTACAGAGATACATGTAGAAGAAAATGGAGGTTTTTACAGCCTCGTATCGCACTTTCTGTTATCTTGTCACCGTGCTCTCTTAAATGTGGAGATGTTTAATGTTTAATGAGTTTAGTATCAGCAACAGGAATACAAGCAGGTGGCGATGTCCGTTCCTCCACGTGGTGCCACTGGAAACTGCTCGCTTTGTGAGCTAAGCTAAGCACGGACATTCGAATGCAGGCGACAGGCCCTTGTGACAGGCCGGCCTACGAAGACCCATGTCACATCACATGGTGTATGAATAGTCATGTTTTTCGAGATTGTGCTACGGCGTCCGCGGGAGCCGACGCGCACTCGCAGAGCCCGGCGAGTGTGGAAAGTATGCGAGGGTCCCTGATGCGAGGACGGCATCGGGGGGCAACTGAGCTAGTCCGAAAGTCCCGTAACGTAGGCAGGACCCGCGTAGCAACGCTGAATGTGGGTACGTTAACGGGCCGCTCGTGCGAGTTGGTTGAAGCACTGGAGCGTAGAAGAGTTGATTTCTGTGCGGTGCAGGAGACGAGGTGGTCCTGCAGCAAGTCAAGGGACATAGGACGTGGCTTCAAGGCCGTTCTATGTGGAAGTCCCAGGACCACCAGTGGTGTCGGAATAATCGTCTCCGAACGATTTCGTGACTCGATTGTAAGCGTCGAACGCTATGACGATCGGTTGATGAAGATCGTTGTCGCCGCGAAGGAGCGACTCTATCACTTCTTCTCTGCGTATGCTCCGCAGAGTGGCTGCTCCGATCAAGCCAAGGAAGAGTTTTGGAGCCTGCTTGATGAGAAGACAGCAGAGGTACCACCGAAAGATGTCATCATTGTCGCTGGTGACCTTAATGGGCACGTAGGTGCTGCGAAGAACGGGTACAGCTGTCATGGTGGTTTCGGATACGGGTCTCGTAACGCCGATGGTGAGCGCATTCTTGAGTATGCGGAATCGCATAATCTCACCATCGTGAACACCGTTTTCCGAAAACGCGACTCCCACCTCATCTCATACTATAGTGGGAGCTCCAAGTCTCAGATAGACTTTGTCCTTGTCAAGGATCGCGACCGAAGCATTGTCACAGACGCGAAGATCGTGCCGTATGAGACGGTCGCCCCACAGCATCGACCGCTTGTCTGCACCTTTAAGATCACCCCTCCGAGGATGCAGCAAGTTGAGCGATGCGGTGCTGCGAGAATCAAATGGTGGCGAATGAAAGAGAAGGAAGCAGCTGTGATTTCCCGCGTACGGTTACCGACAGTCACGACTGTCGACGAAACTTGGAAGAGAGCAACCGACGCGATACGCCAAGCTGCAGGGTTGGAACTCGGCATAACGAAGCCTGGGCGACGCAAGGTCGATAAGCAGACATGGCTGTGGACGGACGATGTGAAGGCAAAGGTTAGAGAGAAGAAGTCGCTCTATCACGTGTTTCTCAGCGATAAAACAGCCGACAACTGGCAGAAGTATCAGAAGGCGAAGAGGGCTGCAAAGAAAGCCGTGGCTGTTGCGAAAGCCACTCATTATAGTGATGTCAACGAAAAGCTCGAGTCACGCGATGGTGAGCGGTATTTGTACCGACTTGCTAAGACCCGCCATCGCCAAACCGAGGACATTGAAAAGTTTGTTGGCATCAATGATGAGAGCGGCCATCTTCTGAAAGACCGCAAAAAGGCGCTGAAGAGATGGCGTGATTACTTTGAGGAAATTTCCACTATGGAATTTCCTCACCCGGCCATCCCTTCTGTGGGTTCTGTTCACGGTCCCGTTCACAAGATCACCGTGGAGGAAACAGAAGCGGCTCTAATTTAGATAAAGCCATGCAAGGCGACAGGACCGGATGATCTGGCAGCCGATGTTTGGAAGTCGAAGCTCTGGTATCCTGCTGAGTGGTTGGCTGAATTCTTCAACCAGGTAGTAAAGGAGAAGAAAGTACCGGAGTGTTGGCACAACAGTACGACGATTCCGATTTGGAAGAAGAAGGGCAGTCCTGCAGACTGCTCCAATTACCGTCCGATTCGCTTGCTTTCGCACAGCATGAAGATCTTCGAGCGAATCCTCGACAGACGAATTCGTGAAATCGTCAGGCTCTCCGACAACCAGTAGTGCGGTTTTGTGTCTGGTTGTGGGACCATTGATGCTATACACGCCGCCCGCCTCCTGGTGGAGAAGCATCGTGAGAAACAGAAGCCGGTGCATATAGCCTTTCTCGACTTGGAGAAGGCCTTCGACCGCGTACCGCGTGAGGTTATATGGTACGCCTTGCGACAACACAACGTACCTGAGGAACTCATAGAGTGGGTGCGGATGCTCTACTCTTGTCCAAAGAGTCGAGTTCAAGCTGCAGCTGGAACCTCGATGGAGTTTCCAATCTCTGTCGGGGTGCACCAAGGTTCTGCGCTTTCTCCACTCCTCTTTGTTGTTGTCATGGATGCCATTACGCGAGATCTTCAGCAGCCTGTTCCATGGACGCTGCTCTATGCTGATGACGTAATGCTCGCTTGCGAAGAGAAAGATGATCTCGAGCGGCAGGTGCAAGCTTGGTGCGACCGCCTGGCGATGTTCGGACTCAAATTGAACGTCAAGAAGACCGAGTACCTAACGACTGACGTAAACGAGTCCGGCTCCATTAAGATTAACGGTACTGAGCTTCCACGCACTGCGGTCTTTAAATACCTGGGATCAGCAATAGCGTCTGACGGCGGTCTGATGGTTGAAGTGAACTCACGAGTGAGTGCAGCTTGGTCCAAGTGGCGTTCGCTGACTGGTGTGCTCTGCGATAGGAAGATACCAGAGCACTTGAAGTCAAAGATCTACAGAACAGTCGTGCGGCCGGTAGCAATATACGGCGCTGAGTGTTGGCCTGCGACTAAGGAAGTTGAAACGCGCCTCAGCGTCATGGAGACGAAGATGCTGCGCTGGACGGCTGGAGTCACCCGCATGAACCGCATCAGAAATGATGCTATTCGGCAGAAGTTCGGTGTCGCGCTGATAGCGGACAAGATGCGCGAAGCTCGCTTACGATGGTACGGCCACGTTCTGCGTGGAAAGGAAGACAGCGTCCGCAAGATAGGCCTTGAGTTGGAAGTGTCCGGAAAGCGGCCTAGAGGACGCCCGAAGCAGCGTTGGTCGGATACGTTACACATGGACATGAAAGTAGCTGGCGTCCACCCCGATCAAGCGCATGACCGGGAAAGGTGGCGTCATGACACCAGAAGAGCGGACCCCGCGACGAAGCGGGACAAACGCTGAAGAAGAAGAAGAAGAACAGGAATACAAGCAGAAGCAGTATGAAGTTGAAGACGAAAGGCCTATGTATCAAAACACTGATTGAAACAGCAATTAGTATAAAGATAAACAGAAGAAAATAAAATAGCAACAACGAAAATGATGCGAATATAATAGATGTCAACTAGCCCTAACAATCCTGTGGTGTCCTCTAAGAAAATCATAATACCTCGAGGAAGACTGGTCAGATAGGGTTGTTTATCTGAAGAACCCAGTACAAAGAAAAATCTTTTACTCAAGACAATTGGTTCTACGATCTTCACGCATGTATCTTGGTCTCCTCAAAGCTGGATCTCATAACAAACCATAGGTCTCGAAACGTTATCATTAACTATTTAACTTTTTCGGGCCTCACTCAAGTCATGTTTTCATGGATTTGCTCTGTTTTTATTCTGTTTTTTACACTAGATTTGCATCTTGTTCTAATGGTATGTTTGATGTCAATATAAGCGTGCCACAAGCTGCATAAATTAATAAATAAATATTGAGAAGAAAATCTTTTACTATAAAACATAAAATAATGCAAATCCATTATATGAATTTTAGTAAAAACAAAATAAAAGTTTAGTATTTTTATTCGCTGAATTTCCTTTTAAGGCTACCGCGATCGCTTCATGCCATGTCTTCAGTATGAAGATTACACTGTTCGAAGCAGATGTCTGCGACCGTCTGACTGGGATTGAACCAGATAACTTTATGTTCCAAGTAAACTAGTATCCTTTCATACACTGTGACGTGATGCTAGCTGAAGCCGACGAGCAAACCTAATCTATCCCAAGCCAGTTACACCTGAAACCGACCGTTTACAGTGGACGCTTTCAAGATCTGCGACAAATCACTGCTTATTTAATTATTTATGCAGCAGAGGGCGCGCTAATAAATCAGAGAACAGTAGGCACCTAATCAGCTACAGTACCGGACGCGTCTTTTGAATAGACGCCGAAAAAACCGCACTTTTGCGGTTTTTGCGTCTTTTTGCTATAACTCGCCCAAAGTCATCCATTTGAAAAACCAAGGATACATCTGAGCTCAGGAGATCGAGCTCTATCGTTTGGTATATACATTTCATATGGAAGGTCAAAAATGGCCAAAATTGAAAACTTGCGCTCCATTGAGAAGGCCGGCCGCGGACGAGTTGTCGGCCGCAAGGCGTCAAAAACCGTTGCATGATCACAATTCCTTTTTTTCCTTTTCCTGAGAAAAGGATGATACCGTTCGATTCGTCTCCTCGAGATCTACACAACCATATATACAACTTCGCCAAACCACCGCATTTTCGCAGTGGGTGGTCAAAAATGACTGGAGCAGACTTTTTGCTCTTGGAGAAGCTTATATTTCAGGACTTGCATGTTCTCGGAGCATCTCAAGCATGGCGTAAAGTGTTTTGTCATGCCAGGAATCCTCCGAGAGTGCGCCGTGCACAGTGCATATCGGATCGAACCTATCAATCAAAGAGGGGGGGGGGACAGTTTGTAGAGTGAGCATTTAGGGAGTTTTATGAGAAATTCTCAGCCGCCCTACTCAGGAATTGCTGTACTCTGTTCCGGCGAGACTTTGGAGTGCGCTGTGCACAATGTATATAGGACCCAACCTATCAATCGAGTGGGCGCGGCAGCTCGTAGAGTGAGCATTTAGGGAGTTTAATGAGAAATTCTCAGCCGCCCTACTCAGGATTTGCTGTACTCTGTCCGGCGAGACTTAGGAGTGCGTCGGGAGCAATGCATATAGAATCGAACCCATTAATCGAGTGGGGCAACCGCTCGCAGATTGCACGCGCGGGCGTTTTCAGAGCGCAGTAACTCTGTCAAATTCGAATCGTTTCGGCTGCAACTCCTGGGTCTCGTAGTCAGTAGAACGGTCTAGCAGTACGCTAAAGTAGAGCAGGGTAGCTTAGGAAGAGGAAATGTTACAGGGGTGCGAATATGAAGGTGAGGCTTGTGTGACGTATTTTTTCCGATTTCGGTGGACCACTGCGGGAAGACGCGGCAAGCTAACAGCCTCAAAACGCGTAGGCTAGCAGGCCGTTTAGAATACTTTACGATTACATGCTCAGAACACCTCAGCTGCCTAAACTGCCTTAGCTTCAGCTGCCAGTTTGAAGCAGCAGAAAATAGCAGTTAGAGTTTCTTGCGCTCTTACTCGGCCAGAATTGAGTATTCAACGCTCGGAATGGTACCACTCTGTTCAACATGAAAAGCGCTATCGAATGGTACCAATTTCGGCCGATTTCGGGAACATCGATTTTTTTGACGGTTTCCCATCGAGGACGAGGCCGCTGGAGACCGCTGCCCGCGGCGGGCGGACGGTGACGTCATCGAAAATCGATATCTTCAAATTGTGCCATGCTTGACACCATTCGATAGAGCTTCTCATGCTGAATTGAGCGGTGTTATTAAGAGCAGACAGAACTGTAATCTGGGCGAGTAAGAGCGGGGAGAACATCGACCGTTGTTGTGCTAAATTGCAC
>OX375869.1:25317975-25423832 GCA_947359475.1 Heligmosomoides polygyrus bakeri | reverse complement strand
CGCCCTTACTCGCCCATGTTCGAGTTTTTGAGCCCCAGCCAGGGTACCATTCTGTTCACCTCGAAAGCTCTATCAAATGGTATCAATTTCGACCAATTTTGAAAGCATCGATTTTTTGATTCAGTTTCTCATCGAAGATGGTCGCACCAGACGGACGATGACTTCATCGAAAATCGATGTTTCCAAAATGGGTCGACTTTGATACCATTTCATAGAGCTTTTCTTGCTGAATTGAACGGTGTTTATGAGTCGCGAGAACTGTTATCTGGGCGAGTAAGAGCACGGAGAACATAGACCGTTGTTGTGCTAAATTGGACGCACGGGGTGTTCTGAGTGCAATAACTCTGTCACGTTTGAATCTTTCCGGCTGCGACTTGTGGATTTTGTAAGCAGCAGAATGTTAAAGAAGTGCGTTGAAACATAGCAACGTAGCTTATGATTGTATAAAATTACAGCGGTGCGAAAATGTAGGTAAACCTTGTGTGGCACGATTTTTTCCGATTTCAGTCGACCACTGTTGAGACGCGCGATCAGCTAATGGCCTACGAATGCGTAGGCTATCAAAGCAGTTAAGCTGCTTTACGATGAAGTGCCCATAGCTCCTCATCTGCCTAACCTGCATTAGTCCCAGCTGGAGGGCAGCGGCGATGTTTCTTCCGCCCTTACTCGCCCAAATTTGAGTTTTTGACGCACCAGATGACACCGTTCTGCTCAGCTCGAAAAGCTCTATCGAACGGTATCAATCTCGGCCAATTCCGGGAAAATTGATTTTTTCACAGTTTCCCTAGGGGACGAGGGCGCTCTTTGCTGAGCCTGCCCGAACGATGACGGCATCGAAAGTCGACGATTTCGAAATTGGCCAAATTTTCTTGCCCAAACTTCACCCAAAATCGTTTAGGGGTTATTTGGAGCGCTGATTACGAATCTAACGTCCGTTTTTGAAAATTCTGCCGATTTCGATAGGTTTTGGATTTCTTCTGGATAAATGAGGATGGCCGGGTCAGGAACACCGATTTTGCTCAAACTTCGTCCAAGGGCAGGATTATTCAGGGTGCCAAATACGATGCCGAAGTCCATTTGGCCGATTATGGCAGGAGACCACCCATACCGATAACTGAGGGTGGTCAGTGATCCTGACCCTTCGAAGGTCAAATGGCTTAACATGCCCAAATCGGAAGAATTTTCAAAAACGGACGTTGGATTCGTAATCAGCGCCCTAAACATCCCCTAAACCATTTTGGACGAAATTTGGGCAAGAAAATTTGGCCAATTTCGGAATCGTCGACTTTCGATGACGTCATCGTTCGGGCAGGCTCAGCAAAGAGCGCCCTCGTCCCCTAGGGAAACTGTGAAAAAATCAATTTTCCCGGAATTGGCCGAGATCGATACCGTTCGATAGACCTTTTCGGGCTGAACAGAATGGTACCCATTCCGAGCGTTGAAGACTCAATTCTGGCCGAGTAAGAGCGCAAGAAACTCTAACTGCTATCTTCTGCTGCTTCAAACTGGCAGCTGAAGCTAAGGCAGTTTAGGCAGCTGGAGAGTTTGGAGCAGATCATCGCAAAGCGCCTTCGCTGTTTTGCTCGCCCGCGAGTTTGCATGCCGTTAGCTCGCCTAGCGTACCCGCAGCGGTCAACTGAAATCTGAAAAAGTCGTGTCACACAAGCCCGCAGCCAGGAGTTGCAGCCGAAACGATTCGAATTTGACAGAGTTACTGCGCTCTGAAAACGCCCGCGCGTGCAATCTGCGAGCGGTTGCCCCACTCGATTAATGGGTTCGATTCTATATGCATTGCTCCCGACGCACTCCTAAGTCTCGCCGGACAGAGTACAGCAAATCCTGAGTAGGGCGGCTGAGAATTTCTCATTAAACTCCCTAAATGCTCACTCTACGAGCTGCCGCGCCCACTCGATTGATAGGTTGGGTCCTATATACATTGTGCACAGCGCACTCCAAAGTCTCGCCGGAACAGAGTACAGCAATTCCTGAGTAGGGCGGCTGAGAATTTCTCATAAAACTCCCTAAATGCTCACTCTACAAACTGTCCCCCCCCCCTCTTTGATTGATAGGTTCGATCCGATATGCACTGTGCACGGCGCACTCTCGGAGGATTCCTGGCATGACAAAACACTTTACGCCATGCTTGAGATGCTCCGAGAACATGCAAGTCCTGAAATATAAGCTTCTCCAAGAGCAAAAAGTCTGCTCCAGTCATTTTTGACCACCCACTGCGAAAATGCGGTGGTTTGGCGAAGTTGTATATATGGTTGTGTAGATCTCGAGGAGACGAATCGAACGGTATCATCCTTTTCTCAAAAAACCTTAAACTAGAGGAATTGTGATCATGCAACGGTTTTTGACGCCTTGCGGCCGACAACTCGTCCGCGGCCGGCCTTCTCAATGGAGCGCAAGTTTTCAATTTTGGCCATTTTTGACCTTCCATATGAAATGTGTATACCAAGCGATAGAGCTCGATCTCCTGAGCTCAGATGTATCCTTGGTTTTTCAAATGGATGACCTTTGGGCGAGTTATAGCAAAAAGACGCAAAAACCGCAAAAGTGCGGTTTTTTCGGCGTCTATTCAAAAGACGCGTCCGGTACTGTAATACCACAACAGGTATAAGTAAAAAAATAAAAACCAAGGAAAATTAGATATACTGAGGTATTAGGGTGGGCCAAAAGTAATGAGACAAATTCAACAAATTTCTTTATCTCTTTATAACTCAATTACAACTCAACGGTGCTGAGGAATGTATTCGCCATTAAGGGCAATGGCCTTGCTGCCATCGATTAGCCAACTTCCTGATCCCATCCTTCCAGAATTGCTTAGACCTGGTGCTGATCCACTGCTCGTTATGGTTGTCGAGGCCTGCTTGGGTCCTTGTGTCCCTTCCGACCATGAAGTCCTGTAGGCTTAAGAAGTAGTGGTAGTCGCATGGAGAGATGTTCGGCGAATACAGTGGGTAAGGCATGTGAACGCAGCCCAGCTGAGCAAGCTTATCCGTGGTCACTATTGCCAGATGGGGTGCGGCATTAGCGAAGAGGAGGACCTTCTTGAAGCGCAGAGACCGAATAAGTGCGAATCTCCGGTCCATCTCTACTTTTTCGTTCACCATGGCCTTAGAGCCGTGCTTTTGGAAAACAGTTTCCAGAATATTAATCCAAGGGCGCGGACTCAACATCGCAGAAAATGCTTCTCTCCCGTGAACATCCCGCCGAACGAAGGTCGGTAACAGGTCACCAGACCTCACCCAGACTCGCTGCTTGGCAGGGTTAAGGTAGAAGACGTACTTCTCATCTTGCGTGACTATTGAGTCCAGGCTGCTCGGGGTTGGGAATTGGGCGAGATGTGCGCGACAAAGGTCGACTCGTCAGACCGGGGTTTAGGCATGAGACAGGCTGGGGTTTTGGCATGCTTCTGGAAAGGGCGGAAGTGGTAACTTCTCAGGTGGCCTTCAGTAAGTAGCATACATGCATACAAATATGAGAAGCACGAAACCGGACTCCAGTCACGACATATATGGCCACGGCATGGAGAGTTTCATTACTTTTGTCCCCCCTCCCAATAGATATAGACAGCGTAGAAGCAAAGAACTGAAAAACAACAAACTATCTCAAACTCAAAATGACGAAAACTAGAGAAAAAACTAATATAATGCTGAAGGACAGACGCATTCCCAGCGCTCGCTTGCGGCGTGATTTTTATAGACAAGAGGCGAGCTCGTTGTGGAACAACACAAGCTTCTTGTTCCACAACAACATACAATCATCACAAAATATCTTGTATACAGACGGCTGAGCGAGTGCAAAATGGTTCCACGAGCAAGCTTCTTCTCAATGCGCAAGAGTTCAGCAGTTCCCTGATTCGTAGGAGTAATCTAAGAAATAAAGTCCTCAATTTGATTCTCAGTATTTCTTTTCCTCAATTTGAACTCTTTACGGAAGTGAGCAGTATATGTAGTACATAAAACTACGAATACGAATGGTAGAATGGTACATAAAACTTAATAAAATAAGGATGGAGAACAAAGGGTGGCATTAATCAAACCTTTTGAATGCGCCACGCTTTCGCTTCTATGGGATGTCGTGGAAGGAATTTAAATGGGTATTTAGCCTATGTAATATCATGCGGTGACCAGCCAATAGACAAGCCAGTGCTCTGTCTTTCCTAGACGAGTGTGGTAATAATTCAGCGACCTGGGACGATGGAAGGCTTAGTTAGCCTAAATGGAAAACCAAACCATGAACTTGGAATCGAGTGCATGCGACAGTCGGCAGACGCCCCCTTCGACTACGCTGCTACTCCTGCTCGATAAAACGGCCAAGGAAAAAGGCGATGTTTTCTCCAACTGCACCTTTCAAACACCTGAGGCGGTCACAGTAGGCTATCCTAAGGGAAAGGTACTCCCCCGTGAGGCTACCGAGCAAGCTCTGCCTATGTGCATCTGAGCCAAAACAGTCTGTCTGGCACCTATATCTCGATTTCAGGCACTTCTTCAATAAACCCATCCGGTTAGAGTTTACTGATTTCCGTAGCACACGGCTTTCTCTTTTTTCCCAGTTCACATGCTTTATTTATTCGATTTTTTTACTGTCAACATATTTGTGATTACTTTCACTTTCTTACATGGGAGCATTCATATAATAAGTATCACATCAATATAAAAGAGCAGTAGCATATTCAATGCAGTGTAATTGCGGTATAATTGCTAGGAGGGAATTCCCCTATTAAACAATAAGCAGAGCCTGGTAAGGCGGCTGAAAAATGACGATAGAAGTTCAACATTTGTCGAGCAGTGAACATTGAGAAAAGCGATGTGAGAACAGCTACACGCAATACTACAAGGAATATAGAACCTAATGACACAGAAGCGATTGCTGAGACGACCACCGACTTGCCATCACCGAGTTAAGGAGCTCAAACAGAGACAATAATCTCAAATACCCTTTTTGAAACTTCCAAAAGTGTTCTCATGGTCAGAAAAGCCGAATCCACACTACTATTGCCTCAGTTGTTGACAACTTTTATTAGGATAAAAACAGTACTAAAAATTCGCTTTCACTTGGCAAAAAAGGCGACGTTTAGGGCAAGTTACTCATCAGGTTCTTGCCAAAAGTTTGCTTGAAGGATGAGTCTGGCGCCATTCACTCTACAAGCGTTATCCGGCTAGCCGATCGCCCGCTAAATATAGATGGCCTAAGGCGTGACATAGCCAAAGCCTACTTCTTTGTCGCCTACATGAGAGTTAAAGCTTCAACTTTTCATCTTCTCGATGGTGTAAAATTTTATAAATAGAAAATTGCTTTTGCGCAAAGCTCAAATTCCCTTTAACTAGCAACTGATCTTATAAGTCATTTGGCACAAAAATGGAACCCCACGCCTGCCACTGGAAAATTACACCTTCTAGTGTGGGGACCTGGAAGGCATGCAGCCGAGTCTAAATCCATTCTACAGCATTAATGGAGGAATCCAAGAAGCTTGTAATCTGGGTTTTGCCATCACTGAAGATCTGCGCTTTTCTAAATACTGTAAACTTCTAATGAAGAGGCCAGTTATTACATCTAATACCTCTTCAGAGCTTTGCAATCAAATATTCTAGAGATTTAATCCATACAATCAAAGCATACAATACCCGTTATTAATGCAGATAGTACCGTATTCAATCCAGTCGAGAAACGGATACCGAGCTCATGAAAAGAGTTCAAAACTATTTCAACGGAACATTTATGACGAGGTTTTCTTCAGCCGATTATAGTCAGTTTCCGCATGGACAACAACGGTCTGAGCAGTCTGGCCTCTCTTCACTAAAGAGTGGAAAAGAAATCTCTGATCTTCAAATGACGTACAGAAAGATGTCTACCTCTTTGACTAATTTTTTCGGGTAAACAATGTCCAACCCCTTCATGTGCCACCTCACCGCGGTGAAGGGGTGAACATCACTTTGTTATGGCTAACGGCACAAACGGTCACGCAGTACGCGACGCTTGTCGTGTATGGGCGGCTCTCCTGTATCCCTGGCCAGGAACATGTGAGTAGCCAGACCACCGGTACGGCTCAAACAACTAAACCCTCGCCCCAGTCCTCCGCGCGCCGGAGGTGGACTTCTACGACGTCGGTTGCATCCACCTAGGGGCCATCTAATCTCGGAGTTAAACTATCAGGACGTCATTGGAATCGGACTACCGGAAACTCCCTCCCACCACGACACGGAAACTGCCTATTCGTCTGCACTTATAACTGTCGTTCGATCGCATCTGAGCAGGATCTTCGGACACTGCTTTATAGAAGCCGAAACATCAAATACGACGTTATCGCCCTGCAGGAAACGAAAGGCAGAACGGAAACCATAAGAAGGACCGACCACAACGAGCTTCTCATTATCGGAGCAAAGGTGGACAGAAAGAATATTGGCGGAGTTGGATTTCTCGTCAATTCGACAGTGCACCACCTAGTAGACTCTTACAAGATCATCAGTCCGCGAGTAGCTGTTCTTCGTCTGGAAACCAAAGATCAAGGAACCATCTCCATCATAAATGGATATGCTCCAACATCTGCGGCCACAGATGAAGAAAAGGAGGAATTCTACAAGCTGTTCGAAAGGACTGTCAACGACGAGAAAAGCTACTACAAAGTTGTCGTTGGTGACTTTAACGCTATCGTCGGTACGAATGATCACGACGAATGGAGGCTAGGACCACATGGAACTTCCTCAGGGAACGAAAACGGAGAGCGCCTGATAGACTTCCTATCCGCGTGCCGTCTTTACCATGGAAATTCTATGTTTAAGAAGCCTTCAAACCGGCGATGGACCTGGGAGAGCCCAAATGGAGAAACACGTTCGGAGATCGACCATGTTCTTACGAACAGACGCTGGAGTCTGTTCGACGTCTCCGTGCTGCCTTCATTTGACACCGGCTCGGATCACCGTCTTGTCCGTGCGAAGCTGACTCTCAAAAAGAGGATGTTCAAGCGTGACACCCATAAACCGGCACCGGTGAGGATCCCCACATTCAAGTCTGAGGAGTTGGAATATGCGATAAAGTCGTATGATTGGAATCTTCTTGAAGATCCATCGGAAGACTACGACCTTCTCTCCAAAGGACTGTTGAAATGTGCTAGCAGCTCTTGCGAAGCCACATCGCCGTCTGCTTCAAGACTCAACGCACATGCGATTAAACTCTTGGAGCAAAGAAGAGCTGTTAAACTGGATCCTAATGCTTCCCATCTGGAAAAAGTCACCATCTCGAAGGCCTGTCGAATTGCAGTGAAGGAGTCCATTCAAGCCTACAGAAGATTGAAGCTGTTAGAAGCGGCTGGGAAAGGTTCAAGCATAAAGCGCTGCAAACGAGATCTCTGCGATCAGAAGGCAATAATGTCAGCCCTCGTGGATAAGGATGGAACAACGCAAACATCTCGAAGAGTGATGGAGGCCATCGTTCAGGAATTCTACACAGATCTGTTCCGTTCTTCCATCACTGTCCCGAAATGCTTGATGCCACCAGCTGAGGAAGTACCTCCCATTCTGGAATCAGAAGTTGCTCATGCTATCAGAAGGATGAAGCTGGGCACTGCTCCCGGACCGGACGGCATTTCTGCTGATCTCCTTCGTGCGGGTGGCAGTGCCGTCTGCTCACTTCTTGCCAAGCACTTCAACCACTACCTTCGACTTGGTAGGATTCCGGACTCATGGAAGGAGTCGAAAACAGTTTTAATCTTCAAAAAAGGTCAGCAGGAGGATATCAACAACTATCGACCCATCAGTCTTCTCTCGGTTGTGTACAAGATCTTCACCAAGATACTGCTTAACCGCATGGAGCGTTGCTTGGATGAATATCAGCCAGTGGAGCAAGCAGGGTTTCGCAAGGATTTCTCCTGCATGGACCATATTCAGACTGTCTCACAGCTCATCGAAAGGAGCCGCGAATACCACCTCCCACTTGTTCTTGTCTTCGTGGATTATCGGAAAGCGTTCGACTCTGTGGAAATCAACGCCATTCTGAACGCCCTTGTGCACGCTGGTATACCATCGCCCTACATCCGATTTCTCGACGAATGCTTCTCGAACACATCGACTACCATCCAGCTGTTCGATCGAAAGCTTAAAATTCCTATCGGGAAAGGAGTACGGCAGGGAGACACGATTTCTCCCAAGCTATTCACAGCGGCACTCCAGGATGCCATGAAAGACTTGAACTGGGACGATAAAGGCTACCTTGTCGACGGTAAACGGATCAGCAACCTTCGCTTCGCCGACGATATTGTTCTCATCTCTACCAGCACGGCAGAAGCCGAGGAAATGCTGAACGAGCTCAATGTGGCAGGTATAAAGATTGGATTGGACATGAATATGTCCAAGACACAATTTATGGTCAACCAGTGGTGTGACACGGGACTCGTAAGTTTAAATGGAGTCGCTCTACAACAGGTCGACTCCTACGTCTATCTGGGAAGAGAGCCGAACATGGGTGACGACCCCGCTCCTGAAATCGACTGCAGGAGACGCGCAGCATGGGCAGCCTTCAGTTCGATTCGCGAAGTCACCGATCAGGTCAAGGATCCCGGCCTCAGGGCCTCGATATTCAACGCCTCTGTACTGCCTGCGATGTGTTACGCGACGGAAACCTGGCCCGACAACAAGACAATCGCCAGAGCGATGCAAACTACGCATCGTGCACTGGAGAGATGTCTTCTAAGGACAAGCCTTCGTCAGCAATGGCAAGAAGGCCTACGAAGCTCGGAGCTACGGGAGAAGTCGCAATTAGCAGACCCGCTGCAGTACATGAAGAAGTCCAAATATCGCTGGGCCGGACACCTGCTTCGACGGAAGGACGACAGATGGAGTCTCCGTGTCACAGAATGGCTCCCGAGAGACCATAAGAGACCACTGGGACTACCGCCAACGCGATGGGCAGACTCATTCTCAAGATCTTTCAGAGAGCGGAGTCTGCCTCACTGGATGCAAGCAGCCAGAGATCGAGCGGTCTGGAAGAGTTGTGGTCCCCGCTGAGAAGACCTCCAGCCGACAAAGGACCATCAAAGTATCAAAGTAAGTAACAATGTCCAAAACTGTAAGAAAGAACTTTAAGCCTGGAATTCCGATTGGAAAATCGTAAACCAGCTCGGATTTCCTAACCACTAGAATTCTTATTTGTTGTGGAACTACGATGACCTCTCAAGAATGTATGTGCAAACATGTAGAAGACCTACAAATTTTATGATATTGCCTAGATATATAGGTTTGTTGTGGACCATGCATTGCCTAAATGCTTGAGTACATTTGCGTTACGTTTTTTACTGTCTTGTTAGTTTACGCTAGGGTATCTTCTATGCCTTGAATTGCTGAAAAAATAAACTTGGTGTAGGCAACAGCCAGCGGATCCCAAGACATACGTAAGTAGTTTTACTAACGGCTAAGGCCCATCACCACAGGAAATTGTTCTAACTTAAAAAAAACATTCCTTAATTTCAACCTTCGCTGGTTAAGCGCTGCACCCATTTAATGGTCTGGACAACAATAAGATGGAGTATGTTTTAGTGCACTCTTGGGTAAACACGAGTCAATATTAGGTATTTGATGGCAGTATTAAGAGAATAAATTTTGTCGAATGGATAAACAACACACAATCCTTCCTGTGCACGTTGTTCGCACGAAAACGTTCTACACACACGACTTAATCGCCTTTGCTTCCCTCAAATGAAGAGCATCATCTGGACGACTTCGGCACATGCTGGACTACAGTAGCAGCTTCGAGAATATTAATCCTTCTGAGTTCTATGGAACGCAGGTAAATTAAGCGACATCTTCAGTAAATAGGAAAATTTCAGTTGGAGCAAGATAATCTCCCCTTCGCGCTCGATGACACGATAATATAGTCGATTTCACGAAAATTTAAATTTTTCAAAATCAGAGACCAAATAATTTCAGCTGAGGATTCAGGTAAAGTTTCCCCTATGTCATTTCACGGCTCGTTGTTGATCTTTAAATGCCAATGCCAAATAAATCCTGAACTAACGATAAGTCTAGATAAAGGGTTTCACAGAAGAATCTCAGCGAAGACTGAAGCTTTAGCACCAAAAATAAGGAAAAGAAAGTACTCTGTACAGCAAAGGGCAAGCGTAAGTCAGGCTGATGTTTCCATTGCACCTCTCTAATAACACAGGCGAGTGGATGAGAAGTGAAGCGAGAAGGTAGTCGATGCGACCGTAACCAGTTGGCTCGACTCGACACCTACCGTACTCCGCGGCGAAAGAAAATAGATCAGACACACACATATTTGCAGAAAACGAACTCGAAAGTGATAAGGGAGATAGCGGGCGGGATCGATTGATAGCCCGGCCGGAGGGGCGATTTCGCTTTCGTTCCAGCCGAACCGCGAGACTTCCAGCGACGACGTGGACGACGACGTCGACGGGGGCCGGGGCGTTCACCATCCGGTCGGTCCACATCGCTCGCCGCCACTGATCGTCGCCGTTATCACCAGGCGTGCTGACGCTCTCGGCTATGAAACGGATAGTCGGTCGCGCTCCTCTGGCGCCGTCGGGATCGCTTTCCATATGAAAAGCGAGGCGGCCGCTGTTATGATGATGATCGCCTACGCTGGCGGCGGCGCCGCGTTCGCGGTTTTTGTAGGTTGAGTGTTATCAGCAGTGATTCGACGAGAGCGTTTTCGGATGAAAGTGGCTGTCATGTTTGACCAGTCGCTCAACAGATCTTTGATTACGGAAGGTCGCAGAATTTGTCACCTGGAATACCCCATCTGAAGCTCAACGAAACCAGTTGGGCAGTGAAAACAAAAGGGAAGTCAGATTAGATATTTGGAGCGTGAAACTGGGATTAGAGCATGGTTTCATTCGGGGAGGCGTTTAATTCTATGGTAGCGGCAAGATACATACTTACCATAAGACTGCTTGGTACCGAACCTACCGAAATCTCCAGGGTGCAATACGGGTTGGGTAGCATTCCCAATCTTGTCTCTTAGAAAGGACGTCTGGGAATTACCCAAACGATTCTCAACAAGATCATAGCGGTCAGATCTATATGGTCTTCTTGAGCATGTAACAAGGAACACAGGGGTATGCTCGTCTCTGCTACGTCCCGCTGGAAGGTCCAAAAACGGGAGCAAATTGTCGCCTAGCTATCCGTTTCGACTTTCAGCGGGAATGGAGACTGCCTAATGAACCGGTGTGCTGAAGAATTCCTGGCATATATGCGGGTTAAAATTGAAAGGCTTACACGAATTCGGTTCAAAGTGAGCGCGGCTGAATGTCCTGCACTAGCTGCATGGGGAGGATACGTATCCCCGATTTCCTGTACACGAGTACACGAGTTACTGCATAGGTGAAAAATGTTGCCATTTTGGACCACCGAGATGCCTGCTGCTACAAGGAATTTTACCCCCCCCCCCCCCCACCTCCCGTGCTGATAGATGCCCTACAAGAATATATTAGGTTGTCCCATAAGTCCCCGCCGTTTTTTTTTTCAACGATTCACTGCAGATTTCGCCGGCGGTCTCTTGCATAGCGCTGCATAGTTTTCGAAAGAAAATCATTTGCTCTATCGGAATATGTATTGCATTTCTTTTTTCATCATGAATTTTGTTAATTTTTAGGTCGTTGAAGTGAAAGCTGAAAAAGTGAAAAAGTAGCCATTTGCGCACTTGTTCTCACCGCTTAGGTTTGTAATTTTTTGCGCAGTTTTTTATAACATTTGAAAGGCAGTGCTCAGTACTACAAGAATATGTGTTAGTGCTATTTTTTCACCTGTCCTTTATTGATTTTTAGGCCATCAAATTGGGAATTCGGACTTTTCCGTCCGAATTTTTACAAAAACTCCGGTTCTGTGGTTAGACTTTTTTGCTCGGTGTTATATGTCGATCGGAAGAGGATGTCTTGCTCAGTAAGAATTTGTGTCGCGTTTATTGGCTCACGCTGATTTCTGTCGAATAGCGACAACTGAAGAAGGAGAAGGAGTTGTTGGTGAAGACGATTTTTCTCTTTTGGCATTTTGTTGCTATTCAATAAAAATCAATAAAAGCAACACAGATTCTTATAGAGCAAGACATTTTCTTTCGAATGACATATAACACCAACCCAAAAAGTCCAACAACAAAGCAGGCAAAATAACCATCATCCTTCGGACGTCCCAATTTGATGACCTAAAAATCAATAAAGGACAAATGAGCAAGTAGCACTAACACACATTCTTGTAGTACAAAACATTGTCTTCCAAATGCTTAAAAAACTGCGCAAAAAATCACAAACCTAAGCGGAGAGAACAAGTGCGCATTTTTCACTTTTTCACTTTTCACTTCAACGACCTAAAATTTGGCAAAATTCATTTTCAAAATTCAAGAATCGTTGAAAAAAACGACGAAGACATGGGACAACCTAATATATAGGCCTTGTTGAGAACCTTTAAGGTATTTCACGGGTGTCCCTGGTTAATGACTTTTTCATGTTGCTTCTCACAATGATTGATTCTAGGGCGCGTGGTAGGACAGGCATTGGGAACGCCGACTGTCGAATGTGCTTAAATCGAGGTTTCTGGTTCGGATTTCCGCTCGGGCCAACCCTGCCTTCCTTCCTTCTAAGGGCGGTAGATTGATACTACACTTATCTGAGGAATATAAAAACGCTTAAAGCGCCAGCTTGCCCAAAGGCTTGGTATCATAAGTCATTGCATGTATAAGCCAAGCACACCTCCAAATCGCTTCCACGACATCAAGTGAAAGCAGAATGGCCCATCTCAAAATATTGATTGAACCCGTTCTTTGTCATAATTGTGATCCGTGTCAACAGCTGGCATCTGGACTCTCTTTTGACCCAAGTAGCTTATAGGGGCCACACACCAGAGTTCATTTACTTACCAAGCCCTGAGTACTCACCGCCTCATCGAGACTTTAGTGCGTGGTCTAGAGTCAGACTGCGATTGCAATTTTCTCGATCTCAATATCTAAATTATTACCAATATCGATATTATAAAATAAAACGGATAACTTTAAATTTTATGTCATTAGATCCCACATTTCAACACAAATTTATCTATAAAGATTAAAAAATCAATCATTTTCACAAAAACGCTAAGATTAATTAGATGTTGCACAGTTCTTAACGATTTTGTTGAAATCTTATGAAGTTGATACCCAGACTAATCAAATTTAACAAATTAAAACTGATTATAAAGGATACAGATAAAGGACGGTGTTCTTCAATCCCTTTTCTGATGCGCCAGCGCATTCTACTTCTACGGGATATCGTGGAGGCGATACGAATACGTATTTGGCCATATAATGACTTGCGGTGGCCTGCCGATGAACAAGTCAGCGCTTTGTCCTTCCCAGACACGACTGGTACCACCGACCCCGGAGGGATGGAAGGCTTGGTTGGCCTGGGCGAAAAATCCGAACCAGGGACCTGGTATCGGGTGCACGCAACAGTCGGCGCCCTCCGACTGCGCTACACGCGCCCTAAAACTGACCATCCACTAGTTGTAATTATAAAGAATATATTAAAGTGTTTGAATTAAAATAAGTATTTATTATATAACTATGATCACTATGATGTTCCACATTTCATTCCGAATTTGCTTAATTATAATACAAAGTATAAAATACAGAAATAACAACACTATTGTTAGTCTATAGATCAATTACGAACATAACTCCGTATGAGGAAGGAGTGGTGTGGGAAATACAATACTACACATGTTGTGACTGATAATGACAACAATAGTGATATGCCTTAACTCAAAAGTAGTTGTTCTCATTATATTGCTAGCTTCCGCAAAAAGAGGTAGGCTTTATGAATATATAAGATTTTATATTCTTAAGTAAAAAATAAAGAAGTAATTTGAATAGATAAATAAATAAATTTATAAATAAATGTTTGAAAAAAATTAAAACAAAAAATAAGAAATAAAAAATGATTTGTGAAAAGTAATATAAGAAAGTAAAAATTATATAAAAATAAATAATAAAATATGTATAGAAATATATTAATGTTTGTTGCGTTCAGTGTGTTTATTTTCAATTGTGAAAGTTAGTTGTTAGTACATAGATAAAAATACAATAATATATTATCCTGTGCTGTACTAACAATTAATAGAAAACACAAGAAAGGATATGAAGAAAATGAAGGAAACTGAAATAAAGAGAGAGAGAAGTTGAAAATAGGGGAGAGAAGAGAAGATTATAGAAAAGACGTGAGAAAGGTTCGTTTCGCCACTTTCTTCAGACGAACATTTGTTTTGTGCTCATCTCGTGGCTCTTCAGTGAAGAAGAGGAACAATAAATAGGACTTTGTTTAACTCTGTCATTAATTTTAAATTTAATAAATTATTACATTTTTATTTATTTTAATTCTTTTTTATATAAGTATGTTTTATATAAATATGTTTCATATGAATAGGTTCTAATTATCAATTTAATGGGGTAGCTTTATTTTATTTATCTATTATTTTTAATTAAATAAACAAATAAGTTTAAACAGCTATATATTTAGGATTAATTAATTTTTATTTTAATTTAATATTATTATATAAAAAAAATTATCTAAAAATAACTCACTATACACGTTCAGTGCACCACCATTTTCCATTGAATGAATATCTTCATAAATGAAGGTACCTTTATATCATTTATTATTCTCTGATAGTACAAAATATGATTCGATGCTTTGAAGTACACAGTATCGGTGGTATATATTACTATGTGAAGCGAAATAATTAGAATTGGTGGTAAATATCATTATGTGCAGTAAAATAAGCGAAAAAGGTGGCATTAAATTTTTTAGTTTTTGCAGACTCATTTATAAAGAACATTTGTACTCCATCAACCTTTGTACTCCATCAACATTAGTAAATAATATTTCACATACGATAAATATTTATAATTCATATAATGCTTAAATTGCTAACGATTCTAACAAGTCATTTTATAATTTAAGATTATTATTATATATCATGTCTGACAAAATTTTATTATTACATTCGTTTTAATTGTTTACATTTTGCTTAATTATTGCATATAACTCTTTTTTATTTTCGTTAAATTTTTATCTATAACAAATTAAATTATTCTTATGTATAAATTTAAATATGTTTGTTATTATAAATTTATTGGTATATCCATTATGTACATATATGTTTTTAAGTTCAATGATTCTTTCAATGAAAGAATCTAATTTTGAACAGGTGTTACTTCTCCATTTAGATTATGTACAACTAGTAAGTCATCCAATATCTGTATGGTATGAAAATAGCTTTATCATCTATATATGTCTTGGCAAAATGATATTCTAGTACTGATAAAGTCAAGTCGGCTAATAATGGACTAAAATTACCTCCTTGAGAAACACCTTTATTCTGCTGAAAAGTAACTGAATTAAACAAAACATAACTATTTTAATTAAATATTCAACGCAGTAAATAATATCTTGTTTGCTGAACACGTTATATTTCAATCTTGACAAATCATTGTCAGTATAAAACACTTTATTTCTTATACAGGCAATGTATTTATTGTTCGAGTTTTTAAAACCCATTTTAATTAGATCTATAATATTATTCAGAATAGTTGCATGTTGCAAGCTGGTAAACATCTTTAAAATCAGCTGAGTATACTTTTATATTGTTGTTGGGTATTGTATTCAATTCATGAGCAATGTTTGTATTGTTAATCGCCCAATATGCTTTTATTGATTTATTTCGATTAGTAATTATATTACAATAGTTTATGAAATGGTTTTTAATAAAAGTAAATATTTGTTGCAGTTGTAACGCTAAGTTTTTAATACTACTTTTAAAAACTCCTGTTATAAACCAAACTTATCGGTTTTTATGTAGTTTTATAAAACAATAAATTACAGGGATTTGAGAGTCGTTGTCTACTTTTAATTTATTTTTTATATTGTAATATTTGTGCTTATTGAAAATGGTCAAACTGCTAATATTTAATAAAGGCTTATAAACTTTGTTATTACTAATATTTTTGTTTGTTATAATAACGTTTTCCTTATTAATTTCTACTTCCATTTCTTTCGTAATAGTTTGCAAGTAGTATGTGCAAAAATACTACAGTGCAAGTAGTATTTTTTGCAGATAATTCCATAACTATTTGCAGCCTTATCTAGAAGACAAAATATGAAATATTTTGATAATGTTTTGTTCTTTTATATAGAATATATTCAATTTTTTTTTACATTTTTATGTATCAGAGGTTTAATTTTATTTCTAAATTTTGTAAATGAATGTTTTTCAATGCAGTCATGTTGTCTTCGTTTAGTTTGTATTTAGATCTAATTTTGTTTAAAAATTTATTAATGACTTCAATAAATATGTTTTTAATTTTAGATCTATCTAGTGGTTATGTTATTTTATATTTTGTACCTTTACTAAGTAATGTTTTTAGTATTTTATTTTCGATAACTTTTAAATTACCGGTTATAACATGACCACAATTAATATCAGTAAATTCGTTGTTATTATTGTGAATAAACTTTTGACAAATACAAGTACTAAATAAAATTTGTGATATGTTATTATCAATTGATTTCAAAAAACTACTGTAGTTGAAAATTTTTGTTGATATTGGTGGATCATATTTATAAACTATTCTAGCAAATGGTGTATTAATTTCCATAGTATTAAAAATTTCTAGAGAATAAATGCTATTAAGTATCTTATTTAAGTTGACATTATCTAGTATATTATGCACATATGGTATTACTATGTTATAATAATTTTTTTTCATTATATTGCAATATTGAAAGTTTTGAATCTATCCTAGTCCGGGGGGACCACATAACTAAAGTGTATGTAAAAAATCGACTTGGGACTTAACGAGCGACCACTACAGAGCAGACCTAACCTAAACCAGAAAAATTCACGAGCAAAAAAAAACGAAAAGAATAAATGTTTTCACAGCGGTTGTAAGCGGGTGAAGTTATGTGCCCTCCTCACCATGTTAGATCCTGGTTAAAACATGTCAGGCGGCGGTCAGCACGCGCTAGGTGGCTTTATGCACCCTCCTCACCATGTTATATCCTGGTTCTAACATGTGAAGCGGTGGTCAGCACGCGGCACGACTCCACTGCGTCGCTCTTTGCCCGCCGATACGGTTGTCAAACCGCGGTGAATTTATTTTTTTATTTATCCGTTCGGTTTTTTCTTTGTTTTAAATTCTATCGTGCTTTGTAGGAGTCGCTCGGTAAGTCCCAAGTCGATTTTTTTTACTTTTTAGTTATGTGGTCCCCCAGACTAGGATAGATCCACTTTTTTATATTTAATCTGTGTTAAAATACTATATAATATCAATTTAGTTTTTTTAAAGGTCTTTAAGAAATTCTGAATTTATAGTCAAATCTAAAAACGATAAAAACTTGCTTAATGAATTTTTTGTAAGACTTTTTAACATTCTGTGAAGTTCTAATATTTGAATGTTGTTTTCGTTAAGTTTTAAGTGACTAAGGATTTCTTCATATTTTTTGCTTTCACCTTTATGTTTTTTATTTCTCCCTCTTTTATGCTTTTCTTTAATAATTTTTGACGAAAACAAAGGGTGATTTGATTTATGTATTAAGGGATTTAAAATGTTTGAAATATTTCCGTAACGTTTAATATTGTTGTTAAAACCAAATGAATAAGCTGTATTAAGTAATTTTATCCAGAAAAGCTTTCTGCTAGGTAATGCATTTTTATCTTTGTTGTTTTCTAGTGAATCTAAAATTGTAACTTCAATTTCAGATTTACAGTCATGAAAATGTGTGTATAAAATATTAAATTTCTTTTTATTATTTATGTAGTAAATGTGTCTTTTATTCTTTTTTTTAAATTTCTAATGGGTTTACCTATATGTTGAACACTACATTTTTTACATGTGATACAATATACTATATCTTTAGAATAGCACGACGAATTTGCTGATTTAAATGTGTTAATCTTGAATTTTGTCGTACTACAGATTATATTGTTATCTAACTAAAAGTTTTTAAATTAGTACAATTATTACCACAATGCAATCCATTATTTAAATTATCAAAACCTTTTACTGTATACTGACTGCTCGCAACCTTAGTTTTATGGTATATGTTAGAGGTAAAATACTTATCTCCTTTATTTGTTATTACATTATCTTTAGACCTTTATCTGAGTATATGGTCAGTCTATTTCATGTATAGAGAGGAGTCTCCCTTATGGGTTCCGTGGGATTGCCACGCGGACCCGTTATTGTTGCCCGTAATGGCGACACAAAAATATGACCCCTCTTGACTATTTTGGCTTTTATAAACCCATCATTACCGGTCCCCATTTTTATTAAGAGGTTGGGTCTCCTTGAGTACTAGTTATAGAATAGTGGAATTAATATTGAAAATTAATAACGTAAATCAATATTAATTATAAAAGTGATACAGTTATGTTGAATAGGTAGGTAATCTAACTTTTAAATGTATAAGTATTGGTATTGAATTTAAAACTGCTAGTAAGTTTATTTTTGCAAGGATTTAAGTGATGCGGTAATGTTTTAAATGCTATGTTAACTTTTGTAAATAAACTATTAGTGTAGTTGATTTTGTTTAAAATGGTATGAAAGCTCATTTTTGTAAAGGAGTGTATGTTACTGTTTTGTTTTAAGCAGTATGTAAATATCTTTGTAAGTGAGTGTTGTGTGTACTTTTAAAGTAGTATGTCAACTACGACATTTAATAAAATTATGGCATATTAGCCTAAACAAGGAGCAGACATTTATAGATAAGGATTGTTAAGGATATAATTAAATATGTCGTGCTTGTCAATATAGTTAATGATTACACCTGTTACACAAATCCAATAAATAAATAGTTAAGAAATAAAAAAATAAATAATATAGTATACATTATAATTTATTTACTAACTACATAATATTAATATATTACAATTAATAATATTGCACTGTATTTTATTTAAAAACTTTATCATATTAATACATTACAATTAATAATATTGTAATTATTCAATAATTAATTATTATTACATATGTGTGAAGACATTCATGTGAAATAACATGAATCATATGATGAAGCGTTCATGCTAGATCAACACATTGAATGTTCTTTAAATGGAAGGCTTGTATTTGGATGTGAGACAATAAATGATAATAAATGAGTTAGAAAGCATGAATTTGAAAACAAGCATAGCTTCATTGTATTTCTTGCACCTCAACCAGCATGTCGTCGGTAAGTCGGTCTTCTCCAAGTCAAGGCACAGTCAAGACACAGCACTAGACACATCAACCACACAGTCGGAGCAACTCCACCCAAGTTACAGCACTATTAGTTCACAATCATCACACTGACCAACGCACTTGATGTTCTCGTCTTCTTTGGAGGTAATGGGATTAATGTCTTGAAAATCCATTTCGGCACATTCTTATAAGCAATGAAAAGCAATGAGAAGCTGTGCACTCAGATCGTTATGTCAGAAAGATAGAGAACTAAACAATAATTATACATTATAAATAATATGAACATCAACTAAGCTATGAGTATTTTAGACGCTACCATTAGATATGCCAATATTGGTTTATTTCATAATTGATTGTTTAGAGACCAGGTTTCGATACTGCAAATAAAGATCAATCCACTCGTGTTAATGTGCTACAAGAGCACGTGAATAGAAGAGTGATGTCGGAGTATATTAGAAAGGTCAATTTTCCTAACAGCAGTAATGAACCAATCAAGAATCTCGTCTCTGCATTTGTACCTGATGTAGTAAAGTATGTTAGCTTGCTATATTAGATAACAATTTGTTCATATATGAAAGTTATTTCAACTTTAGATATTTCAACGCTGAAGATCCTCTGCCACTAAATTGGCCTATTCCAGCAGGCAGGCAAGGGTCATTATATAGTTTTCGCGTAAGTACAATTTTGTGTTTTAGTACTTATTAAAATATAAAATTTGGGACATGTCATTTTTCTGTTTCCATGACAGAGTATTCAGGTTAGAATGAGCTCTACTTTCTGGAGTGTCATTGAGAGAAGACTGCGTTATGGAGTCGTTCGATGTGACATCGCTGTACACGAACGTCCCTAAAGTAGCGCAATGCAGGCGGTGGATGAAATTCTAACGGCACATCAGGACCAGCTCATTCTTTATGGACTATCTATATCACGAATTATGACACTCATAAGTGGGTGCCTGGAATGCAATGTTTTTAGATGGTCCAATAAGTACTATAAGCAGGTTAGATTGCTGGCTATGGGCCAGCGTCTGGCTCCGGTATTGGCTATCGCTTTCATGTCTAAAATAGAGGAACCCGTCATGGAGTGCAGACCTCTACTGTACTGTCGCTACATTGATGACTGTTTCATTGTATGTGCGACCCAGAACGAAATGGACATGTGTTTCGAATTGCTCAACCAGCAGGCAGAGCCTATTAAGCTCACAAGGGAAAAACCCACTGATAACTGGTTGCCGTTCCTCAACGTCCAAGTCAGTTGCACGCGGGGCAGATTCCATACTAAATGGTATCGTAAGCCCAGTAGTAAGAACATCATCGTGCACTTCAGGTCTGCTCATCCATCTCAAACGAAGAGGGCCACGATTAAGAACATGTTCAGAACGGCGGCGGCGGTGTCCTCAGACAGCGATCTCAAGTCAGCGTCATTGCAAATGGCATCTCGAATCGCGGTGTCCAGCGGGTATCCCGAGCAGAGCCTGGCTAAAGGTAATCGAACACCGGCAATGGCAGCGAGACATCAGAGCGACAATAAAATTCCTTTTAAGGTGCCTTTTGTCTCGGATGATTTCAGTACCGATGTGCAAAACTGCATTCGCAAAGCTGGTCTTGATAGCATGGTTCGCATGATCGAGGTTCCGCCGGCCAATCTCAAGGCACGTCTCGTTAGGAATCGACTATACGATTCCTGATGTAAGACTCGCCAGTGTATTATCTGCCCGTTCGGTAAGGAGGGAGACTGCATGGTCTCAGGTGTGGTATACCTTATAAAATGCACGGGTTGCAACGGCGAGTACATTGGCGAGACGGGTAGACCCCTTGGGAAGCGCGTTAAAGAGCATTTGGGCATGCTTCGTAGGTGCGATATCGCCTGTCCGTTGGGTGAGCACAGGCTACGATGTCACAATGACGCGGGCATTGACGTGGCGGTGACGAGATTGGCACGCGAGTTCGAGATCTCGGCGGGCAAAAGACTAGAAGCGCTGTGGATTGCCGCTAGGAACCCCACGATAAACAGGAAGGAGGAACGCGTAGCGGTGATACAGGAGCTGACTCTGTACGTTGACCTTTGCGGTCTCGAACCGGAGGACAGTCTGCCAGAGGCTCGCTAGGAGGGTGAACCGAAGGTGACCTCATCTCCTCATGTGTCTTCTTAAAAGGGGTACCGTTCGCCCATCTGCACTGGACTGTTTGTGTTACCTCCTCGTGTTTCGTCTCCCTCTCCTACCAACCTCTGATTCACCGCTGTGGTCTGAAATGGCTCTTGGACGGATGATTTTTCAAACTCAACTTGACTCTTCCAGGCTCTGAAGAAGGCGGTTACGCCGAAACGTTAGCCGGAATAAAGGATCTGTACTAATTTTGGTTCGTCAGCTACATCACTTGGGTATTCATACTGATCAATATCATGCCAAGATTCAATGACAGTCGAACATGGAATTTTCTGGAAATACTTCTCCATAGACGGCGAAAGCATCTGAACGAATATAATAGAAAAAACAAATGCCAAATTAGAGTTATTCGTGATCAAACTATGAACTATGAACAAACTAAGTTAATTAATTGCCTTCTTCACTGAAGAGCCTCGGGTAATTAATTTGAAACATGATTTGTCTGAAGGTAGAGGCGAAACAGAACATGTCTAGTGTTGTTATTGTTAGTTGTCATGTTTTCTTTGTTGATGCCATTTGTTGACAATTGTTGTGCCGTTTGAATTTTGTGATGCTGAAGAACTATGAGAAAAAAGCTTGCATAGGTATTACGTACGTATTTGCGCCTCATTCTATTAAACCCTTTTTAAGTCATTGCGGCCGACGGAGGACGTGTTGAGTAATTTTACCCTTGGAATATTCCTTTATTTGTGTGTAAACATTTCTGTTTTATTTGCATTTTGTGTAAATAAATCTGTTTGAAAAAAGAAATATTATTAGGTTGTCCCATAAGTCCCCGCCGTTTTTTTTCAACGATTCACTGCAGATTTCGCCGGCGGTCTCTTGCATAGCGCTGCATAGTTTTCGAAAGAAAATGATTTGCTCTATCAGAACATGTATTGCATTTCTTTTTTCATCATGGATTTTGCCAATTTTTAGGTCGTTGAAGTGAAAAGTGAAAAAGTGAAAAAGTAGCCATTTGCGCACTTGTTCTCTCCGCTTAGGCTTGTAATTTTTTGCGCAGTTTTTTATAGCACTTTGAAGACAATGTTCTGTACTACAAGAATGTGTGTTAATGCTATTTGCTCATTTGTACATTATTGACTTTTAGGTCATCAAATTGGGACGTCTGAAGGAGGATGGTTATTTTTGCCGACAGCTCCTGCTCTGTGGTTGAACTTTTTGGGTTGGTGTTCTATGTCATTCAAAAGAAAATGTCTTGGTCTATAAGAATATGTGTTGCCTTTATTGATCTCTATTGAATGTCAACAAAATGCCAAAAAAAATCTGCCAAAAAGAGAAAAATCGTCTTCACCAGCAACTCCTTCTCCTTCTTCAGTTGTTGATATTCGACAGAAATCAGCGTGAGCCAATAAACGCGACACAAATTCTTACTGAGCAAGACATCCTCTTCCAAACGACGTATAACACTAAGCAAAAAAGTTCAACCGCAGAACCGGAGTTTTAGTAAAAATTCGGACGGAAAAGTCGGAATTCCCAATTTGATGGCCTAAAAATCAGTAACGGGCAAGTGAGAAAACAATACCAACACATATTCTCGTAGCACAGAACATTGTCTTTCAATTGCTATAAGAAACTGCGCAAAAAATTACAAACCTAAGCGGAGAGAACAAGTGCGCAAATGGCTACTTTTTCACTTTTTCACTTTTCACTTCAACGACCTAAAAATTAACAAAATCCATGACAAAAAAGAAATGCAATACAAGTTCTGATAGTGCAAATCATTTTCTTTCGAAAACTATGCAGCGCTATGCAAGAGACCGCCGGCGAAATCTGCAGTGAATCGTTGAAAAAAACGGCGGGGACTTATGGGACAACCTAATAGTTTGTCCGGATTTAAACGCCGCACCCTGTATATCCAATCCGTCTCCGTCGTGATATCGAAGACGTGAAGGTTGTGTTAAAGAATACTCAATACATGGGTTACTACATGAAACGTTACATGAACGAGTTGATTTATTCCTGGAATTTGAAAGAGCCAATATTTCATTTATAATTTGTGTTAATAAATTTTGAAAAGAGAATGTAACAAAGAGATCGAGCGGATATAGAGTGTGCTTTAGCTCCAGTTCCTCGCTTGAACGCAAGGATCCAATCCGTCTTCTCTGTATGTATTTTAGCAACTCCCAAAAGAACGACAGTTGCGTCGACGAAGAGCGGAGGTCGATCTCGCTCTCTACACTGAAAATCATGTACAACGAGTTGCCACTCCTACCAGTAAGCATTTACAGTCAGCCATTCATTGCGGTAACATTTTCATACTCCACTGAATTCCAGGGGCCTGTTCTGATTTCAAGGTTGTTTGCAGAACTGTAGGACCCCTGGTAGTACTGTAAGATCCGCGTGCAGTTTTGTTCCCGTCCAATCACTTCTCGGCAGTTGCTACTCACTCCGTTGTTGCCTACATCGTTCTCATACAAGGAGAATATGGACTCTGGATGTTATTAGCCATAAATGCTCTCGTTGGATGCACCAGCCATTATTCTTCCTAGTGGTGCTGTAGGAGCGAATCCAAACGTGTGATATGCGACAAGAAAGTGTTGAAGATGTTGACTTTTTTCCTGTAAAGAACTCTGACCCATACCAATGGTCAAAAATTGTCGTTTGATGCGTACTGGAGCCTCATGGCGTCCTTCTAAATGAATATAGCGCCGACGAGATCTTCTTGAAAGCGTTCAGAACCGCTTTACCAGAAAACGAAGATGAGATACTTCCCGGAGAGCTCCCATGGGATTCCTAACGCGCCTCAGAGATCTGAACTCTTTGGCATCCCTTCACCAACGAGGAGGCGAAAATAGCGGATCTTATCATGATGCTTAAAATTCTCACCAAAAAGCTGAACAACGACATAGAAGAATTCTTGGATGGGGAGCTGGAGAGATCCGTCAGAGAAATCTCAAACTGCGTGTACCAGTTGCAAAGTCAAGACTTAGAACAGATCTCTTAACTTATAGAACCTTTAGGATCCAAACCTGCTTCTTGGCTGACACGACGCTATGATGGCAATGTCCACATATGTCTGGACTAGAGCTAGTGCTTGTTGAAGTTTTCAAATGTGATTGCAGTTGACTAATATTTGACATCGTTTTGTTCTTGTTTTTGTTTGCTTTGTATTTCTGTGTGTGGATCATGCTCGAGTTTTGAATAAATAAATAAGTAAATAAGTGAGCTGTCGTTAGAGCAGTCGTCGCAGAGCATTTCATCCATCAAGTCGGACCAGATTCGCGAGCAGGATGTTTATGGTTTCGGTGGCCATCAAAGTGGAAGGAAATTTCTGACCTATTTAACCCCACCTTTCCTCTTGCGCGAAGTCAGCTTAAAAGCCCTAGCCCTACGAAAGCTGGATGAACATGCGAGATGAGCAGCACCGCACAACCGAGCCGAGTTGACTGGGTTCAACAGGACGTCAAAATTCAACCGGTTAGCCAAGCTTCCACGTAAAGACCTAAAACAGGAGAAATGACGCTCGAAATGATGCTGATGCCCTGGACTGAAGAGAACCCATTGGTATACTGTGTCTCGCCACATGGAGAAATGCCCATAAATACTGCAAACAAAAAAATTAGCCGTGCAAAAACCTAAGAGGGAAGAATTTACTACAATGCTATAATACAATTTAAATACTAACTGCACATGCATTAAGGATCACGAGCAAGCAGTATTATTCATAAGAGCTCATTCCTGGCTTAACGAGAGCCTTCAGATCGTAGCTTTGCAGGTCGCGTTGCAGCACCTTTTACGGAATTTCACCCTTCCTTTGTTCAAATGCTGATTTTAGACTCCCTCTTTTCTACGATGAGCAGAATTTTTCTCTAACCATAAGATGTTAACCAAACATAAATCAAATTTTCAAGTACAGAAAATTTTCGCGGCTGGTCTTCAACCGTTGTGGAATGACAGAATGACGGAAAACCGCCACCACCTATTTTGTTCTTGTTGATAGCATCGTCCCTCTACAGGAATGTACATTTTGCTCTCAAATAGTAAGGTCTGCATGTACAATACCAGCCCTATCTTTTGTCCATTCGGCGCAAAACTGCGTTTTTTGCGCCGTTTTGGGCGAGAAAGCGCCGCTTTCTAATAAAATGCTTCCAAAGCAAGCATTTCTGAAAAGAATGTCATATTCGTAATGGTGAGCAGATTTCCTATCCGATGATGTGCCAACTAGGTGTATAATTTTCATATGAAAATCTTATAAAGTGGTGGTTACTGTATTGGCCCAAGGAGTACGGTCGGTTTACGGCCTCTCCCTGCTCCCTCGAGATAATTACCTCCTGAGGACCTTTTTGCTTTGGGGGCAGTCTGCTGGAAGATTCAACTGCATTGTACTGATTCTACTGATCCTGATCAGCACCCAACAGACGCCTTTAAAACGAGGACTCAACACTGGGCAGAGGATCCCTAATAGGCCTAAACATTCTCAGGCGACTGTCAGCAGTCTGAAGTGCAATTTCTTCAAAAAGCTCCAAGTTGGGGCTACAAGCAGGACTCTACAGTACCAGACATGCCGCTGCGTCCAACAAACACAAGCGGCGCTGTGAACAATGCATATAGGCCGGGCAGAAACAATCGAGTGGGCGCGACCGCTCGCAGAGTGACGTTAGGCCGATGGGCTGATGGAATGAGCCTATCCATGCGTTTGGACAAACACGGCCTACGGGTTGAAACTAACTGCAGGCATGACCTGCTGTGAAAAATGCATATACGCCCGACAGAATCAATCGAGTAGGCGCGACAGTCTGTAGAACGAACGAGAGCTTGTAAAGCGAGTGTATGGGAGGCTTTAACGGAAATTCCTAGCCTTTCTACTCAGAAATTGCTCTAAGACTGTTAATTTTGCCTTGAACACCGTGAACAATGCATATAGAAACGATCCTATCAATCGAGTGGGCGCGACAGCTTGTAGAGTGAGAGTTTGAGGAGTTTTATCAGAAAATCCTAGTAGCCCTACTCAGGGTTTGCTCTAGGACTGTCCAGCTTGCATTTTGAGTGCACAGTGAACAATGCATATTGAACCGAACCTATCAATCGAGTGGGCGCGACCGCTCGCAAATTGCATGCGCGGGCGTGTTTGGAGCGCGATAACTCTGTCAATTGTGAACCCTTCCGGCTGTAGCTTGTGAGTTTTGTAGTGAGTAAGAAGCTCTAGCAGTTCGCCGGAGCACGGCAATGTAGCCGAAAAACTTACAAAGTTACGGCGGTGCGAAAATACAGGTCGGGCTATCTTAAATTTTTTTTTCGATTTCAGTCGATCACTGCGGGAAAAGGCGATGAGCTAACGGCTTACAAATGCATAGGATGGCAGATCACTTTAAGTACTTTACGAGGAAGGGCTCGCAACTCTCCAGCTGCCTAACCTGCGTTTGTTACAGCTGCCGTTTTAGAGCGGCGGACGGCAGCAGTGAAGCTTTTTCCGCCCTTACTCCTTCCGTCCTTGAGTTTTCGGCATTCGCAATGACACCGTTCCGTTCACCTCGATGATCTCTATCAAACGGTGTCAATTACGTCCAATTTTGGAAATATCGATTTTTAACAATTTCGCATCGGAGACGAGGCCGCAGCGGAGGGACAATGACGTCACCGAAAATCATTATTTTCGAATTTGGCCAGGTTGGGTACCATTCGATAGCGCTTTTGATGGTAAGTGAAACGGTGTTACTTAGAGTAGCGAGAACTGTGATGTGAGCGAGTAAGGGCGCGGAGAACATCTATCGTTGATGTGCCAAATTGCACGCGCTGGCGTGTTTGGAGCGCGATAACTCTGTCAAGTTTGAATCTTTCCGGCTACAGCTTGTGGGTTTTGTAGTCAGTAAGAAGTTCTAATAGTAAGCTAAAGCGCAGCGATGTAGCCTAAGAACGGGCAAGGTTACAGTGGTGCGAAAATGGTTACAGTGGTGCGTGACACGATTTTTTCTGATTTCAGACGACCACTGTGGGAAGACGCAATGTGCTAACGGCCTACGAATGTGTAGGCAAGCAAACTGGTTAAGGTACTTCATTATGAAATACCCAGAACTCCCCAGCTTCCTAAGCTGCCTTAGTCCCAGCTGACATTTCAGAGCGGCGGAGAGCAGCGGTGAGCTTTCTTCCGCCATTACTCGCCCATATTTGAGTTTCCGACACTCTCGATGGCACCTTTTTGCTCAGCAAGAAAAGCTCTATCGAACGGTGTGAATCTCGTCCAAATTCGTAAAAATCCGTTTTTTGACAATTTCGCGTCGAGGTCGAGGGCGCTCGTGACCGAGCCTGAGAGGACGATGACGTCATCGAAAGGCGACAGTTTCGAAGTTGGCCTAATTTTTTCGTCCAAACTTTGTCCAAAATCATAAATCATCTAAGTGGTTATTTGGGGCGCTGATTACGAATCCGACGTCCGTTTGTGAAAATTTCGCCGATTTCAATAGGTTACTTCCCATTTGAGGGTGGTCGAGCCAGGATCACGGATCACCCTCAGTTATCGGTATGAGTGGTCCCCTGCCATAATCGTCCAAATGAACTTTGGCATCATTCCGAGTGACCCACAGCCCCTATACGAAGTTTGGGCAAAATCGGTGATCACGACCCGACCACCTCATTCAGAGGAAATCACTCTCTTTGCATCACTCTCTTTCAAAAAAAACTAATGCTACAGATTTCTTTCTCAAGAAAGGAGCTTTTCAGCGATATATTCTTATGTCGATACCAGATGATTGATATTTGGACATTTTACTGAGACCTGAAGCGAGCTCAGTCGAGCCTGAGACCGCTACTCGACCTGAGCCCGACGCCTCTCGTTGGGTCACCGACCTTCCTTCCTCGCACCATGGTGTGAGGCCCAGCGGAAATGCATCGTTGCCACGATTCAATAGAACATCGGCTAGCCGGGAAACGATACAATGATGGTTTCTTCAGTATCAGTATTACATTCACGATTTTCATTGTTTTTAATATTTTTAACCTTTTTAGAGAGTTTCTAATCTAATGTTGAATAAGCTCATTTCGATTTGGAAGAGTTCGTCGCTTTGCTTTCAAAAGTCTTAGGCTAGCTTAAAAGAGTGTCCAATTTGATTTGAAAACTGTTCAGTTCGACGTGAATATGGCAGATTTTCAAATTACAGCTTATGCACCTGTTGCAGAAGCAGCAGTCGTAGAAGTTAAACTATTCCTACACCTGGATTACCGAACGCTAATGTATAGTCGCCACGATGTGCTTTCGTAAGAGAGCCATAAAAAGCTTTTCCTTCGGATGATGAATTTTACTTTGGTTTTTATAAACGGCTTGCATAGGTGTAGATCCAAACCTGCGGGGGATCTGCCGTATGGGGCCAATTGAGTTTTACAAGAAAATGATCAGGTTGTAATGGATAAAAGACTTCGACGACTTAAGAGCAGCGTCGAAATTTAACGCAAATGAATCGATAATTGGTATGATCCCCGATGCGCTTGAAAGCCGTGCTTCTGCATACTGCACCGCATACCTCGTCTTTTTAAAATTATTTGGTGGTTACAAACTGTTGACCTCTGGGGTTTCGCTGCATGAATGTACGATCGTGACCGAGATGATGATGAAAAATAAGATTAACTTCTTCTAGCTTTTAAAGCTTTCTCTGACACCTCTACTGCATGCTACCTACTGCTTTGTGACGTGTCCAAACATTGAGCAACACTCTTACACCTGCCGTTGGATCGCACAATAAAATCTTAGCATCATGATCTGTAGGAAATTTGGTAGCGCACGCGTCCTCTAAAACAGTCCACTAAACAGTCCTCCTCTAAACAAAACCTGATGCGGGCATGTTTTCCGGCCGAAAGGGCGAACGACATCTGACTGAGAGTCATGTCACGGCATATTTCGAGTTGTATAACTTCCTCCCGAATACACCTTACATCCCTCTGACAGGTCGTAAGCATAAGGAGATAAAACTTTTATTTTGAGGAAAAGTAATAAATTAAAACTCGTAATTTTGCATGGACGGACGATTGATTGGAATAAGGACAGACGGACGGAACAGCTTCTTCGTAGGTATTTCGTTTTTGTAAGTGTTTAGATTGCATTAGGTCTTGAAGTTTCTGGGTTTCTGTGCAGACATCAATCCTGGACAGTTAACCGCGAGGGAGATTGTGTGACCAATGTATGGACCACACCATCTGCATCGCGGTATGGCTAAGAAATGTCTAATTCTCTGCTTCGTATAATCTTCCAATCAACGCTTCATGTGCAACAACGTGTTCATAAAAAGTAAAGGAAAAAGAGCTTCATTAATTTATTGGATTTATTTAATAGCACAATGCTATCTAAATGGTTCAACGGGATATTGTGGAGGCAATCTGAATGTGTAATCAACCTATACTATAATTTGCGGTGGCGATGTGGTAAGTGGATGTTCTAATATACACAGGGAGATCTAACGCCAATTCATCAGCCCCCAAGGGATGGGAGGTTTCTCAGTTGGCCCGACCGACTCGCAAACCTCTAGACCCTGATACGGAATGTACGCGACAATCTGCGCCTTCTCCGAATGCACAACAGAGGCCTTCGAAACTTGATTAGAAATTAACTCTTATTTAGAAATAAATAGCCTTGCAAATAAAGTGAAAAACTTGTACTCGGGAAAAAAGTATTAAAGAGAATTTCTGCTTAAAAGGTAAACTAAAGAAATTCAAAAATGTTATACAAAATTTTCCTTAAACTAAAAATTATTCTAACCATCTCTTAGAGTCTGTAGTTTAATCTGCCTCATTCCAAGAAGATGTGAAGAACTTGCACAGGAGAAAATCGAGAAAATATTAAAAGCAATGAAAAAATCGTGAATATAATGCCGATACTGAAGAAACCATCATTGTATAGATTCCCGGCTAGTCAATGTCCTATTGCATTGTGGCAACGATCTATTTCCGCTGGGCCTGACACCGTGGTGCGAGGAAGGAAGGTCGGTGACCCAACGAGAGGCGTCGGGCTCAGGTCGAGTAGCGGTCTCATGCTCGACTGAGTTCGCTTCAGGTCTCAGTAAAATGTCCAAATATCGATCATTTCGGATCGACATAAGAATATATCGCTGAGAAGCTCCTTTCTTGAGAAAGAAACTTGTAGCATCTGTTTTTTGGAAGAGAGTGATGCAAAGGCGCAAATTCAGAAAAACTAAATCTTTAAAAAATTTTTGCGTAAGGTGTGCACTTGGGAGAAGCCTTCGACCTGATCCGGCGCAACTCGACTTGTCTTATCGCCAATGTGATAAGCCCGGATAAGCTTACTGTGGATCGGTGAAAGCCGGGTTGCCTACCTGTCTGCAAAACTGGTTTTAGCCCCTTCAAAAGTGAAGGAAATGAAACTCAGCAGATGAAACCCTGACATGCAGTGGATTCGAGGTGACGAATTACGCCTGTTGCTCCAATGTTCAAGTTTATGGCTTAGTTACAGTTCAACCGATCCACTTCAACTTTGCAGAATTTATTTCATTAAGACACGCTGCTAACCGAGAAACATGGGACTAAAGTCAGTAAAAGAGCTTCTGCACTAACTCACATGTGTGTTCAGCTTTCTAAGGATCTTAGGACACGATCTGCTCACTTCTAGAAAACGTGCAAGAAAGAGTATAAAAAAGTATAAAAACCAGAGCACTTTTTTAGTATTAGTTTAGTGCTGCCAAGGAGCGGGAATAGGAATGTGAAAACATTCGGCCCAAACCAAATATTTTCACAGGTTACTCACGATGGTTTTCCGAAGGCAGCTTTTCCTTTTCTTGGGTTCCGAACCGTGTTGTCATTCTGTGGTTGGGGGCTGCGGGCAAACCAGAGTCCTGCTCGGAGCCCCAACTTGGAGCTTTTTGAAGAAATTGCACTTCAGACTGCTGACAGTCGCCTGGGAATGTTTAGGCCTACTAGGCTCCTCTGCCCAGTGTTGAGTCCTCGTTTGGAAGGCGTCTGTTGGGTGCTGATCAGGATCAGTGGAATCAATACAATGCAGTAGAATCTTCCAGCAGACTGCCCCCAAAGCAAAAAGGTCCTCAGGAGGTAATTATCTCGAGGGAGCAGGGAGAGGCCGTAAACCGACCGTACTCCTTGAGCCAATACAGTAACCACCACTTTATAAGATTTTCATATGAAAATTATACACCTAGTTGGCACATCATCGGATAGGAAATCTGCTCACCATTACGAATATGACATTCTTTTCAGAAATGCTTGCTTTGGAAGCATTTTATTAGAAAGCGGCGCTTTCTCGCCCAAAACGGCGCAAAAAACGCTGTTTTGCGCCGAATGGACAAAAGATAGGGCTGGTATTGTAGCCATTTGAAATGGCAATATCCGAGCTTACTCTGACCTTCTAGAAATCGCTCAGTTACGTACGAGAATGGTTTTATCACAGGGGCAGTCTCCGGATACTTAGGAAGGATAATCCAGCTTGTGCGACGCGCTCAAGCTTCGTTTTTCACGTTTTTTCCCTTCTACTTTCTTCCTCTCATAGATGAGCCCTCGCCCCATTTGCGGTCTTGTAGAGCTGTCACTGAAATTTTTAAAAACACGTTGTATAACAATATTTTATACACAATGACAAGAGTGCTAAATATCGCTTTTGCTCCAGATCGTTGCTGCTTTGCTGCGCAAGTGGCATTCGTATGAATACCCAAGTGATGCAGCTGGCGAACCAAGATTAGTATAGATCCTTTATTCCGGGTAATGTTTCGAAGTACCCGCGTTCTTCAGTTTCTGAAAGAGTCAAGTAGAGTTTGAAAAAGGCGATTACGCCGAAACGTTAGCCGGAATAAGGGATCTATACTAATCTTCGCTCGCCAGCTGCATCACTTGGGGCAAGATTCAATAACAGTCGAACACGGAATATTCTGCAATTGACATCATCCAGAATTATGGCTGACAACCGGAAGAGGCTAGAGGGGAATGAGCTATTCAGACAATGGGCTGCAGTTGAATGAAAAGAACACTAATTTTGTAAGCTCGGGCCAGTTTAGCGGGCCCACAGAAAGTTTTCGGCGTCGAGACATTCCTACACCTCAGAAGTGACTTTGCTAGGAGAATAGCTAGGCATACCGCAATGAATGGAGGAACATGGGGACGAGAGAAGCAGCTGCATGGTGTTGAAAAAAGGCATGCCCAGATGGCACGGACATACTGGTGGCCCGGATTAGGGTGCAGGAAGAACCTGTTAGGGCAGTGCTGAAGACAGCCCCGATTCACATAAACATCAGGAGCAACTTTGAGGGCACATCCTGTGGAGGCAAAGCAAGCATACAAAAGGGTTGACCAATGGACTGGAGCAGAAAATAAGCACAAGGAGCACCAGGGGAGGAGGCAGGCACGTCACCAATCTAGACCTCGTGATGTCGGCCCAATGGAGTAGAACGCTTGACAGGGTGATCTGCTTAAGGTCGACAAGGACAGCGTTCTTGTGACTGCGCTAGGGCTCAACGCACAGTAAAGGATGTAGACATCGACAGTTGTTTCTGCTTTAAGCGCTGCGCTTCATCAGAGAACGGAGACGTAGTGGTTCGATCCCAACCTCGCAATATGCGCTCTTCAAAATCGTTTTTCTTAAAAGCTTTGCAACGGCTTTTGCATACCTCACATTTGTCAGAAGACACAAGCGTAGGGAGATTCTGTATAGCCAAATTTTGATCGTGTGGTAGCGCAGTCAGACCAGGCGCAAGCTGTCATATGGTGGAAGTTCTTCATTTCAGCTCGGCCCAGGCCAACCAATCCTTTCACGTCTCCCGGAGATTTGTTACCAAACTTGTTTGTGAACTACAATGCACTGATTCCTTCCTCATAAAATGACCACTCAATTCACTGTGTAGGCTTAATAAAGTATAAGAATAAAAGAAGCGTTAATCAGTCTTTTTGGGATGCGCCATGCATTCTATTTCCACATGATGCCGTGGAGACCGCTTGAATGCGTACTTCAGCTATACAATGACCTGTGGTGGTCAGCCGATGAATAAGCCAGTTTTATCCTTTCCGAACAAGCCTATACATATACCAATTCGCAGATCCCGTATGGATGATAGGCTTGGTTGGCCCGAGTGGGAAATCCTGGAATCGGCAGCAAGCGACAGCCAGCATCTCCTCCAACAAAGCTGAAGGCACTCAAGTTAACGTGCAATATCCAGTAGAAGTAGGATGCCGTCCCAACTGAAAAATGGATTTTTCGACACTGTCCTCTATCCTATATCACCAAATTTTAGCTGACTTTATAATTTCAATAGGAGCCATAGTCTGTGGAAACGCTGAATGCCAGTTCCATTACCTAAGGCATTCGAAACTTTGAAACATCCTTCAGCCGGAGATCCATCCGGACTCAGCCGAAGCTATTTGACCGCAGCACATACGGAGGCCCTTCGCGAACAGTCCTTTCACGAGACGCACTTGGAAACTTCTTCAGCAGCCTTAATCAGTAGCTGGTACTCGCGCCTTGCAACGTCTGCTCCAACTCTTCTGATTTTTTCTTGAATCCTTCTTCTACGAAAACCCAGATTTATCCAGAAGCCTCATAGCTCTGGAATATGTTAGGTGGAAATCTTCACAACTTTAAGCTCCTCCTTCGTAGAACGTGCCGAAGCGCAATCGGAAAGGGTCGACTGTCGAATAAACCGAATCCAGGTTCCTCGGATTCCGCCCTAACCAACCAAGCCTTCCATCTCTCTAGGATCGGTGAATTGGTACCAGACCTGGTCTGGGAAGAAAAAACGCTTACTTGTTCATCGCAAGCCATTGTATAGGTCAAAAACGCATTCCCATTGCCTCCACGACATCCACTTCCATCTCCAGCATATCCACATTCACAGAACAATATTGACAACGGGATTTTAGTTGAAATATTGCAGAATTCGTTAACCTCACATTTCGCTGTCAGAACCGTCTGTACCGTCTTTATTGGATACAACACAGAAGCCATGTCAAAAGGCGATTCGTTAACGCCTTCCTTCACCCTTCTATCCTCCAACTTCTGACCGGAAGCCGACGACGACCGAAGATTTGCAAATTTTCAGACCGGTTTCAAAGGCGTCAAGCTCGCTTAATAGAGTTTGCAATTTGTCGTGAAGATGCTATCTACAATAACTCCTTCCGCCTTTTCGATTCCACTTCCATAACCTCTTCCGATATCCTACGCCCTTGGAGGCCCCAATATCTGCTTCCCTTCAGTCGACTCTATGTACCTCTTTCCTTCCCTCACTCTACGAGAACACAGTCCCTTCAGTCCCGAAGGAGAACACGCAACATCCCTGCTGAACGTGTTGAAACGCATAGGACGACTGCGAATTCCCAGGCCGGCGTGGGAATCGGTGGGCGGGGCCGCTACTGACCAATCAGAGCGCGCGCTGGCTACGGTCTCGGAGGTCGGTTCTCAAGAGGCTCGGTGGGAAACAGGGGGCGGGCACCTCGAGGACGTGGGAACGAGGTGAAATGAGCTACTTCATTCATTTGACGTCTGTTCACGACAGTGGCGGCTAGTATGCAGAAGTCGGACAGCTCCGTTCGAGGCCAGCGGCAGTTCAGCGAGATTGCACGCAGAAGAGCGCAGGACATGGAGCAGTCGCACAAGGAGAAGATTGTCCTGCAGTTCGTCGAGAAGGAGAATCGCCATCGACCCACTCTGCCTCCTCTGGAGAGTCTGGACAATAGCGCTCAGGTGAGGTCCTTTTGTTGAAGCGCAGGAATTGAGGCGAAAAACTGCGTCGGAAAGGGTGCAGCACGGAGAAGCACGCGATGGCCTTTGTCATACCATCGCTCGGGGTGAGGAGGGTATGACAAAGGCCATAGCGGGAACGGAAGGGAGGGGGGGGGGGGGGGAATGGTTTCAGAGGATGGAGGAGAGAGACCTTGAGGCGGGGTGTGGGACTCATAAGAGAAGCAGGGGACAGCCCACTGTCAGGGAAGTCTGCGTCCAACCTCACGACTGGTAGTGCCAGACAACTGCAGCTGGAGTGCTGGCCGGATTCACCAAGCAGTGGTTATGAGTAGACATACCGTAAGGGAATCGTACCAATTACCTGCATTGGATGGCGGATACGATTCGTATTCATGAAAGTAATCAAGGGTAAGGGAGAACTAATCTTCTCGCGAGAACCGGGGCCGGATTCATCAACAGTTAAACCCTTGGATATGTGGATTATAAGGGGAGAGATAAGATGAGAGAGTCAAGCCTGTTCACACTTTGCGACAGCAGCGACGAGAGCGTAGCGTGCGTTCAAGTACGAACACTTTTCGGAAGCGCGCGCTCGTCTTCAATCGATATGCACGTCTTGCACGGGCGACGAATAGTTCTTGTCGCCAAGTATGAACAGCCCCTCAGGTAGAGATAAGGTGAGAGTCGGGGACGCAGGCTTCATCGTGGGTATATCTACCTCCTATACCCATAGGTTAGTCTTTGATGAATCCGGCCCCAGCTGATCTCATTGGAGCGTCATTTTGACGATGGGGCGCAAAATCCCTGCAGGTATGCGGATATACCGACAAAGATGATGAACATTCTTTGCCGACTGATATACCCACGATGTAGGGTGAGGTTCATGATAAACTGATAAACGTGGCATTCATGATAAACCTCACCTCTCACGATGTGGAGGTGAGGTTTATCATGAATGCCTCATAGGGGTACATTTACCGTCAATACCTCGCATACCTGAGGGTGTAAGGGACTGTTCATACTTCGAGCGATTGAAGCGACGGACCGAGTGTGGGGTGTGTAATTAATTACGTATTAGCCCGTCGCTCCAGTCGCTTCTGTCGCTCGAAGAATGAACAGGGCCTAAGTGTTGCTGAATATAGCCCCTGGATAGTCTGTCCGGGTATAAGGGGTAGAGACATGCCTGACAAAGCACTCATCTTCATCACTCACTCATCACTCATCTCATCTTCAATCAATCAATCAATCTTCACTACTTATCTTGTCTCTACCCCTTACACCCCGCATACCAGCAGGGGCCGAATTCATACGCTTATATCCGCGGGTATGCGGCGTATAGGGGATACACGCACCCACGATGAGGCATTCATGACCAATCTTACCCGCCACATTGTGTGTATATCAGTGGGTAGAGAATCAACGATCGACGTGGGTATATCCACATACCCATGAGGGTTCCGCGCCCCAATGACAAAGTAGCGCTCCAGTGAGATCAGGGGCCGAATTCATCAACGACTAACCCGCGGGTATAAGGGGTAGAGATACCCACAATGAAGCCTGCGTCTCTGACTCTTGCGTTATCTCTGCCTGACTCTTATCTTATCTCACCCCTTATCACCCGCATACCCACGGGTTAATTGTTGATGAATCCGTCCTCAGGGGCCGGAAATCAAACCCGTGGGTATGCGGGGTATGAGGGATAGAGATAAGAGTCAAGTAGAGATAAGGCAAGAGTCAGAGACGCAGGCTTCATCGTGGGTATCTCTACCCCCTATACCCGCGGGTTAGTCGTTGATGAATCCGCCTCAGCAGTTCCCGCGGAGGGCTTATGGTTAGTTCTACCATACCCTTGATTCTTTTCATGAATTCCTATTGCGGGTAGCGGGTGCGGTATCTCTACCTATACCCACTGCTTGATGAATCCGGTCCGAAACTCACTACTGAGTGCATGTTATTTGGCTCAGCTCTTCCTTACGGACGAGTAGTTTTCCGAGCACTATTGTACTTTCGCAACTCCAAGGGTCGAGGAGAGGCCGAAAAAGAAATTTTCGCCCAAACTTCGGCTAGGGAGGGGGTTATTTGGGATGCTGATCACGAATATGACATCTGCTTTTGGTATTACGGTAGACTAATGTAGGTTACGGTTGGTACGGGTGACTGAGGCTGTAAGCGATTACCCACACCTACCGAAACCTACCGTAATCGGCCGTAATTTTGAAAACGGATCTCAGTCTCGTAATCAGCACCCCAAATAACCCCCCTAGCCAAAGTTTGGGCGAAAATTTTTTTTCGACCTTTCCTCGACCCGTGGAGTTGTGAAAGTACAATAGTGCCGTTTTCCGCGTGCAAGACTAAAGCGGAGGGAGGGGGTTCACTTGTATGTTTCCCATAACTGACAACCTCACCATAGTCATGCAAAAATCCTAGGTATCATCTTCTGACCGTATGTATTATGACAAATCAGCCATTTTTTATTTACCTGTGCCATCAGAATTGCGTCTACTTGAATTCGTGGTCACTCGACTTCATTTTAAATCGTAGGCTTTCAATTAGCTACTGACTGCGTTTCACGGGGGGGGGGGGGGGGTCAACCCCTACTTAGTGGTTGTCAGCCTTAGTAAGAAGGCACGTGTGTGTGTGTGTGTGTGAAATTGCATCGGAAATGGCCTACTTCAGCTCACTGTAGGGCTAGAACACACCAGTGCTGCAAAAAAGTTTCTTTTTTCCAGTTTCAAACATCACAAACCGTTATGTAGGGGTGTGACTTCTCCACCCCTCTCTTCCGATCCTATTTGCACCCAAGTTTATGTTTACTGCTATATTTACAAGGCAGGTCCTTAGCAGGCATCTTGTGAGAAGCTGGAATTGGCCATCCAGTTCAGAGTCTGTTCATAGCTCGCGACGAGAGCGACTCGTCGCTCTTACGAAACATGCAAGTCGATTAGAACCGAGTACTCATCTTGTTCAAAGTCGAGCTTTGTCGCTTCGTTCGGAGCGCAGTTATAGTACACTGGACTGCTGCTAATCTACACGCCGATTAGCGATAGAGCGCGGAAGCATTCGGGCGCCGTGCTCTCTCGGATCTATGTTATACTTCGGCGACGTTGTTGTTGACGATGTCGGTGACAGTGTTGCGCGGGCTGCTACGCACTGCGTTGCACCCGCTCAACACTGTCGCCGACAACACCGTCGCCGAAGTATAACATAGGCCTTAGTCCCTCGACATTTCGTCACTTGTCCAGCATGGCCTGCCTGATGGGGTGTTTTACTGCGGTTGCTCCCACATTTCGACTTCTCTGGGGTTAGTTAGGAAATGGTTATTTGTTTGCAGAACCAAGTAAGCCCTAGTTTATACTTGCGGGACGATGGTGGGGATAGATATCGACCGGACGGCGATATCTAAAAAATCGATATCTATGGCGACTGTGGTGCCGAGCACAAGCATAATCTATGGCTAAGGGGAATCCAGGGTATGGTATGGTGGATACAACCGGATCGTGTGGGAACTGCGCTATTGTGAGCCTAGCAGTTTGCTACTGTTCTTATTGTACTTTCAATAATGTGCAGTATGCAAATACGGACTGGGCAGCTGGAGATCTAAGAAATGGAAAACGTAGAATTGAAGATGAAAAATTTTGTGTCACTAAGAACTCTGAAAGGATGTCTAGTGCCAAACAAGAGCACTAAAAGTAAAGTTATCTTCAAATTAGCGATCGTAATAAGTGTCTGTAACTGCTCGCTTCGTTGTAAACTACGCGTTACCCAGATCATTCGTGCTGCAGGTGCTGTCCATCAGGCCTATGTCATACTTCGCCGCCAACGGCGTCACCGAAGTATAACATACTGTTCTGCAGGCGCGACGTATTGTGATCATTGTTCAGTGAAGTCATAGACGGACATTCCAATTCTTCCAGGACAGACTGCTGAGTACTGGAGCAGAGTTTTCCTGCTATGGTGAACCAGCGGCGCTCAATAGCAACGGTCCGTGTTTCGGTATCGGAGAACTGTTGGAGGTCCGTTTTAGAGCTAATTCCTTTAAACAACCAGTACCTGACAACTTGTTCGTCTGGTAGCTGCAAATGCTCGAATTAGTGAGCGATTCCCTCGCCGATACACTCACAACTGGAAGAGACCCATATGAGTTGCACACCGTAATTTCGAAGTGAAATTCAGGGGTATCCTCGCGGAAGCACACGGTCCTTCAGTTTCCTAGTCAGTCGCCGCGACTTCACAATTTAGTTATTGTTTCGAGACGCAGACGTGTGCAGCAAGTAACTGCAGCAAGATAAAGGAACCAACACACTGCATTGTGCCAGCACACTGCATTGCATTGTCACAACTTTAGGCCTCGTGCATACTGCACGTCGCCGCGATGGAATCGCGGCGATGAGTTTTGCAGAGCGACGCGAAAGAATTTGAACTTCTCAGCGCTCGTCGCTTCGCTCATCTCTCTGCAAGGGAGCGCTACGGCGATCCGTCCAGGACCAACGCTAAGGCCTATGTTATACTTAAGGCCCCCACAGAGTTCTGCGGCAACGCCGCTCGCCGCTATGGTTAAGGATAGGCCGGCAGCAGAGTTGTGCGGGTGCCGCGGACTCGCCATGACAACGGCGGGTGGTGCGGCGCTGCGAGGGTTACTGTACGCAATGCTGCGCACTTTTGCCGGCAGTTGCGACCTCTGGGAATGTCAAAGATGTAGTAAGCAAAACGCTTTTTCTTTTGTGAAGAAGCGTTTTCTAAGTCAAATTAGGAGTTCTTGAATCTAAGCCCCGAAATCTAATAGAACAATTCTTGTAACTCAACAGTTCTGTGCCATTTTGCGCTTGCTTTTGTCGATCTACTTCCTCTAAAAGTTCCTCGCTTGTCAAGCAGCTCGAAGATAATGTGGTAGCCCTTGTGATGACAGCATTCCCTCCGATGCCTTGTTGAGTCCGGAAGGTCTGTCCGATGCAGTTATAGCTCATACTAAAAAGAACGGTCTGCTTTGTTGTTGCATTTCTGTGCAAAGGTTCTCCCTAAACCTCAGACGACTAACTTGAGACTGGAAAGCCACAGAGATTTCCAGTGCAATAATGGGGTTAATTAATATCGTGTTGATGCCTTTTTGGTTACGTTTTGATTTGATTTTGAGTGCAGGATTCCATACGCCTCCATCTGTCGACACTATCGGTGATTATATTGTTGGTTGTAAAGCTCCTTTATGGACAGAAATTATGCACCAACCTAATGTATCCCTAGCATGTAGATTCGTTTTAAAATATGTTTAGAATAGATTAACCATAATGGACACCCATCTATCACGCCCTCCGGCGGGTCTCACCCGCAGCCCCTGGCGCTGCGGGTGAGAGCCGCCGTGAACTGCGGCAGCCCTCGGGGACCTTTGCGTGCGGCGGCTTCGCGACAACTCGTCCGCGCCGCGGCTTTCACCACAGTAGCAGTGTGGGTCCCACTGCGGCGGGAGCGATATGGACGAGTTCTCGGGGTGCAGCCGCGAGACTCTGTAGAGGCCCATAGGCAGGGACGCCGCCAGCGGCGAGCTCTGTGTGTCTGCCCTATGGTTAAGCATAGAGCCGCGGCACTGCCGCAGAACTCTGTGAGCCTTTAGGCGCCGTTTATACTTCCGACGCCGAGCGACGCGACGGCATGTATAATGGCCAAATTGATCGATCGCGTTGCCCGGTCAATGTGGTCACAATGCGTGGCCATCGCGTCGTTCGGCGTCGAAGTGTAAACGGCTGTTTAGGCGATGCGTCGCCGAGAGCTCCGCAGGGGGTTTTATACTTCCGTCACCGACGTCGCCGACGTCATCCAAGGGTGGCAGAAAATGCGCTCCGATGGAGTGTTTTGATTGTGGTTTGGTTCTTCGTTCCCGACACTGCCATCATCCCAACCGGACTTCGAATTACGAAATCGAGAAGTGCAAAAGACGACCGTCTTGTCTCTACCAATAGCGCCACTCGCTAGAACACTGTTTGGGGGGGGGGGGGGGGGGGGAAGTGAGAACCCAAACCTTAGCTTCCCTTCACTTTGTCACCTTTCTTCGCTTTTCTATCCTTCTCACCCGTTCTTCTCGCATTTTCTAGGCCTTTTCGCTTTCTTGCAGAGCAGGTAACACAAAATAAAACTGTGCAGAAAATAAGTAGTGTTTCCTCGCTTTTAGAAATGATACTGCAAACCTCTACAAAGAGCTTCTTCGAGATACAATTCATATTAATTAAGGGTTAAATTTTCCTTTGAACTTCGAAAATTCCGCGTAAATTTAATTTCAATGCGATTTAACAAAAAAGGCGTTTTCCAAACCCCAATAAAGAAATTTAACGAAAATGCTGGTAAAATCGTTAAATTGGTAAATCAATAGTCGTTAAATGCTCAACAGTGCTCTGTACTTCTATTATCATTATACTTTATCTACAACCAGTTTATGTTGGGCTTTATGCCAGCCCTCAATGGAGAGGAGAAGAAATATAAAAGGAGAGGACTCTGAGCCTCTCATCCGACATCTCGCGCATCTCTTTCCCGAGACCGTTTCGAAAAACTGCTCCACATCACACTTATCCATCCTTCTAAAGGCAAATGTGGTTAGTAGGAGAAAATTCGCCAGATTAACCATGGTCGAGCAAGCTACCGTTCATACAAAACAAGAATCATCATCGCGTCTCGAAACATATTAAGGAAAGCGCACAATGCAAGCAAATTCGAGGCAGATGTGATCACCTAGCGTTTCCATCCGCCGTCTGGTTACCAAATGATGATATTGAAAACGCGCTGCGATGCTAAAAATTACTCCGATGCTCTCTTGTTGACGACGTCGCCGACATCGCCACAGACGCGTCGCCTAAACACCGCGCGCGGCGCGAAAAAGTATGTCATGCCCGCTATAGGCCCATGCACATTTCTGCGACACCGCGGCGCGGCAAGACGAGCGACGGCCACCTCCGCGAAATCCGGCGGTCGCAGCGCGTCGCGTTAGAGCATAGTCATAGGCAACGGGACCGACGTCCCAGTGCATGTCGCGCCACCAGGTATGATTTGAACCATTCCACTCACGTCTAAAGCTACACGGTAGTGACGAGTTTTCCGGGGCGGGGTTGGACGAGTTTTCGCACAGTATGCAGGCGATCGTTGCGGGACCCAAGTACTCCTATCAATCATCGAAGAACCAACGGACCCTTGTCAACCTTCATTTCGCTGGTGGGTACTATTTGGTATCACTTACGCGCAATCCTTATGAGTAGGCTTCCGTACTCGGAGGAGAGCACAGATTTAGGCAGGGGAAGGGACTCCAGGGTGTTGCTAAAGTGACACAACCGTGTTAAAATTACCTACATCCTAAAGTTCCTTCCATTGTCCAATTAGGAAGCACATAAGACGCGGATCTAATCGAAACGAAGAGATAAGACTGTACGTAGCTACTCGCCACGCCGGCCCGCAGCGCCATGCTGTCGCGAGCATGGAGCTGGAAGGAATAAAAAACCTTTAATTCCCTAAAAATGTTTGCAAACGTTTGCATGTTGGGATGGGCATGAGCTTCTCTTTTCGCTTCCACTAGAGAATTGTCTATGGCTGACATGTTATATTTGTTTTGAGGAACTGTCTGCCATACACCTGTCCACATTGTTCATTGATGGTGAAAGTTCCATTTAAGCGGAGTTTTGCTGTGGATGGTTGAACGATGGTTTTCTTAGTCTGCTATAACGAAATATGCCGCTATGGTAGTCGCGGGAGGTCACCTTATAAAAAGTGCCACTAACATGAACAAAAAGAAATGATGGCACACCTATAATGAAGAAAACAAACAAACAATGCTATAGCTCTGTTCTATGCTCTTAGATTTGAGCAGGGGAAGCGACTCCAGGGGCTGGAGTGACGCACCCATGTTAAAGTTGCCTACATCCTAGAATTCCCTCCCTCCCCAATACGGAAGCAGTCAAAATACGGATCTGTAATCGAAAATAGGAGTTAAGACTGCATTAACATTCGCCGTATGTAGCTACTCGCCACTCCTACATCCCACGGTATGCTATGGTGACCCCTCCCCTAACTACCATAGCACCCGAACTATCTTTAAAGCATAAATCTCGACTGCCTGAGGCTGCCCCACAACTTGGTTCCAAGCTTACAAGAGCAGCTGAAAATTAAATAGCCGACTCCAGATAACAGTGGATTTGGTCTTTTGCGCTCCGAAGCAACGTTTGAAACCTTCTGCGGCTAACGCTTTCCTTCTGTGCTGGCATCACCCGCAACGTTATAGCTGCAAGGAGCACAGGGAGCAGAATCTTCTTCGAATTCGAGTAAAAAAAATGTTACAATTGTTTATTGATGAAGAAGGCCCTTTTCGTTCCCGTGTGCAGGTCCAAAAAACAACAAAGGAACAAAATATGGATCTATTTAAGAACGTCGGAAAATGTCAGATTCAGCAGAAGTGTCCTACCGCTTTTAATCCGCACTTAAAACTATTATCTTTCTCTTGATGGAGCCTAAGGATCATAGGTACACTTGGTGTTACATCGCGGATGGAAGGTCTTATACATGTGTAAACATTGTATTGTATTCCCACCCTTGATCGAGTCACGGAATAGTTCAGCTCGACGAGGTTCTGGTTCGCTAGTCGGTCCCGCAAGGATCGCCTGCATATTATGCGAAAACTCGTCACTACCGTGTAGCTTTAGACGTGAGTGGAATGGTTCAAATCTTTCGAAAGCCGCCGCGACAGCCGCAAAAGTGTGCATGCTCCCCCTCTGCGGCACGTGTCGCTGTCTCGCGCCGCGCCCGTCGTGGCCCTATCTTTCATCATGGCCGTTCCGCGCTGTCGCCGAAGTGTGAATGGGCCTTATGGGCGGGGGAAGCCATCGCGCATGCCGACCGCCACTCTTGCGGCGGCCGCGGCGAAGTTCCTTTTGGCTATTCGACCGCGTGCGGCGGAACAGCCATGAACTGAGCGCCGCGATGGCATCGCGGCGGTGGAAGTATGCCCCCGGCCTTACACCTTTAGACCTCAATCCTGCTTTAATAAATGTAGTTTATCTGAAGGAAGTGGCGAAACGAACCATATTTCACGGTATGTTGTAAGTTTCGTGAGATCCTTTCTGAACCTCCGTAACACTCATTTCAGAAATCAGGAAAAGTTTAAGTGCGGTAAACTGTTTCTTCCAAGTCAGCAAATACGAAAACACAACTAATTGTAAGACAAACAGGAAAGGATTAGCAAAAGAAATTACAGTCAAAATGGCTTTCAACCGTTTCGTTCCTGCACTTATTTTCAGGCGAAAGATGTGACATAAAGAGTAAGGACCTTTCCGTTATGTAAAGGAAAGGCTCTTAGAAGAAACAAGATATCGAGCACTTTTAACCATGGTCGGTACCTAACAGGCTGATGCCCGCATCGAGATTGCACATGGTCATGGAACACCCACATAAACACGGTTTCTGTCTCTCATCGGCAGACACGGAAGGGAGCGCAGAAGTAGGCGAGGGAAGGAACTCCGGGGTCTGGCGGATCCAACTTAGATGTTTTAGGATAATTTGCCGGTGTGTTATCAGCACCAGCACGGCTAGTACCGTTTTCCCGAGGTCGAGGAGAGGACGAAAAAATCGCCCAGACCTCGCCAATGGGCTCATTGGGGTGCTGATAACGAATCTAACATCGTTGTTGAAATTTCGGCCGGTTACTGTAGGGTACGGTGGGTAGGTCATGATCATCAGTTTCTCTCCAACTGTATATAGGTGTAATCTTGGCTGCTGTTCACGAATCCTATCCTCTTTCCGTATTACGCTGGAGTAGGCTACATTGGAGAAGGTACGGGTAAGGAACGTTTCAGAATGGATTCCTGAAGTACATTGAATATCAAGGGCCGAGTCGGCATGTTCTTTTGTAGCATCTCCTTAGACATACAGGTTGGTATACCTGAATTAAGTCGTTATAGCTGGGGCATAGAGCCGTTGCTAGCAAGCCCATCCTTCTATAACATTCCTGGAAACTGCCTGCTCCCATTCAGCTTCTCAAAGACACCTACTTCAAGTCGCGATGCTCTTCTTGGCGGCGGTTGCGGAACAGTGCCTGGGGCTTGATGCTTATATTGCTGTCTTGCAACTAATCCTATGCTTAGAGCAAAGAGTTTCATTTAAGATTTGCCCACCATGTGAGGCGACCGCTGTGGGACCGCTTGCACGCTTTACTTCTGTATCGCCAACTCTGTATGTTGCCAGATTCGAGATCCCCAAATAACCTCCATAGACGAAGTTGGGCTAAATCGGCAACCATGGCGTTAGTTGCCCGTACCTGCCGTAACCTAAGTAATCGGCCGAAATTTCAAAACAGATGTCAGATTGGTGATCAACACCTAAAATACGGGCGAGGTTTGGGCGAAAATTTTTTGACCTCTGGAGTTTTAAAAGCACAATTGTAAATCCGGTTAACTTCATCCTGGACCTAATTCGAGGACGATCGCTAATTTTTAGCGAAACCGACTCTACCAACCAGCTGCTCCACATGTGCGTATACACTAAACCCATTCTGTAGAAGGAATTCACCTTCCACACCTGCGCATCAGTGCTGCAAGAACGTTTTTTAACCATAACTCTCCACCCCGGCTCCTGCATCTTTAAAACAAGCCATCAAAATCAGGATTCGAATGTTTCGAACACGTGCGTTCCGACGCCCAAGGATTTGGTTTCAGGAGTTCGCCGCTCTGTCGACCTACACCCCGCCGCCTACACCGGCCTCGGCTACCAGCTCGACGACGCTGTCCATCACGAATGCCTGCTGCAATGGAGCCAGGAGCGACTCGCAGAGCTCCGCCGACTCCGTCACCAGGCCGATCAGTGTGCACATTCCGAACGTGTCGCCGCCGTCGTCGGTCACCAGCAGCAGCCTGGCCGCGTTCGCTTTCGCGAATGCGAACTTCGCCAGCGGTCGGAATCCGTCTGCTTTCGGCTCGGAAGTCGGCGCCTCTCTGTCGAGTCTGAACACTTCGATGAGTCACGACGACAGCCTCCTGAAGTCGCGGTCCGATTCGGGCAGCAGTGTCGTCAGCTTGTCGAGGTCTTCGTCGATGCAGAGCAGCTCCGGAAGAGGATCAGTGTCGACGCAGAACGGCCCCTCCAACGTTCTTCCACGCGCGGTTCGGCGTTTTCAGTATTGGTGTCGCGTTTTGCAAACGGTTAGATGCGGCGCTTATACCAAGTCTAACCTCTCGTCTGTTGCGGCTCTGCCTCGCCATCATTTTAACAGCGTTGCATTCAGAGACGTCGCAGCCCGATGTGTCGCTTCTGCTACGAGCGCTACGCCCGCATGTGCCTCGACTCGCGCCAGCCTATTCCGGCCACCTATGATCGTGGCATGTGGCACGGACACAACATGAAGGAGCGTGGACTGGTGACGTCAGTGTTATTATTCTATTTTTGCTAATTAAGTAACAGCCTCAGCAACACTCACTGGACTACAAAAATCGAGCAGCATTGGTTGCCACCGTGACTCACTGTTCAATTGGAGCGGAGTTATTGCCGATGCAATCCCGATAAGGGCCTGTTCATACTTCAAGCGACAAGCCGGCTGGAGCGACGGGCGGAATGTGGAGTACACCATGCTTTACATACGCCACACTACATCCGTAGCCCCAGTCGCTCTTGTCGCTCCTGTAGTCTTCATACGATTAGCCAGCCAGCAGGCCCTCTTTACTCTGTAAGTTAATAATGACTTGTTGTTAATAGTGTGCCAACACGAAACTTTTAGATGGCTCTCTATTGTGGCTAGAATGTGGTGCACGACTTTTGACATGCAATTAACACCGCCAAGCGCCTTGCCTGTTCTGCAGTTTTGACATTAATCTGCGATCAACCGAAAAAGCCTAGGAAGGAGATATGAACTCAATCATAAATTCACCAGTATTAGAGCGCAATCGTACCTGTTGGTAGAACAGTAAGAGCGAATGAAACAGAACGAATTAATAGTTACTGATATTGACAGCTCTGTTTTTCAGCTGTTGCCCGCAGTCATGCGCTTTAATCTAAATAAGCGATTTAATTAGATAACGAACACAAAGTTCCTGGCACTATTGTACTTTCAGGAATCCAGACGGGGAGGAAAGGTCGAAAAAAATGTGTGGCACTATTGTACTTTACGGACTCCGGAGGACGAGGAGGCGTCGAAAAAAAGTTTTTCGCCCAAACTTCGCCTATGGGGGTTATTTGGGGTGCTGATCACGAGTCTGACATCCGTTTTTCGTTTTACGCTGGAGTACGGTAGGTTACGGTAGGTGCGGGTGACTAAGGCTGCCAAGGTCATGGTCACCGATTGTGAGCAATCCCATTCTTTTAAGCCATTCCTGGAAATCCGCTGCGTCCATGTTTAGCTTGTCAAAGACGTCCTTCAGCTTGAAGTCGCGCAGTTCTTCCTGGCGGCGGTTGTGGAACAGTGCCTGGAGGGCCATGATGCTTAGATTACTATCTCTCGATTAAGCCTTCGCCTATCGAAGATTTTCCCGCAAAAATGGTTTCCCGCAGATTTGCGAATTTTCAGGCGATCGCTGCGGGACCGCCTGCATGCTGTGCTCACCCCTATAGCCGATAATCCCTATAGCCGAAGTTTGGGCGAAATCAATCGCAATCGGTGACCATGACCGTGGCATCCTTAGTCACCCGCACCTACCGTAACCTACTGTACTCCAGCGTAAAACGAGAAACGGATGTCAGATTCGTGATCAGCACCCCAAATAACCCCCCTGAGCGAAGTTTGGGCGAAAAATTTTTTTCGACCTCTCCTCGTCCTCTGGAGTCCGTAAAGTACAATAGTGCCAAATGTGTTCGCTCCTTCCTCCCCACTTAGGTCAAATTTTGCCGGGGAGGGGGTTATTTGGAGTGCTGATCACGAATCTGACATCCGTTTTTTCTATCACGCTAGAATGCGGCAGGTTACGGTAGGTACGGGTGACTAATGTCATGGTCACCGAATTCGCCAAATCTTCGGCTAGGGAGTTATTTGGGGTGCTGATTTTCGTATTACGCTGCAGGGCGGTAGGGACGAGTGACTAAAGTCATGGCCATCGAAAGGTAAGATTCTTCTTCAGATATTCTATAGCGTTCTTTACCCATACTACCGTAATCTGGAGCAATACGAAAAATTGATGTTAGATTCGTGACCAGCACCCCAGATAACCTTTTTGGGCGAAATTTTGGCGAAATCGGTGACCATCGCCGTTGTCACCCGTACTTACCGTAACCTACTGTAACCGGCCGGAATTTCAAAACAGATGTCAGATCCGTGATGTCAGCATCCCCTGATCACTCCTCTGGACGAAGTTTGGGCGAATTTCTTTCGACATTTCTTTGATCTAAGAAGCCTTCTTTACAGCTGCCCGCATCTGTGGGCCACGTCTTGCTCGCATTGTGGAGCTACCAAGCAGTACGCACATACCGACGATTTCTGTCCTCTGAAGCGCAGACCGACCTCGTCCGTGTGTCGCACTCTGCCACACGCCGCATAGCTCTGAAAAGGTGAGACGACCGCTACATTAACATTCATTAGCCTGGAACTAATGAAACTGGAGCATCGGAGAACACGTATTGGGTGGCCCACCCTCGCTAGAAAGATTGGGCGTCTTCTCTAATGTAGGATTCGCTGAACTGTTACTAGTGTAGCATGCCTTGCATATCAATGTTTGACGACCAGCAGTAGTCCGAATGAATGCGGGTTGCGAGTTCATTCCCATCTAATCATAGGGTTTCCTATTTTCACTTCTCGGAAAAATGTTTGAAAACACCTATAATTCTTATCCCTTAACGTTCAGTGTAATTCTATGGCATCCTAAATAAATAATAGCGGAAATCGGAAGACCGCCCAATGAGTTACGTGTCGCGGGCGAGCCTTGCTCTTGTTTAGTATAGTGCGATGTTTGCTTGACTGCTAGAGTAAATGTCTTTTACATAAACTTTTGCAGATGAGGAGCGTGCCTTACTTCACATTCTTTCAAGACTGAACTTTTTGTTAAAGTAAGATCAACCATAAGGCCTATGGTACACTCCCGCGTCACTCCGGCGACGGGCTCGGGGCAGTTGTCAATGATGCGCCTTCGCTGCAGTGGCGGGCGGCGCAGTGGGTGTCGCCGTTGTCAATGCACAGCGGCGAGCGACGATCGCGGAGGGTGAAGCGCTCGTCTTGCACTATTTTTGCACTTGTTTCGACCGCTTGTCGCGAGGCATCGCCGTCGCTGTGCAATGTCGCGTCGCTGCGATGGACGGGAGTATGCCATAGGCATAAGACTTCGCGTCAGAGCCGGTGCACTGAAGTGATTCCGAAATTCGCTCGTGGCGTTATTTCTCCAAGAATTTTCCTAAGCAGTTTTCAAAATTGTAATGCAGTGGAAAGCTTTGTCTTACGCCCCAACGGGTTAAACATTCACGTATCCATCATAAGTTGTGCATTAGCAGCAACGATTGGGGCGCGTGGCAGCGAGTTGGAGAAACTGTTTTCGGTGTGCGCTGCACAAATCGGGGTTATTGTTCCAAATCTTATCCAGGCCAGATCTTCCATCACTATAGGGCTTAGGAACGGTTTTTATTCATCGAATCATTAGCCTTACTAATTAACACAGTACAAGAACGACCATAGAGGTACAAAACTTTCAACCATTTAGAAACAACACCTTCGACCTCAGTTCACCCTTCTAAAGACTGTTGAGCAGTTAACGACGCAGCTAGGTTGTCAAGAATAAGCATAAGCATTTGTTTAGGTCAGTTGCGGCACCGTCAAGAGAGAATCGCTCATTGATAATGCGTTCATTTGATCGTTACATCTCGATTACCACTAACCTAGCATTGTGTTGTGTGTCTAACCCGAAGGAGTTGCGGTTGTGCTTCTTCAAGTGCCACGTTTTGTCACTTCGAAATCTTGCCATCTGAAGGTATTGCTCGTGTAAATAGTTGTGCTGTTAACGCAGTTCTTTTGGTTTCTTTGACTGTACTTGAAGTTCGTTTGTTTAGTATAGACTTCTGCATGCATTGTTAGTTACCGGTGTACAAATAAAGAGCTGTTAGTTAATTTCTGTCATGAAGGGTAGAGTTCGGTTTCCAAAGTACCTGAAAAATACTGGACAAAAGCACAAACAGTTTTGCTGAGTACTATCAGAGCTAACACCCGTCTTCGGCCATCCATTTCGGTCAATTGTTGGAATATAGGATGACTCTGTGGCGTGTGAATTAGTGAGAAACGATTCCGACGAATGCACCCCGAATGGTTACCGTATACCGGTTGTCTGCCCCTCCTGCTTAGAGATCGCGCGTCGGCGTCCACGTTGCCGTCGTTCGATCGATGTCTTGTGCGCCCGCGATGGCAGTGCTTGCGAGTTGGCCGTGGTGCACCGGGTAGCGGGCTTACTTCGTGTGAAGGATGTCGGGGTTCGGTTCCCATGCGTCGTGACATTTTTGCATTTCAGCTGACTATCTAGGATCTGAGAGGCCTCGACGGCTACACAACGTTGCGCGTTTTTTAAGCATTGTTTCAGCCGTATGCGCTTCACCGCTCGAAGAGCGCAGAACCCAGCCGCGGACTCTCCCTGAGCAACGAAAGTAGTCTCCATACTGGCAGCCTGTATGACACACAACCTGGAGTCCCTTCCCCAGCCTGGCTCTGCGCTCTAAGAGCACAGAACTCCCCGGACTCCCCTGGGCGACGAAAGCAGTTTCCACACGACCGCGGCTATTGAATTCCTAGGCACGTTGGCCGACGTGTTCGGCACGAAAGCACTGGTAGCAAATGTGTGTAATTGCACGAACGCGATTCGATTTTCTGACGCCTAAAGGATACGGTAACCATTCGGGGTGTGTTCGCCAGGATCGTGCTAGTCCGCATTAGTGCATGGAATGGGAAGAGGCAATGACTCCTGGATTCATCATCACCGAGAAGCGTGAACAGTCGCCGCCTCCAGTGGTGGTGGACATCAGCCCCGTCAGAGGATCTTCCATCTTACCATTATACACCTACATTGCGAAGAACGAAATGAGGCTAGACCACGAGCCGTCATCGGGTCTGCGCTTACGTTTGCACGCTACGATTCTATTCCTTCTGCCACCTCAGCATTAAGAGTTGAACCAGAACTGGTGGAATCATTTCAGTATCAGCAGGACAAAGCCTCTCGAAGGAAGCGTCCTTAATGGGATTCTTGTTCACAGCTATGTCGATCTACCGCGGTGCTCTCCGTTTACGCCCGCATGTTATCTCCGCCGCAATTGCGTCCTGTTTGCATCATGTTGTCAGCGGTGTGGATTGGTTTATTCAGTCCCTTTTCCTTTTCCGTAGAGGTCGAAAAGAAAAGCAGCTCTTCCTCTCTCATCAGACTGGGGACGTAGGGTTATGTGAGAAGATGAAGACAAATTTTACCTCCGCTGTTCAGAAATGCGTTCAATTTCACGTTCGTAATAATCTACGATCATTGCTTTTCTCCCTAACAGCCTCACTCGTTTCCTTTTTCTCCGTTGAATTCTCTTTACTTTCTCTGCTTTGATGACATAGCAGATCATTGTTGAATCACTCTTTTTGGTTGCTCATGCTTTCCTTGTTTTACAATCACACATTTGTCACATGCCTTGTGGGTAATAAGTGTACAATGAACCACGAATTTCAATCTAAGGCTGCGTCCCTCCGCAAGGCAGAACGGTCGTCGCCAGGGTATGTGACGGTAGATATGCGCTGATGATTACCCATACCTATCGCAACATACCCTCGCTGGTTGGCTGAAGTTTTAAAAACGGACGTGATTCGTCATGAGCACCAAAATAACCTCCTAGACGCGGTTTTGGCACTAGCACGATCCTGACGAACACACCCCCGAATGGTTACCGTATCTTTAGGTGTCAGAAAATCACGTTCGTGCAATTACACACATCCGCTACTAGTGCTTTTGTGCCGAACACGTCGGCCAACGTGCCTAGCTGTTCAGTAACCGTGCCGGACACGGCCAACGTGCCTAGGAGTTCAGTAGCCGAGCTCGTGTGGAAACTGCTTTCGTCGCCCAGGGGGAGTCCGCGGCTGGGTTCTGCGCCCTTCGAGCGCAGAGCTAGGCTAGGGAAGGGACTAGGGCGTGTGCCATACAGGCTGCTCGTATGGAGACTACTTTCGTCGCTCAGGGGAATCCACGGCTGGGTTCTGCGCTCTTCGAGCGGCGAAGCTCATACGGCTGAAACAATGCGCAAAAAAAAAAAACACGCATCGTTGTGTAGCCGTCGAAACTTCTCAGATCTCAGATAGTCAGCTGAAATGCAAGAATCCCACGATGCATGGGAACCGATCCCTCGACATCCCTTCCATGAAGAAAGCCCGCTACCCAGTGCACCACGACCCATTGCCAGGGGTGCCATCGCGGACATCGACCGAACGCGACAACGTGGGCGCCGACGCGCTATCTCTAAGCAGGAGGGCGCGGACAGCCGGTATACGGTAACCATTCGGGGGTGCGTTCGTCTTAATCGTTTCTCAGGTTTTGGCTACGTCGGACCCACTCCTCCCGTCTCTTTTACCATCCTGATACGACCATCCTATTGGCGAAGTGGGAGGGGGATGGTAACCGACCGTAGGTGCTGAGACGAACATTGGCATCGTGTTTGGCATCCAAATTCATCCCTAGACGAAGTTTGGGTCACGGTATGTCAGTCACATTTGTGCGGCACGCTTCGTCTCAGGGCCAGACACGCGAGAATCGCTCCCGTCGTCAAGGTATTAAAAGGGGGTGCCGCGGCTAGAGTGTAGTATCTGTGCATCATCTTGTTTACGTGCTTGCGGCATCACTAGGTCATGCCTGTGAATATTATGCAATGATGCCTGTCTTATGGTATTGTTCACCTAAGCATGTTGAATGTTATCCTTCATTCCTATTTGCTCTACAGTGTGATACTATGCATTTATATAATCAAACATAGACCCTAGTTGGGTTTTCCCCACAGTTCCTTATGCGCGGACTCAAATGTAGAGCCAGAACCTCTCATCTGCCAGATGTGCATTTCGAGAACGTTTTGCCAAGTTTTCTTTTTCAAGGTGTGGAATTTTTGCGCATAGAGAATAGTGGAATGTCGCGATCGACCAGAATATAAAAGATGCTCTGGTAAACCATCGTACTGGAATTTAAATCAAACTGTGTAGGCGGAAACTAGCCAGATGTGGGAAGTGTCTCAGAACCGGATCTCTTAAGGCCAACTGTTCAAGAAATGCAGTACTAATCGTAGGACATTGACTAATGTCAGCGAGTGACTTATTGTTTGACGGAAGGGCTTCATTGAAATCATTGCTTTCTGCATTGTGATGCAGTTTGGCGAGGCGGGACAGTCCAGAAAATTTTACGGGAGCCCGCAGCGTCGGAGTATCCTTCCAGTCTCTGGGGTGGTGTTGTGATGTGTGTCCCCGTTCGCGGGGCCTCGCTGGGCGACGTCGGTGCGTACTTTGTACCTTGCCGATCGCGTTCGCTGCGTCAACATCAATACTATCGATAACCCATTAGCCGTTAAGAGCATCAGTTCCTCTATTGTTGCTTCGCTCAGAAATTTCGATATTCGATCGTCCTTACCACTGAGCTGGCCTAGGCAAGCTTCTTTAATTGTATCCTTAAGTGCTTATTCGCCATAATTAATTTTTAGGGTTTTCTTCCTTTAACGAGTTAGAAGAAGCCGCAATTATTTGCTCTTCTGAGTACTTTCTTCATAGCCATTGGTCTGCTCCGTGATCGACTGAATATTGGAATGGCGTTAATATTCGTAGGACTGTTCGAGCTGTGGAGCCAAGATTGTTGTCCACACTTTGTTCGGCTGACGTTTCGGCGTAACCGCTTTCTTCAGAGCCTGGGAATGTCAAGCAAGGTTTGGAGGATTACTTGTCTAAGAACTATTTTTAATAGTGATAGTTTTTATCATTCTTGGACGAGTAACCTTTCAAACCTCCTTGACTCTTGTTACAGGCTCTGAAAAAAAAAACAGTTATGCCGAAGCGTCATCTGATTAAAGTGCGGATCACAATCTAGGCTCCACAGCTCGAACACTCCTGCTGATATCAACACCATTGGTCTGATTTTTGGGGAATTTCTCGCCCTTGAGACGTTTTTTCTCGTTCCAGTTATGGAAACCACTCATGAGTAGGTGTATTTCCTTCGTTTTCAGCATTTCAAAGGTTAAACTCTCTTTCTAAGCGTTTCAAGGCGTGTCTGCTTGGGTATCGGTTTTCTATGGATTAGGATTGAATACTTTGACTAGTCTCGGCCTTGTTCTTTCATTCTTCTTGGCCTTCTTTGCGCTTTTAGAACGACGTAGGTTTACGAAGTTATTTCCTGGCAGGTCAAAATTAAAAATAAGAGGTATGAATGAACTGTATGAAACGGAAATGTAGGCATGACCGATAATAGCAGGAGAACTTGTCGAAAGAGTCACCACCCGTACATATTTGATAACGGTAGGAAAATTGGAGACAGCCGCTTGTGAGAGTCTACAACATTAAAGACACCATCATGTAGTAAAGGTTGGCGTTTTGTAGTTCTCAAGGAGGGTTCAGTGCCGTTCTGTACATGTTCAGTTCGCTTTAGCATTGGTAGAAAGGCGGGCGGTATCGGATTCCCGAGGTTTAGTGTATTTCGACCTCGGCGAAGTGAAGGAGGGGAGCAGAATATGGCTGAAGACGATATGTAGGATGTCTCGGGTACTCTGCGATAACATCTGAATAAGTTTCTCAGAGGTATTCTAGAGATGAAATTTTCGATTTATCCTAGTAAGAAAGGATTTTACTTTGTATTCCCTGCATTAGCTGGAACATTGAAAGGAATGTGTTTTTCTAAGGCGACAAATTGAATTAGTCTACATGAGAACCCTTCATTGCATTTTCATAGCCGCAAGAGACCGCAACATTAATGTTTGCTTCGCATTTCTAGTTATGTCTCCTCCACTCCAACTAGGATGAATCCGAAGTTCAGTATAGCCTCTGGGTCTCTGCGTTGCGGTTGAATTCGAAGACACAGTAATGCGCAACAGATGTCTAAAGAATTACTAACACACGAAATTAGCAGCTAATTTGCTGGTACAACAAGATAATAAAGGACGGCGTTAGTCAATCCCTTTTGGGATGCGCCGCGCTTTCTACTTCTACGAGATATCGTCTAGACGATTTGAATGCGTATTTGGCCACAAAATGAACTGCGGTGGCCAGCCGATGAACAAGTAATTGCTTTATCCTTCTCCGACAAGTCTAGTACCAATTCACCGACCCCGAAGGAAGGTTTGGTTGGCCTGAGCCTGAGGGTCTAATCAAAAATCTGCTATGGAGTGCACGCGACAGCCGGAACCTCCTCCGACTGCGCTACACGCGAACAATTTGCTGGTAGGCCTCAGAAATCAGTCGCGCCTATCAGGTGCAAAATGAGGTTGATTTTCGAATGACCTTTTTAAATTATGAAATGTCTACTTTACGAATTGCACTTATGCATGTTAAGTCAATTCGTGTTCGAAAAAAAGGTAAAGTTAGCCCTTTGTTGCTTTACATGGAGTCTTGCCGCCTGGATCTGTAAGGGTCAATATTTTAAGGTCTTCTAATGGAATATCGTTTAAAACACCAGAACCTGGAAGGAGAATGCTATGCTCATCGTTGAGATGCTTAAAAATCATGACAATATCTGCAAAACTCCTATAAAGGGGGCTCTTCAAGTCTCTAACCGTTTTCTATTCGAAGGTTTGCCCATTGGTATGAAGGACCGGGATTTATGTGAAGAATCACATCCTTCGTGCGCCTTTCCGTAAGTATCTGCATTTTTTGTCGTTTTGAGCAATGTCCAATAAAAGGTTCCGGTGAGAGAGGGTTTATGTCTGCTGAATACCGCTGTACTTCGCTGCACTTCTTCAAAAACAAGAATACTAAACCATGAACTTGAAGAAGACGAGGTGCTCTGCACATCAGTTTTGAATTTAACCCCAATTTCGATCCGCATATTTGCTTACCGCTGGCTAGGACAGATTCTCTATTAAGTCAATTTATGTGACTTTATTTATGTGCTCTCAGTAACTAATAATGACGCCTAGCTTGTTACCTCGATTTTTATTCACTGCTTACAGACCTCAATTGTCGAAAAGTTTTTTTTTTTTTTTGAAAGCTGCAAACACCCATCTGAACAGTCCGGATAATTGTGAGGTCGAAATTTTGTCGAACGCTGTTCGTTTTCTATCGAAAAAGTGGTTGATAACGGTTCGCGCTTTGTATCTCGGGTTATCGATCTCTCTCCTCCATAACATTCGCATCGATCGCTGTTATCGAACGTTGACCGAATCGTGCAAATCTGCAAGCTGCGGCGTGTCTAGGGACGTTTGGGTCAAGGCCAGGATGCTGTCACGACTAACCTGCGGGACTAGGCTCGTCGGTGAGTGTTCTTTTTGATTTAGACTTTCATGCGTTTTTCACATCTTCACAATAAAGAAGCCTTCATGTTTTTTTAAACTAATTTTTCCTCAACGAAGTGTGTTTTGGCTTGAATAGATTATCGGCGTGATAAGTTTTGCAGGGCTTCAGCACTTTACTAAGGGCACTCTTTCAGTTGAAGAGGAGGCTTCAAAGGTCAATAATAAGTTCAGCTCTTCCTTGTTTTGCTGGGTAGCCATTTTCAATATTCGATGTGATCTGCCTGATTTAACAAAAGTTTCTTATCCTACAGAGAAGAAGGAGCGATGGGCTATTGTTTTCCAGACGCTCAGCAAAGTCCAGTTTTCGTTAGTTTCGATTTCTATTTCGCCATTTCAGTTCCTTTCGTGCGACCGTTCTCGGCCACCATGTCGCTTAGCCAAGGTCAGTTCCGATGTGCTCATCTTATTTTGGACGATTCGATCACAATAGATTAGAGTAGATTCGGTACTAAGCGGGCTGGTGATCGATGCACATCAGCAAGGTATCGTGGAATATTCACATAAACACGGTTTCTGTGCTCTACAGAACTAGGCAAGGGAAGGAACTCCGGGGTCTGGCTGTTCTAGCTTACGCGATTAAAGATAGCTTGCCGGTGTGAACCAGGTACCAGCCTGCTTAGTACCGTAGATTCTTCCGATTTGGAGTCTGAGAATTTGACCGTTGAGTAGAACTTTACCAAATCTGTCATTCCTACACCCTTCGTCTTTTCAACGCTTTTAAATTATTTTTTTCTCACTGGCTTCCTTTTGATTGCGAAAAGCATTTTTTTTTTTCGCGGTATGGAATTCATTCCAAGAAACACGCGAAATAGCATTGTTGAACAGAGAAACGGTTTCACCTTTTGTTATCTGATCACGTGATTACGATCCATGCCTTGAAGTAAATTTTTTTCTATTGCCAGTAGAAGTACTAGTTTTTCACGGATCAGTTGTTCAAGCGTAAATAATGGGTGTTGCAGATTATTTACTGACTGCCCACTGGGCTACCTTTAAGTCAACGAATTTGACGTTTTGTTGAATAGAAATCTATTACATGGCCTTTGTTTTCTGGCACACGTTTAAGATTTTCATCCCAAACCAAGGCATCTTTGAACGATATTCAATGAGCTCTTATGCACCAAGTTGGACATAGCTATCTCACAGCTGTAGGCTGTCAATGTTGTTCATTGGGTTGTGCAAAGGCTTCCTCTAGCGTACCTTCGCGTTGTTGTCCCCTTAGAGGTCGAGCTACGTTCAGAGTTCTTTGGAAAATTCGTATCCTTCTTGATCCTGTCTTTAGATTGGTCCGTTTAGGCAGCGTCAAGGTCGAGAAACAGGGCGATGTGGCTGTTATTAAGATGGACCTGCCTAATTCAAAGGTACATTTACTTTCTAAATTCTATCACTGTTACAACAAACTATCACACTCATTGTTTAGGAGAACGTCCTAAACGAGACGGTATCTAAGGATCTGCAGGCAGCCTTCGATCAGGTTAGATCTTCTTGACTTTTTCAGTCTGAGCTGAAGTGGTGTTAAATTAACCGTGAACGACTTCCAGGTTGATCGTGACTCTTCCGTCAAATCAGTGGTTCTCATGTCAGGCAAGCCGGGAAGCTTTGTTGCTGGGGCAGACGTCACTATGTTGAAAGGCGTGAAGACGCCTTCGGAAGGAGCGAGCATCTCAAAGTAACTAGTGACCCTTATGTGCTCGCATTGCTTTTAGGATCTAAAGCATTTCAGACGAGCGCAGGAGCAGTTCGAGAAGTTGGAGAAGTCCGGGAAGCCAATCGTTGCGGCCATCATGGGCAGTTGCATGGGTGGTGGTCTGGAACTGGCTATGTCCTGTCATTATCGCATCGCCGTCAACGACAACAAGACGAAGCTGGCATTGCCTGAGGTGGGTTGCTGAGCTGTCGATTGATGCGTTGTGGTTAGAAAACGGGCGAAACGGAGCTGTTTCTTGCAGGTTATGTTGGGTCTTCTTCCTGGAGCCGGTGGAACTCAACGCTTACCGAAACTTGTCTCGATCCAGAACGCTCTTGATATGATGCTCACCGGCAAGAATTTGAAGGCTGATAAGGTTAGTGAGGACATGTGAAGAGCTTTATAGCCTGACCGAATAGGAATGAATCCTTCGGATCTATTAGGTTGGCAACTAATTTCGTGGACTCTCAAGCGCCTTCAACAAAAGTGTTCATAAACAAATAACAAATAACTGTTTTCAACCAAAGTAAGATCTGTTGGAACGCGGGACTGCTTCCCATTTATCAGCCACCTGGCCCATCCCACAGCTATAGAATTCCTGTGCTTTTGAAGCCAAGAATCCTTGGAGGTGCATTTTGACATCGTCCACATTAATAAATCGTCCTCCAACCAAGAAGTGCTGCAGCGTGCTATAAAGGTGATAGTCATTTGGCGCACAGCCTGTGCTGTAAGGTGGATTGGTTAGAAGCTCCCAGCCAAGGTCTTCGATTTTTTGAAGCTCCCGATTCGTGACGCGTGATCTGGCGTTATCTTGCTGATAGATAATTCCGCTCCTGAAAATCTGTCTGAAACGATTCCAGCGGAGTTCAGCCTGCGCGCTGCCAGGATGAGAAGAATAGATTCTAGCATTAATGCTGGAACCATTCTTGATGAGCTCCTAGAAGTTAATACCTTCTTGACACCACCAAACGGAGAGAACGTAGCAAACCGGACGGCTCAAAAAATAGAAGACCTTGACTGGGAGGGTCAAACTCATCCACCTTACAGCACAGACCTTGCGCCGAGTGACTACCACATTTTTAGTTCGGTGCAGTATTTCTTGGTTGGAAGACGATTTAATAATGTGGACCGGGTCAAAATGCACCTCCAAAGATTCCTGGCCCTGAAAGCACAATAATTCTATGGTCGTGGGATAGAAGCTACCTGATATATGTGAAGCACTTCTGCATTCCGAGGGATCTTATTTTAATTAAAGATTGTCATTAGTTATTTGTTAATGAATACTTTTGCTGAAGATTCTTGAGAGTCTACGAAATTAGTTGCCAACCTAATATTTTGATCTGGATAGAGCACCGGTTGTCTTATTTAATGGCCTTCTTTCGTTTTTTTTTTTTCCAAAAGATCCTGTAACTGCGCTTGATTTGAGGCCTCTTGGCCACGTTCAGGATGGGAGTAGCAACACCTTCAAGGTTGCCTTCTTTTGACAAGGATAGGTCCCATTCCTCGGCTGCAGAATATTCAGGGAAGAGGTCCATCTGAGTTGATCCTTCTAGCTTAGCCTTTACTCGAAACTTTCTTCTAATTGCAACGGCTTCTTCGACAGCTTGGATAAGCTTCGCTCCCTTGTGGCTGTATCTGTCGAATGTTTCCATCTATTCGTGTTTTAAAGCAAATTTTAGGCTAAAAGGATTGGATTAGTGGACGTAGTTGTCCAACCACTGGGCGATGGACTCCAGCCAGCTGCCATAAATACTCACAAGTGAGTTGAAGCGTGCTCATCTCTTAAAGGACCCTGTGGCGAGAGGAAGAAAATGTCTGCTTCAAGGTATCTCGAGAAAGTAGCGGTGGATACAGCTCGTCAGCTGGCCGATGGCACGCTAAAGGTGAACCGAGAGCGTCCTCTGGTTGAGAAATTGATGCAAAAGGTGTGTTTCTTGGTGTCGCTAGGTCTTCTTTATAGAAGAGGTCCGCTGCTTTCAATCTTCTCGAGCTGTGTTTTCTAAGTGTATATAAAGAGGATTAATCTTTCTTTTAGGCGATGACCACTTCCTTCGTGCTTGATAACCTAGTGATGAAGATGGCCAGAGAGAAGGTGAGTTGTTAGATTTCTTAGGTTTTAAGTAGCCTTCACTAGCACACGTTTTTGGTATCACATTCTGTTTCACCGTTTTCAGGTAATGAAGCAGACTGCTGGAAACTATCCGGCCCCGCTGAGAATCCTCGAAGCTGTTCGAAACGGAATTGTTAACGGACCATCAGAGGGATACAAATTTGAATCCCAGGTGTTTTTTGTTTGCAAATTCAACTTTGTCATATTTTTCTTTGTTTTCGAGTTTGAAGTTTTTTTAAAAGTTGGCGAAAGTGGGTATCGTGTTATCGCCTCCTATGCTTTTTTGTGTTTAAAACAATGACAAAGATGTATTATCCATTTTCAGTGCTTTGGTGAGCTCGTCCAAACGTACCAGTCAAAGGCACTCATTGGGCTTTTCAATGGATCAACAGAGTGCAAGAAGAACAAGTTCGGAGAGGGAAGAACAGTAAAGTAGGTCCAATTTCTGATTCGCTGAATGCATTGAATTCTTCCTATTCGAAGAGTGTGTGAGTTGTGTTTTCAGAGAGGTGGCCGTTGTTGGAGCAGGCCTTATGGGGGCCGGAATCGCCAACGTGACAATAGACAAAGGGCTTAAGTGCGTGATGCTCGACATGAATGAGCAGGTGTGGTTCTACGAATTGGACAGACCCTGCCACATGGAATTATTCATACTCAAGTTTGACGTTCATAAGAAAGAAGGCTTCTGGTGGGAGTTTTGGTTGACCCATCTTCGAGATTCTGGTAAAAACCCGTGATGGTCCTTTCTTGGTTATTCAAGTCCTGGTAAGTTGTTTTGGGCTTTTTTACATAAAATGAGTTGGGAAGATCAGGAGCTCTGGCCCTTCGACGCCATCCGAGATTGTTTGGTTATGATACGAAAGGAATTTCTGTCGTGTAGAAGAATTGGTAGCAAAGGGGTGATTCAGATAAAGGGGAGATGTCCGAGTGGGCAAGCTGGACGGCTACTTGTGGGTTAACACATCAAGCAGCTCTTTTCGTAATAAACGGTTCCTTTGTTAAATGCTCCATGCTTATAGGGACTTGAACGCGGAGAGAACCAGATCATTACTCAGCTCAATGGTCAAGTGAAGCGGAAGAAGATCAACAAGCTGGAGAAAGAGCGGTAGAGTTGTGTGGGCAGGAGTTTACGAAGAACAGCCTTGATCGATATTTTTCCAGAATGGTTTCAAATCTTGTTGCTTCTTGTGACTACTCGGCTATGAAGAACTCGGACATTGTCATCGAGGCTGTCTTTGAGGACTTGGCACTGAAGCACAAAGTCATCAAGCAGATCGAATCAATCGTTGGCCCGGTGGGTGCTCAATATTTCTTTATTTTCTGTTACTCACTTTTGTCTTTATTGGGCTACACAGCATTTGGCGTATCTTATAGGTCCTTTCGCTTTTATGCTTATAGTTAATGATGAGAATATGATCAGTGGTACAAGCTGTTCATTCCAACGCCTTGTGACCTATTTTTCCCAACTTGAACTTCTTTCCCTTTTTTAATTGAAGCAAATACAAGGATTTCTTTCCGTCCAATAGTATGGCGATAGAGGAGCAAGAAAGGGTTTAATCACATGCTTTGTGGTATACCATTGTTCGTGTGGTTTTATTCCCCTTACTAAGTCTACAGTACAACAATGGCAATCGGCTTATACTACTTTAGACCTGAGCAGCTGAACTGTACATAACGTGAGCAATTGCAGGAATCATTAGTAGTGAAGATGTAGGACCTGGAGAAGTAGCGAATTACTCTAAAGCTTCTTCTGGGCACGTATTTTGCTGATGTACCTACTTTTTTAAGCATAGTAGAATGTTCTTTCGATTAGTCTAATTCTAAAAGGGTGGTAGTTGCATGAGAAAATTCCATGATTATGATCGCTATAACGAAGGTAGGTAGGGATTTTTTGGTTAAACCGGTTCCATCGAAACAACTGTCTTTTCTAATTTCACTCAAGCACGTAAAAAATTTAATTTAAATTACAGTATGACGATTAGTTGGGCAAGAGAATTACGTTTCTTTCAGAACACTATCATTGCATCGAATACCTCGGCTCTTCCCATCAAGGAGATCGCCAAGGCGTCTGCTCGACCAGAAAAGGTACGGTAACGAAACTCGGTGTAAGAGATGCATACCTGGCCTCACTACATGCTACTGATCGTCGATGTGCCACTGTAGGGGCATCAAAAGCTCTTCTAATCTTTAATTTGTGAGGTTTGCTAGGTGAACGTCGGGTTTTCCATGATCTTCATTGGGATTATTGAGAAATTTTCTTAGTTCGTATTAATGTATTTTAAGGACCCTGCTTCAGAGCAACCAATTAATTTTCCTTCCTCATTCTTATCTTCATCACGCGATCAATGCCTTAACTGGATTCTGACTGCTAGAAATTACAGTACAGATTTTTCCTTTGAAAGTGGTTGGAACGCACAAAAATTTCGAAATAGATGGGCTTGATCATTGCGAGTATAAGTGTTTCATAGAATATAATGATAAAAGGTAAAAACTCATCAGTATTAGCTCTTTGTAACGGTTACACTTGGCCAATTAATCTAGAGCGTTTCAGGTCATCGGAATGCACTACTTTTCGCCTGTGGACAAAATGCAGCTTCTGGAGATTATTGTACACGACGGAACGTCAAAAGAAACGCTGGCGACAGCTGCTCAGCTCGGCCTGAAACAGGGCAAACTGGTTGTCGTCGTGAAGGTATTTGGCTTTTCAGTTTTCTTTTGTTGACCCCAAAACCGGCTCCGAATTTCAGGATTGTCCCGGATTCTTTGTGGTACGTTGCCTTGGTCCGATGATGTCAGAAGTTATTCGGCTGTTGCAAGAAGGTGTTTCCCCTCCCGCGTTGGACAAACTGACGAAGCAGTTTGGTTTCCCGGTCGGAGCAGCCACTTTGGCTGATGAGGTGGTGATTCTGCAGCCTAATACTGCGGGACTTGTACAAGTGATGAACGATTCCAGGTAGGACTGGATGTGTCGGAACACGTAGCGCAGTTCTTGGGTAAAGCTCTGGGACCAAGAGTTCGTGGAGGCTCGGCGGAGCTACTCTCTGACATGGTCAGCGCTGGTTTCAAAGGAAAGAAGACGAACAAAGGTTTGTTATGGAGGGAGCAGAAACGGTGATTCAGATTTGTAAAATTATCATTTATCATTGAGTGTCGATGCCTTGGTCGGTGACAACAGAGAAGTCTTAGGTGAAGATATTAGCTAGCTAGTAGCTATTATTTTTATTTATTTATTTATTCAAGGCATAGAAAGACTGTACCTTAAAAGCAAAGCAACTCTCGAACTGAAGCCATCAGCCGAGTAAAAATTACATCGTCACCAATACGTCGCACAACATCGTAGAGCACCCCACAAATTTCTGCACAAGAGAAACCTACAGGTTTGAACAGAGAGTTCCCCTAATCTTCGCGCTATCCAAATTTTTTTAGTGCTCTGTAAGTTAGGGAGCCTGATCCGATGCGCGCTGTTTAGCAGCTGATAACCCAAGTTTCAGTTTACCGCAACGCACTTTGTCATCACGTCATTATAGTATTTAGTGATCTAGTTAGTATTAGTTGATTGTGTGGCCAGTGAGAAGGGTGAATACATAGGCTGTGAGGTAACTCTTGAAAGGTGCCATGTTTAGTGCTGTTATCCATTATTTAGTGGCTTCTTGGCCACCCAACTATGTGCTCTTATGTACAATTCTTTGTTAAGGTATCTACGTTTACCAGGACAAGAAGAAGAAGGTGAACGAGGAATCGAACAAGATTCTCACGAAGTATCGCCTGACAGCACCGGAAAGCTGGTACGCGTTTGGATAACGTTCCACTTTAGTGTTGTAGGCGATTCCCTTTTGAAACTCTTTCCCATTGTCTCACCGCTGCTCATGAGTACACCTTTAGCAAATAAGTTACATAGTTGAGGCGGACATAGAGTCTTGCTCTACTACTATCACTGGCAATAGCAGTAGTTATACGAACTGAAGACCCCCTACTTTGTCGCATATGTCTTTGATGGGTAAATGCTAGTAGTATTACTGCTCGTATAGTGTAATCGTCGCCAATTTACGAGAGTTGGAATGGCAATTCTCAGAGTAACAGGATTCACATAAGCGAAGAAAGGCATGCGGAGTTACGGGTTTCGAGAAGGTTCGAACATCAGCGTCGGAAGCAGTGCGTTACGCTAAACCTGCTGAGCAAGAGCCGTAACTGATATGATTCCATAAAATGTCAAAAGAACGTCAAGCTTCATCCAGGCGAGTTCTTTGTGAAAGTCCAGGGGAGGGTGTGGTGCTCTTCGTGTGCATCGTAGGAGAAGGGGCCTCTCCTAGAGCTGTTCACGACAGAAGGGAGGACACTGGACGATGAGCAGTATTATCATTCAGCTCTAATGTCATGTGCCGTACTGGTCCCTCGAAGCGAAACTTTGCAGATAGCATGTATCCCTGTAGAAGATCAAGGCTATGAAAAGTGGAACTACGGCTTTTTTCATAGAAATACGCGCACCGTGCGTTTGTTCGATTTCAGCACCAGTGCCTGTTTCGCTTTAGGTCGGTGAATAGTACTTAAAATGAAATTCCCATCAGTTGACTCCGTGATAGGGAGTGCTAATGATAGGTACTATATACGTATCCGATGCCAATTAGGATAATTTGGATCCATCGTTTTTTCAAACCCTGGATAGATGGACTACACGGATAATGAATGACTTTTTGAAAACCTCGGATCTCAAGATCATTCGGAAGAGGGTGATTTTCGCTAGAACGGATTTGCGAATGATGCAGATGAACTGAGTTTCCTCGGATTGGATACAGCGTATCCTATTTCTTATCAAAACAATTTAGCGTACGAATCATACGAAGATCCGGTTTGGTGAAAACCACCCTTGTATGTACCAAATTAAGATCCGGCATTTTCAAAAATACAATTATTGCACGATCTATTTCTTCGAAGTTTGCAAAAATGATGGATCCAAAGGAATAATAGGTACGGGGCGTTTTTCTAACCTGTGACTCTGCCAAGGAGGGTTTTTGGTGTGACGATTCCGATTAAGTGTAATGCGCTTGATTGCCCTGGTCTTTGGCCCAAGCACGCCATCCGTAGACTTTGTACAAGTGATTCTTACAGCTCATCCCCTCAAGATCAGCAGCTACGTTTGGTGTCTCGATTCGTCAACGAGGCGCTGATTTGCCTTCAAGAAGGAGTTATCTCTGGTCCGGTAAGGTCATGCGCCAGATCCTGAAGTGTGCTGTTGTAGTTAAAGCGTCCATTATTGACGAAGAGCGTGCATTCAGAGTGACGGCGATATCGCGTCAGTGTTCGGCGTCGGCTTCCCGCCATTCTGGGGTGGTCCATTCCGTTTCGTCGACCTGTACGGCGCGGACAAACTCGTGAAGGCGATGGAGAAGTTCGCCTCGGCGTATTCTCCTGAGCAGGTGAGTGTCGAAGGGGTCGGTTGCTTGTGTTCCTCAGATTTACGAACGTCCTTTGCTGCAGTTTACGCCATGCCAGCTCCTGAGCGATCATGCGAAGAGCGGAAAGAAGTTCTACCAGTAACTCCGTTGCCAAACGTCACTACCAGCTGAGGCTTATATGAACGGATCTGTTGACACGACGATAATATTTTCACATTGCTAAGTTCCAGTCTGCCATGTTTATAGGCGTTTTAAATTTGTCATAGGGTAGTGTTGCAGTTGTTTTTAATTTATTAACAGATGTTTTACTCGGTTTTTTCAAAGTGAGGAGCTCAATTGTAGGGTTTAATTTGCACTAATTTTGCTCGGCTTGTATGAAATGAGTTCTCGATATCACTTGCGAGTTTAGTTTGAAGACGTGTATAAATGTTTCTATTACGCTCTAGGTCTCCTGTTGTTGGATGAGAAAGCAAGAGTGGGAAGCACCTGCACCAAGAAGGATACCGATTGACGTTAATCAACGCTGATGGGGCGCGCAACTCAATGTGCTTCTACGGAATGTTGGGGCAGCATGAATGTACATTAGGGTGGGGCAAATTCAACAATTTTCTTCATCTCTTTATAACTCAGTTACAACTCAACGGTGCTGAGGAATGTATTCGCCATTAAGGTCAATGACCTTGCTGCCATCGATCAGGCAAGTTTTAACACATTTGCTTGAGCCTGGAGCGGCTGGTAGAGAGGCTACATGTTGTTACAGGATGTTTTGTTGCGATCAAAACTCTTGCGCCAGGCGGGACTCGAACCCGCATCTTCTGCTTTCCGGGCAGCGATGTTCGCCTTACACCACCGGCGCTGTTTGACCGCACGTAACATCCGCGATATCCTCCCAACCCCGTATTACGGGTGGGTGCTGACAGACCTGGAGGATATCGCGGATGTTACGTGCGGTCAAACAGCGCCGGTGGTGTAAGGCGAACATCGCTGCCCGGAAAGCAGAAGATGCGGGTTCGAGTCCCGCCTGGCGCAAGAGTTTTGATCGCAACAAAACATCCTGTAACAACATGTAGCCTCTCTACCAGCCGCTCCAGGCTCAAGCAAATGTGTTAAAACATTGTTACTAGTAAGGTCTTCAGCTTAACCGGTTCCATGCTGATATCAGCGGCCGGCCCAACCCCGTTCTACGGGTGGGTGCTGACAGACCTGGAGGATATCGCGGATGTTACGTGCGGTCAAACAGCGCCGGTGGTGTAAGGCGAACATCGCTGCCCGGAGATCAGGCAAGTCCCTGATCCCTTCCTTCCAGAATTGCTTGGACCTGGTGCTGATCCACTGGTCGTTATGGTTGTCGAGGTTTGGTTGGGTCCTTGTGTCCCTTCCGACCATGAACTCCTATAGTCTCAAGAAGCAGCGGCAGTCGCATGGAGAGATGTCCGACGAATACGGTGGATGAGGCATGTGAGCGTAGCCCAGCTGAGCAAGCTTATCCGTGGTCACTTCTGCCGGATGGGGTGCGGCATTAGCGAAGAGTGACAGTGATCTCTAATGTGACATCTCAGTTCTCTCCATATGCCTGCTAATACTGCTTTTCATGGCTGACTTGCTGATCTATTATGCGACGTTGAACTTCAATTTCTACAATGAGAAAACGAATGTCGAGCTTGTTTCGCACGTTGTATTCTCAACTTCTATCCTTATTCAAGAGTAAGCAGGTGCCCGCTCATGACCTCCCATCAGGGTGACCTCGGGTGCGTACCAGTTTAAAGAGGCCTTTGAAACACAGGGCCCGCCCGCCATGGTTAATGCTAATAGCGACCCTATGGTCGTAGGATCATGGCTGCCTGCTTAATAATGAGTCAATTCCGTCGAATAATTTGATTACTAACTCTACGTGTATCAGTAGAGGAGATTTTGCGCTTTCCAGCATTGACTCAGCAAATGTTAGCCATGAAAGCACTCTAATCCCCTTTCTCTTTTTTCGTTCTCTCACTACCATATTTCTGTTTGTTCTCTTCCTTTTACCCTGTTTTTTGTTTTGTCTTGTAAAGCCAGTCACCTTGCTCTTTTGATAGCCACTTTTGTTCAATGATAGCACCGGCACGAATAAATGAATGAATGAATGAATGAAGAGGAGGACCTTGAAGCGTAGAGACCGAATAAGTGCAAATCTCCGATCCATCTCTACTTTTTCGTTCACCATGGCCTTAGAGTCCATCGCCGTGCTTTTGGAAAACAGCTTCCAGAATACTGTTCCAAGGGCGCGGACTCAAAATCGCAGAAGGTGCTTCTCCCGTGAACATGGTATGAGACAGACCGGGGTTTTGGCATGCTTCCGGAAAGGGCGAAAGTGGTCACTTCTCAGGTGGCCTTCAGTAAGTAACTAACAAACATACATGTACGAGAAGCAGGAAACCGGACTCCAGTCACGACATATGTGGGCACGGCATGGAGAGTCTCATTACTCTTGGCCCCCTCTAATATGTGGCGCACACAGCGACGTGCGGTGCAGCCTATTGATGCTTGACGGTCTTATCACGGCGATGCATGATTGGTAGCAACTCATCGACTCCCAGAGCGATAGAGAACCATGCTGGCTCATGCGGGATCCGATATTTTAATCGATTCGAGATGCGTTCGATGGCATGAGCCTTCTTCAGGTATGCTACACACGTCGACGCATCCATTTCACTCCGCAAGACACCTTAGATTACCATTAGTATGGGAAGATAGGTTCAGTCATATCCCAGAGTTTCCTATTCTCTGCCTAGAGATCTGCTTGGCGAAGCAGTGTCTCAATGATACCATATATTAGGTGGCAGTGCCTCACCTCACAGCTCACGATCAAGGCTCAACTCTGAAAGCGAGATCTGACCAGGCGTAACCTGACCGATCTAAAGTAACCCTTGTTCCGAACCGGAGTTACTCACCGTTTCTACTTTGTCGCGACGCCACGTATAGTAGCCATATTGATTGTGCGACGCGATCGATCAATTTGGCCTCATTGCGTGGCCATCGCGTCGCGCCGCGACGAAGTATAAACGGGGCCTTAGGCTCATCAAATGTCGTGTTGGACAGGAGACTATTCCAACGGTAGATTTGAACGGTGTATATGGACAGAAGCGCCTCTGGCTCAGAAATACGAGAATGCAAGTATCTCAAACCGAATCGCCCAAAAAGGAGAGCTTTAGCCGATTGAACATTGTGCCCAGTAACTTTGCGCGGTTAGTGGGTTTGTCTCGGCCTTTGCTAGTAACGACGATCGATGGCCTAGAGGTCGGGTAGCTGACTCATAGGAAAATGGGGAATGGTCTGAATCCGCTCGACCACCGTTTTGGACGTTTATAAAGAGAGAAATAGCATTGTGTTGTATAGCAATGTTGTCGGATGTTAGTGCTTCACTCCGATTTTTCTGTAGAGTGTAAAATCGATCGACTGGTTCTCTTACGGTTTCTCAGATATCTGTAGCGAGATACAGGCGCTCGAGATTAAACTTTTATTACGTACCGGCGTTCTAAGAATCTGGCTTTTCGTAACTATCGAATAGCTAAAAACTGAAACAGAGAGCTTGGAAAAGTAATGGAAGCAAGTCAATGTCAGCCGATGGCAACTGCAGCACGTCAACCGGTTCGTCGCTGCCATTTGCATTTTGAATCCCATCTCCTCTTTATAAGGTACTGTGTTAATTCAATGTATATTTCGCCATAGAAGAAGCTTGTAACATTTGCCTTAACATTTCTGATAATCCGTGCATGATCCGTCAAATAATTTTTAGCAACGTTCTAGAGGCTGCTCCAGGTACTTTTAGTGTACGGGAGACTTAACTTTCTTACTTAGAAAGTGCGATCGTCAATAGAATCGACTTTGTGCTCCAGGTATTTAACGGGAGACTTATTCTCTTGGATTCAGAGAATGCGGTCTTATATTCGACCGACTTTATGCTCCAGTCCCAAAGCTGTTACACTTTGATACGAGAGACTTAGGCTTATTAGGCCGTTGCACCAAATGTATACGACGATACGGCGAAGGACTTAAACGCCCTAATAATGTGGTGGTTCAGTGGATATCATGGCGAGTACAAGAGATGAGACAGAGTTTATTGGGAGACCAAATGGTCTATGTGCAGGTGGAGCGAGAACTGCCGTGTGTCCGCTGTATGGTAGCGCTACGCCTCTGACCTCTCAGGGCTTGAGCATCATCGCGGACGATAGGCGATGATAGTTCTTTCGTTCAGCGACTAAGCAGATACATGGGACTGCTTCAGTTCATGCGTGCCAGGTTTGCTAAAATTTTAGCTCTACTCAGTCTGATGTTTCGACGGTATCGTGGCTATCAAAAGCCTAGAGGAAGTTTGATTTTTGCGGATTGTCCACTTGTATCATCAATGGCCCCAGTTTTCTTAATCCTGCAGCAGTGAGGGCATCCCTAATAAGAGTATAAAGAAGAAATTACTCCAACACGCACACAGCTGATTGCAGCTTTATCAGCACTGAAAACGGCCTGCTACCCGGCAGCCATTGTACAAGTGAAACACGCTCGGTATACATGAGTATACGGACTTCCAGGGCATTGTGCCTCACAGCTCACACGGCAAACAAGGCACCCGTAATGGAAACGTACTCGCTCTTGTTGTTCATCCATGGATTGCGTTCGTGGATCCAGAAGGCCTCAAGGGTCTTTTTGGCTCCGATTGCATTTTCGCGCAATAGTATTGTGCATTTGATGTTGAAATCGTGCCCATTATTCCTCGCGGTGTCTACCCCGTAGGCTTAATAAGCTTCGCCTTGGCTGGGGGGCAGTCGTTCGGTACACCGTGCTGCCCGCCGCCCACTTCCCGCCCTGCCAGCGCCGCCCTATTTGGACAAGTTTGCTGCGCTTGAAACCGTCGTTAAATGGAGTGACATCGTCCAAAAACCTCACAACTGATAGGGGACGATTGGGAAGCGCATCTCGGCGAACTCTGAAGTCATTTTCCAGTCGGTTCGGTTATGGAGGCAGTTGAGGAAAGGAGAATATCCTTCTCTCTAGATTTTTTTCAGTTTTCACGCCAATTCTTTAAATTTTCGGCATTTTCGGGAATTTTTGTTCCAAATATGGCGAACAATGTTCTGGCTCTTGTCTCAAGAACGAAATCAGTACAGGATAGAGATGCAAGGCCAAGGGAAGCGATTAGAAATGCGATACCTCCATGTAAAGACAGAGACCCGGATATCTTGTCCTCGGCGCGCCCCTCGCCCCGCCCCTTTCTGAGGGAGGTGTATCCAACGACTCTCCGCCGCCTTGGCTTCCCAGCTTAACGCTCTCTGATACGAACACGTGGTAATCTACCTGTCTCCCCGTTCTATAGCTCAATGCAGGTTGAACATTGAATTTGGTGTAACACTCCCCTTACTGTTAGAGCGCAGTCTCCGACTCCTACATAAGAGCAAATCGCGCAATTTTCGCTATAAAGGAGAAGGGCGGTCACAAAGAAGTTTGCGGACTAGCAGCCGTTTGTTGCTGTCTCCAGTGATGTTGTTTAGGACAACATCGCTGTCCAAATCTGCACGCAACAGGCACTGACGCAGGGTTGCTGTGACTGAAATCAAAGGTGTATAGCTGGAGACAGACTTTAGCCTCGGGAGAGTTTGCGATGTGCTACTTCGGTCCGCTTGTCGTTGTCTTGGCACTCACCCATTAAAGCTAGCTATTTGAAAAGCCCGCATACATGATTCCTCAACGTCTGCGTTTGAAAAGCATAAAGTTTGATCTCGGATTTCATGGAGAAAAATGAGGGTGGACTTCCCGTTCTAGACATTATTTTGCATTGTTATTGGATAACTACATGCTCAATGAGCTACCGGCGACCAAACGTGATCGGCACCTTCGCACTAAACCTCGAAAAAAGAACCACCAGCTGCAACCATTCTTCTTTCGTTTTCACCCAAAGTTGACATTTTAAAATAGTGGTAAAGTACGGAGAGTGAGCGAGCACATATCAGCACATTTGCGAAGTTGAACCGTCCATTGTCCATCGATAATATCGGTTTTTGCCCAAAACAGACAGATTGTGACAATCGGGTAGATGACCAAACGATACACAAACGCTCGTTGCGGGACGTCGGTGGCACGTCTTCTGACCACACTACAGGCGCTCGTGCCACAATGCCGACAATAAGTTTTCCGACCACGGACGCTTCTAGCACGACCTCTGCGACACCTCTTCTGAACACTGACGCTTGTGGCGCGACGTAGTGGAAACGCCTTCAACATGCGGACAGACTAAGGGGTTGAAATGCGTACCGACCACCAGACGTCTGGTGGGAAGGCTTTTTTAAATAGCACCCCGGTATTTATGGATGCGTGGTCCCCTCTGTTCTCGTTTATGAGATCCGACACGCCATATCGTCTTTGAAGAAACGTATAGCACCCGGTTATCATAGGATCAGACCCCAACACTTCAATAACCTCCTGCCAGCGCTCATTAACAACCCGACGCGGCTCTTTACACGCTACCTGTTGGAGTGCAAGGTTCCATGTCAGCGGAAGAACAGCAAGACCGTCTTGCTGTACAAGAGGGGAGACGTGCACGACATTGGCAACTATCGCCCATCTGCCTGCTGTCCGTAGTCTACAAGCTGTTCACTCGAGTCATCCTGAATAGGATCAGCATAACGCTGGACGAAGGACAGCCATGCGAACAAGCAGGATTTCGGAGAGGATTCAGCACGGTCGACCACATATACTCCATTACGAAGCTCATCGCGAAAATACTAGCTGCCGCTGTGTCTTACGTTCATCGACTTGAAGAAGGCGTTCGACTCCGTCGAAATTGAAGCGGTCATCGACGCCCTGCTCACTCAGGGCGTTCCTACTCCTTCCTACTTCGAGAGCTGTACAGTGGATTCACGACCAAGGTATAATGACGTCGCCATCAACGTGAAGAGAAGGGTTCGGTAGGGGGATACCATATCCCCGAGGATCTTCAGCGCCATCCTCGAAAACGGCATGGGCAAACTACAGTACCGCCGCCAAACATTCACCAAATGGCGTTTGCGACGCAAAAACGCGTTTTTTGCGTCGCAACATGATAACTTGTTTCAATTTTTTAATTTTTTATTTTTTTTTTATTTTTTAATTTCCTAACAAAGATTTGCAGCGGCTTATGCGATAGCCTGCGCTATAATATGGCATGTGATTACAATTTGAGAACAAGTAGAAGCCTTAAAAGCACAAGCGAAATTAAGGAGCCACAGAATTGCGTTGACCTGACCTACATCCGTTCTTCCGTCTCGCTTAATTGCGCCGTGCAAAGCTGGACTTCTTCAATCAAATTTTAAAATTTTAGTGCTCAAATTTAGTTTTCTTGATGTTTTCAAGATTGTTCTCTCTACGAAAATTCATTTGACACCCAATTTGACCGTACGGCATCCAAATTGAACTTGCTGCTGCATCACAATCGTAATTTTCTTTTCTTTCAGGAAAAAAATTATCTTCCTTTAAGCTGTTAATGAAGCCTCTAATTTTTTCACGTTGTTGGCAGAGGATAGAACATAGCAAATCCACGTTTGCATTCATTTCACCCATTTTGTGGCCGGTTGCCAGCTGTCAAATTCGCAAGTAAGCAGGCTTTCCGTGGGCAGTACGCTCTGTTAGCGAATTGAGACGTGGAGATCCATCTTTCAGCTTAAAGCTATGGTTCGAAAACGCGTCAGCAAGTTAGACTCGAAATAGAGACTCTGTGCAAGAAGTATAAGGAGGCCAAAGGTCAGATGGCCAAATTTCGACTAGTTAAAGAGGCAGCTTTCTCCAAAAATGTGAAACATGTCCAGTAGCGTTTGCCGCCCAGTTCTCGCAAAATAAATCCTATCATGCTGAACTCCGCGAAACTCCGCGATTTCTCACTTAAAATCTTCAACCAACCGCGACACCCTTTATTTGTTGCAACAGTTCGGGCGCTGACGTAGCGGTATGCATAGTAATTGTGCTGACCTGACATGCCCTGAAGAAGCATTGTGGCCGCCTGCCCGTCCACCGAGTCCCTCTTTACTCTTTATTCGACCTATTCCATTGTTATCAACCTATCGTTTTTTGCTGTCAAATTTGATACAGCTTCATTTCTGAGCTCGTTATAAGCCCATACCTAACAAAAATTATTTTTGTGTGTAGCCGATTTCTACAGGGCTGTCCAATAATTCTTGCCCGAAAATTTCACCATTTTAATTTTTTTCAACTTTATTGAAAAACAAGTCTAATCAGCAATATAATCACCACAGTTATCCACAACAGTGGCACATCGATTGGGTAGTTCGCCGATGCTGTTCGCCCAGAACTCCGGGGGCTGCGACTCGAAGAAGTCCGCGATGTCGGATTTGAGGTTGTCGTAGTTGGTGAGTTTTCTTCCGGCCAAATGGTGCTTCAGTGGGCGGAGCAAGTGGTAGTCAGAGGGGCGAGGTCCGGGGAATACGGCGGATGGGTTACCGTCTCCCAGCCGAGCGTCGCCAACTTCTGCTGGGTCTCCTTCGCCACGTGGGGGCGCGCGTTGTCGTGCAGCAGGTGGACCAAGGCCCGTCGGGGACGCTTTTCTCGGATGGTGGCGGATAGTTTCTCGAGCTGATCGGCGTAGATGGAGGCGGTGACCGTCGTGTCTTGCGGGAGCAGCTCGAAGCACAGCATGCCCTTGGCGTCCCACATGCAGCAGAGCATGATCTTCAGCGGGTGTTCCCTGTCCTCGAGGCTCGTGTCGCCACTCTCGAAACGATTGAACCAGCGCATGACTGTGCGTTGGGACACTGCATCCTCCTTGCACGCTCTGCAGATGTTGGCGACCGCGGTGCCCGTGTCGTTGCCCAGCAGCCACTCGTAGTACACGAACGTACGAATTCGACCTTGGTCCATTTTAGCTTGTACTGGTAGCTAGACGCAGCGACTGCGCCTTATATACCCCTAGCTGGAACTCTGGAGAACCTTCTAGAAGGTTTTTACACTTGCCTGATATTATAACACTTCTAAGGAAAATTATAGAATGTTGAAAATTTTCGGACAGGAATTATTGGACGACCTGGTAAATCACGTTTTTTTCTCAATATTTTTATGAACTTCCCTATGATAACCGATTCTATGCTATCTCTAACGTGCTCTGACCAAAATGAGAAGAGATCTCTGCAGAATACTCTACTGAGATCTCTACTAATGTTAGCCTCTAAATGTGTGCCACTTCACCAAGTTCGTATGGATGGACTGCTTGCGTTGTCGGCCAGGGCAAGCTCGAATGAAGAATTTCAATTCCAATTGAAGGCTACAGCCAATGGCTCCTTTGACTATGGATCCAAACGCGTGGTATACCGCGGTTTAATCGCTGCCACAAAGGTGCAACTATTTGTTTACATCATAAATTAAAATTGAGTTAGCAAAGTTATTTAAGGCAAAGTATTAAGTTTCTCTCTTTCAGAAATCAATGACAGACACCTACTTAAGAGCTTGCTTTAGTGCAGCAAAGCTGCAACGAGTTCAAACATGCATCGTTGAAGTTTACGCAATAGGGAAACTTTGCCCGTTCAAAATTCACGTTGAAATTTGAAAAGGGAACATGTTGGAATGCACAGGTCTGCTTCTCCTTATCGCGATTTAGCGCCGGCAATCAACAAACCTACTAGTTCTTTAATTGCTTTGGAGGCAAAATGGATAAGCTTTCATTGCTTCCAAGCGTTTTTCTAAAAGCCTAACAGACTTGAATGTGCTTTGCTAGCGTACGCGGATTGGAAAGTGAAAGAATGTTTGAATGGCATAAACGGTTAATTGGGATAGAACTGTACTTCAAATTCCTAAGTGTCCCAAAGAGCTCAGAAATGAAGCCGTATCAAATTTGACAGCAAAAAACGATAGGTTGAAAACAATGGAATAGGTCGAATAAAGAGTAAAGAGGGACTCGGTGGACGAGCAGGCGGCCACAATGCTTCTTCAGGGCATGTCAGGTCAGCACAATTACTATGCATACCGCTACGTCAGCGCCCGAACTGTTGCAACAAATAAAGGGTGTCGCGGCTGGTTGAAGATTTTAAGTGAAAAATCGCGGAGTTTTGTTGTTCAGCATGCAGCATTCGAAATTTGATTGAAGAAGTCCAGTTTTGCCTGAGGGCGCATTTAAGCGAGACGCAACGACGGATTTAGGTCAGGTCAACGCAATGCAATGGCTCCTTAACTTCGCTTGTGCTTTTAAGGGTTCTACTTGTTCTCAAATTGTAATCACATGCCATATGATAGCGCAGGCTATCGCATAAGCCGCTGCAAATTTTTGTTAGGAAATCTGTATTTTAAAACAAGTTATCATGTTGCGTCGCAAACGCCATTTGGTTGAATGTTTATCGGCGGTACTGTAGAATGGGAAGGCATGGGAGTGAAGGTCGACGACCGACAACTGCAGCATCTGCGCTTCGCTGACGACATCGTGCTCATAACAACGAGCATCAGCCAGACGAAGCGAATGCTGGTCGACTTTGATCGTGTATGGGAGAACGTTGGACTGCAGCTCAATCTTACGAAGACGATGTTCATGTGGAAAGGACAAGTTTCTGATGCCCCACTCTCGCTTAACGGAACGAACATCTCTGACTGCTGCAGCTACGTGTATCTGGGTCGCTTAGTCAATGTGGTCAACGATCTAGCGCCAGAGCTGAGCAGGAGGAAAGGGGCGGCTCGGGGAGCTTTCAAGAGCTTCGAAAAAGTTGCGAAGAAGACGAAGAACGTCCGACTTCGTGCCCACCTATTCAACTCCACCGTTCTTCCTGCCCTAACATTCTCTTCAGAGACCTGGGCTATACAAAGGCAGGATGAACGCGCGATCAGCGTCGCGCAGCGTTGAACCGAGTGGACGATGCTCGGAGTGACACGACTCACGCAAGTGAGAGAAGGCCTCCGGAGTTTCGAGCTTCGCCGACGTTCGAAGTTCAGAGACGCGGTCGCGAGGGCCAAGTTGTCGAAAATTAGCCACGTAATGCGCTTCGCAGACACCCGCTGGACGAGAGCCGTTACTGACTGGATTCCGCGGGATGTCAAGAGAGCACCAGGATGCCCACCAACGTGGACGTTGGTCGGACTTCTTCGTGAAAACCCTGAACGACCGATATGATGCTCTTCGTGTCCCTCGAGCGAGTAGGATCCATTGGAGCACTCTGGCACGCGACAGGGGCGAATGGAGACGCTGCTGACGCCCGCTCGAGCAAGTCGATGATCAACGGGACGACAGATGATACAGGTGAATAGTACATGGTAACCTTCAAAACCCTCTTCCCGTGACATTTTGGAATACGCACAAGGAAGACTTTCTGGAAGACTTTGCACTTAATGCCGACCCCACTGATGTTGATGAATCCAATTCTACGTTATTGCTGAACGCATTTCTACTCTACTCTTGGTAAAGATTACCGAGCATACTTGAATATTGGTATCCAACAATTGTTCGTAGACGATCTCCAAGTCGACGTTGATCAACACAATCGTAATGTGGATAGGGGTGCTGGCTGAGCAAGCGCCACCAGTGCCCCAGAGATCAGATCAATAATCACCGTTTTAAATTCCCGCCCCTGGGGTGCCAAGAAGCGAGGACCTCGAGGACCTGCGAATCACGCGGGAAGGGGTTTTTAGGAGAATCCCAATAACACTTCTTTTTTTGCATCTAGGACGGATCACGTCACCTATCGCCACCCGTCACGTCACCCATCGCCAGCCGTCACCCGCACGCACGCGTCCCGTTTGTTTTTGGAGGGAACATTCGTCTGTACTTACTCGTCTAGGATTTCCGGGGTTGCTGAGCATCTTGGAAGCGATCGAACTCTCTCCTCGACCGCACTCTACTTACAATGTGTCATCGAACTATTTCTTAGTGTTGTTAGTCTAGTGTTTTTTAAAGGTATTTTGTTAACGATAAATATGTAGTTTGTTGACTCAAATTCTTGCTTGCCTAAAGAAAGGAGGTCGAATCCTTTATATCTTTGGCATCTCTTGCTGTCGCAGACAAAAACAACAGTATTAGAGAAGGTAACTGCGCTCTTCTCAATAGCGAGCAAAAGTTAGTAGTTGACGACGTGCTTCTTGCTAATAAACGCCAACAAAGGCAGTGCTTTTTCGTTGATGGACTGGATGGAAGCGGTAAGACATTTGTACGATCTATCATTTGGCAACAGCAACGGAAAAACGCATCCTAGATGTGGCGTGGACCGGAATGGCTGCAAACTTGCTCCCAAGCGGTCGGTACCGTCACATCAGCATTTCACTTATTGGTTGATGACAGAAGTCGCTTATCGGGCATGAAACTACAGTGAAAGGAAGCCAAAAAGTTGCGTGAAGTCGATGCTATCATTTGGGATGAGGCGCCTTCGGCACCGAGGCAAGCAATCGAAGCCGTAAATTCCTTTTTACAGGATATTAGAACGAGCCTTTTGGAGGCAAAATTATGTTACTTGGTAGAGATTTTCGCCAGGTGTTGCCTGTAATAGAGCAAGGAAGCCGTCGAGACTTTGTGGAAGTCTGCCTCAAAATGTCGGTTCTTTGGTCACTTTTCGAAATACAAAAGTTGATAACCTACATGTGACGGATTGAATGACAATGACTGCTTCCATAGAGAATGCCTCCTCAAAATTGGTGTCGGAGAAATTCCTTCAGATGAAAACGGGGACATGAATGTTCCGGATGATTTAATTTGTGAAGGCGATGTTGCAGAGGCAATTTTTGGGAAGCGCTTAATGGAGGAAATAGCGATTTTTCGGTACTGGCTATTCTTACTCCAAAAAACGTTGATGCTCTACGCATTAACGACTATGTTCTTGATCGCCTATCAGGCGACAAGATCGTTTTCTTGAGTGACGATGAAGCCATGGTAGAGGTTCCCAGCAACACGTTAAACTTCCCCACGAAATTTCTTAACAAAATGACACCAACTGGGATGCCTCCAAAAGCACTGAACTTAAAAGTAGGTTGCATGGTGATGCTACTCAGAAATCTTGACGTAGGGAATGGCCTATGCAATGGAACACGCCCTATAGTCAGAAGTATCGGTCGAAGAGTTTTGGTTTGCGAACATGCAGTCGGTAGTCGCAAAGGTTCTCAGGTACTACTTCCGAGAATAGACGGTTATTTCTCGCAGAACCTACCATTTCGACTTAGACGGAGACAATTTCCCATTAGGCTGTTATTTGCTATGACAATAAACAAGTTCTTCGTGAAAGTCCTGAACGACCGATATGACGCTCTTCGTGTCCCTCGAGCGAGGAGGATCGTTTGGAGCACTCTGGCGCGCGACAGGAATGGAAACGCTGTTGGCGCCCAACTCGATGATCAACAGGACGACAGGTGATACAGATGATACCCCTTTATTGCCCTTATTAAGCTGCACCTGTTATAAAAAATGACACCATCCAACGAAAACACCGACAACGCTCATTGGGAAGCTTCTGAAGATAACGGACATTCTCCGATTCTTTGTATTCTTTTTCTAATCTGCTTCTATTGCTCGTAATGAAATGAATAAAATGACGATTGATTTGATATTTGAAACACAAAGTCGATGTTTATTGCGTACGTTTCGCGCGTAACCACGTGTTTGGTGTTCGGTTTTGATTCGCCCTTACTGGGCTCGGATTCATGAATGGTTAATCCGACTGGTATAAGTGGTAAAGATACCAACGATCAAGCATTCAACTTTATCCCTTATTTTATCTCTACCCCTTACACCCGCATACTCGCGGATTTAATTATTGATGTACGGTCCTTGGGACGTCCTTTCCTCCCATTACTCTTGCTGGTTCTCCTTATTGGTACCCTATTAATGGACCTCTTGCTAGTCTCACCTTTTGCTCCTCCTTGTTCCCCACATTGCCCCTCCCTCCTCACCGGCGTTACTGGGTCCCCGTATTGGTCCCCCATTCTACCCGCACCCTTCTTAGCTTGATTCATGAACGTTCCCGCGTTCCCACGGGAAACGAGCAGTTGAGAGAGCGAGGCAGAAGAGAGAGGTCAGAGATGATATCGCATATGTCCCGCTCCTGCCGCTTCATGAATCCGGCTACTGATCTTTCCTTCTTGGGCTTCCCACGCTTGTGGCACGACGTCTGTCACGCATATTCTGAGTCCGGATGCTAGTGGTAGGGCGTCTTGGAAACGCATCGGACGGACAGGAAGGCAGACAGATGGACAGACAGACAGCCACTAACTATTTTATCTATAGGATAGTTATGTTTCTGATAGCACAGCATCTAGGTCGACCTGTCTCACACATTTATCCTCGACAACAACAGCAATCGGAACGCGACAGTTAGAGTAATAAATGCAACCACAACAATCGAACGGGTCACGGAGGAGAAGAGATCAGCAGGGCCACTGGAGCGGGGACGATCCGCAGGACTGGAAGGACGGTCTGGTGGAAGGCGGCTGGCCGGCTCGTCCAAAGTGCAGCTGCACGTCGGTAGAACGTCTCGGTGTCTTTCCTCGAGGGTTCTCTGCCGCTGCTTATATGAACCACCGATCGTCGCCGCGCCGACATTATTTATTTATTTATTTATTTATTTATTTATTTATTCGACATCTGAAAACAAAGACAGCCAGCGAGCCTGGGAAGGTCTACCAAACGAGATAAGACTTAACGTTATCTACATGGTGACTAACTGCGAATGAACTACCAGAATTTCCTGGGCGGATTCTTGGACTCGTTCCTACCCTTACGGGATAGTGGGATAGGACAAGATAGAATAGTGACGGTTCACGTGACTAGAAAGGATCAGTAATGGCCGCAATTTTGCTCCATCACAAAGAGTGCGTCAAAAGGAGTAGAAGGGGACGAATGATAAAACGAATATACGATGTAGAATGTTAGAATGAATTTGAAGGCCATGATAACGGCCATGTATTTAGGCACGTACTCGGGGTGCAATCCTTCATTTCATTCGTATTTGTATGCTCAATTGGTTTGAACTCGTCATCATGGTCTCCGTTTGCTGCAGTTTGTCACCTCCGTGGCCTCCTTGGCGGTTCAAATGGACGTTGGATGATGGTGTAAGTACTTGCATCCGAATGGCGGAAATCTTAAGAGATCCGCTAGCTGTAGAGAAAATATTTTAGGAGGTTGAGGACGGCGTTTCTATTCAGCGCGTACTTATCGCGAACTTTACAAGCGAAGATGACTACTTGCATTGTTCTAAGTCACCAGAATTTAATTACGGCTACATTTATGCGCAAAATCTACTCAATAATGTAAGATGATTAACTTACCCTGTTGTTATATTTCCGTAAAATTATCATGGACACCCGATAGTAAACACCACATGGGCACAGCACAGATAGGTTGTGCTACGCAAACGAAAGAAGAGATGGATTAAATTTTCACTGCGTTTCGAGCCAAAACGGCTCACATAGCTCAGGAGGACATGCACAGTTGATTTCTGAACTCTTCGAGTGCGGAACGACAATGAAAGGATCAGACCCGAAGACCTAAAAAACCTCCCAACAGAGCTTATTAACACGCTGGCGCGTCTTCACAAAATCAGCAAGACTGTCATGCTGTACAAAAGGAGAGATATCCACAAATGACAACTACCGCACAATCAGTCCGGGGAGGGTCACCATCAGGGATATGAGGAATGCCTTACAGCCGAAAACCGGAATACGTGTTCCGAATTCCGGTTTTCGGCTGTTTTTAGGACTTCCGTTCCGTGTTCCGCTGCCTTTTGGGCCGAAAAACGAACTGATGATATACACAGAACAAGAATGGAACACTAACCTGATGAGTAGCTAGGGACTGAAACCTAAAAAGAAAAACCAAAAAGTAATAAAAAATGAACCGAGCAATGCCCGGCGGGCACCGCCGCGTCGTGGGCCGGATCGATAGGTCGCACACTTCGATACCTACCTTGCTCGAACTTGTCAATGATCACACGGTTAATACATTAGAACACGTCTTCACAAGGTGGTACAGAAGCTAACATGTTCAATCTCCATAGAAGCACTTCGAATAATGTCGGAAGGAAGGCAATAACTGTGTTTGAAGGTGACCCCCATTGGAGTGATTGAGATTGTTAGGATTTTGGTAATGAGCCACCTAAAGCGGCTTTCACACTGCCGTTGCTGCTGTTGCGCAACCGATGCCGTAATGATGAAGCATACCGCAGAGATGCAGAGGAGCAACAACAGCAACGAGGGGGTCTTTCACACTGCTGCTGCCGCAACCCCGCATCAGCAACACCGCCACCGGTTGCGCAACTGTTGCGCGGCCTCAGCAACAAGGAATGATCGCCATCATTGCTTGTTGCTGATGCTCGTCAACGGAGGCATATCACAGGTCTTATCTCGTTATCTTATCTCACGCGTTGCGGCTGCAGCGAGCATCGAACTCCACCCCTTTTCGTTGCTCGCTGCTGCAACAGCAGCAACAGCAGTGTGAAAGCCGCTTCAGAGATAGAGAGGAGCAGCAACACACTGATGTTGCCGCACCTCCATCAGCAACACCGGCATCGGTTGCGCGACCTCAGCAACAAGGAATGATCGCCACCATTGCTTGTTGCTGATGCTCGTCAACGGAGGCATATCACAGGTCTTATCTCGTTATCTTATCTCACGCGTTGCGGCTGCAGCAAGCATTGAACTCCACCCCTTTTTCGTTGCACGTTTCTGCAATAGCAGCAGTGTGAAAGCCGCTTAAGGTGTGCTTTTTCATATCTTAGTGGCTCACTTACCAATTCCTCAATTTTGGTCTTGCGCCCAGAAATGAACTTGGTCACCATCACTTCACCACAGGGATAGAACAGACCAGTGCTACATTCAATTTTAAATTTCGTACAAAACACAACATTGTAGCTGTCCTACACGTTGAGTCCTTCCTAGTCTATTCGCGCACTCTTTATAAACAACTCTGGTGAGCCTCTTTCGAAAAGTGAGTGGGTTGTTAAAGTAGTATTCCGCCTACAATACTCTATACAACGTTGTGTTTTGTGCGAAATTTAAAATGGTAGCCTGACACCCGGTGCATGTCCTGAATGAAGAAACATGACCTATTGTCTTAAATTTTTTTTTTGCTCTTTCTTCTTCAAAATATTCCAAGAAATCGTTTGAACGTTTACGAGTACCGTGGCGCAACAAATTCACCGATCTTCACTTGAACCGTAAACGTACGGAAACAATCGTCGCCAGGATCAAAATTATTCTTCGAACGTCACGGCGTAGCCGGAAATCGAAGCCCTTTAACCGCTTTGTCATCATCAATATCAAAGAAATTTCCGGTCTGATTCCTTTTCTAAACGCTTTGATGCTCAAATCACAATAGCTTCCAGTCCAAGTCGGATTGGCCGCCATGTGACAATAGCAAGAGTAACAGGACCGTTATTAATCAGCAATACTGGTCCTTTATCTCGATTTCGTAGAGAATCTAACAGATGAGCCCCATGCTACTCCTTCCCGATCTTTTATGTGCCCAGGGGATCAGCAAACAATTATATTAGGTGACTGCTAGTGATCGCGGAGGGAGCCGAGAGGTGAGAACTTCTTTAACGACGCTCAACTTGACACCTGCTCCAGCTCCCACGCACCCTCTCTCACTAGGCTAAAGAAGAATTAAAAAAAGAAACGCAAAATGAACAAAAAATTTCGATTAGGAGCGGCTCAAGGACGCCAGCCTTCGAGGAAGGGTGAGCGGTTTTAGGTTCTTCATATATCAATGTGTTTAACATGTGCTTTGCTAGCAACAATTCCACATCCCCCAATCTCGATTGCGCTGTATTGCATTTAAAGTTCATTATGAAACCAAAGTGAAGCGACTTTTTTTGAAGGAAAAGCTTTGTTATAACAGTGCTAAAAGTATGGTTTGCCGTCGTGGGCAAAAGCTCAAAGACGATAAATATTGGCTCCAGGTATCCTTGTTGGAACTGTGTCATAGATTCACTTTTTTAAACGACCTTCGGAGAACTCTTTACAGACGGCGTTAAAGGACTCCGAGAACGTCGTAATGGCGGAATGCATACTGGTCGCCATTTCTCATGGGGACGTGAAGCATCGCCGTCGAAAAAGGAGTAAAGCGATGAAAGTAGCGAAGAAATTCGCATCAGGTCTTATTTCTTTCCATTAAATCTGGTGCTACACGAGCGACGAGTCAACGAGTTTCTAGCTAATTTAATCCACGAATCACTGTAGAATACGATATGATAAAGTACAAAAAAGATAAAAGACGGCGTTGATCAATTCCTCCTTAGGACACTCCACGCATTCTACTTTACAGGTCTTTAAAAAACCGTTCAGCAAAAACTAACTGTAATTCTAGACTCTGCTCACACGACCCTACGTCCTGTCAAATAGCATCGCAAAAGTCCACCTTAAGGTGGGAATCTTCCCTTGTTAGTTCTAAATTACCCTTAATTCCTTTCATGAATACGAGCTCTAGTTTATAATTTCTATCAGGCATCGCTACCTATACCCAGTGTTTGATGAATCGGCCCCAATAGTCAAACGGGACGCTTCCTTTTGTGCAGAAGCAAAACAATGTGCGGAAGCAGATTGGAAGATTTCCCGTCGTACTCGCTGCCTCCACTCCATTCACACCGTTTTCTATGAATCCCCTGAAGTATAAGCGAAGACCACATTAAGGACTTTTAAAAGCTGCCACAGGGTTGACGGATAGCACTGCACAGTCACGCGAATGAATGGGTGGGTGTCTAGGATGTCTCTCAAACATGCGATCAGATCGCCACTAGATAAGGTACACGCAATAACTGGAACTATAGGATGTTCGTTATCCAAGGTTTTCCAGATAAAATGCTTAACATGTTATAGACAGCTACGATATAAGAGTTCCGTATGATCCGTATGATTACTTCGACAGTGAATCTACGACAGCAGCAGGAAAAAGACCTGGGATGATTCGCGATCCATCAGGCGAGGCTGCAGTTCGTATGTTTTTTCTACATGTGGCACTGCTAAGAACGTAGTCTACTGTAATGTCCTTGTAATTATGCGGGAGGCTAGAGTTCTGTTCGAACAGAAAGTAATAATTAATGAAGTAATACAATAATAACTAATAATTAATTTTTTAATACCTAAGGTGAAAACGAGGGACATATCTGATGGTACAGATCGGTGTTAAGCTCTGCCTTTATGTAAGAGCCGTGGATACTAATATTGAGGGATGTTGCGGAGACAGTTTGAACAAGCATTAGAACCTAAGCAATGGTCTGAGGTGAAGGCCAACGAACAATTCAGTGCTTGATCATTCTCAGACCAACTCAGTGAATCTAGAGGTGTGGAAGGCTTTGCCGGCTGACGATGTTTTTCGTCTCCTAGAACTTCCCAAAGCTCCCCGGAGGCTCTCTTCTCTCTTACATTCACACTGTACCGGTTAGAGCTACATGTACGAAGAGATCCGACAGCAGAAAAATTATTTATAAGAGGAAATCAGCAGTTATGTATAGGATGTTTTGTAAATAACTTAGAGAGGATTTTTTAGGCACGTCATTGCCACAGGTGAAGCACCACACTAGAAGTAAGTGGAATTGAAACTCTAGGTTAAGTACGTGGCATGCTAAAAAGGAAAACTACTTATATATAATAGTGTTCCTGCATTGGAGACCAATTGGTTAATCCCATAGTACAGCGATATTTTCCTTTGTTTACTTTAGAAGACAGTTGCATTCAGTCGGCCCCCAACTAGCGTGTAAACCTATTTCAGAACCTTTGAATTCTCCTCTGCCAAAGCTGAATAAAAGGCATGAAGATGACTTAGATCCCAATTACAGAGGCAAGTTTTTTACAGTTGCCTCCTTCTCTTTAGCATAAAAGTGGACCTGAGAGACTGGAATAGGCACAGCTTGTAGGCAACTATGTCGATTCTGGGGGATAGGCTAGGAAGCATCTGAGAATCTAGAATTATTGGAATAGATTAGCAGCTTAGTTTATCAGCATGATAGAAAAGTGCTCGGAAGCTAAAGTGGAAATGTCAGACACATCACGCTTCTCTTGAACGTGTCACCGACGTCGTGTTACAATCGTACGGGAGTCCAGGAATGGAGATCCAGCAAAGGGAACCGTTAAGGGGGAGGTAGGTTCAGTAGTGGGAACGAAGAAAGGGATTAGGAGGTGGGATAAGGAAAAGAGAACCAGCAATGGGAGACCACCAAGAGAACTGTTGAGGGGTGTCCAGTAAGTGGAGATGATGCGTCCGGAGTGTCGCATTCAGAAGGAGTGTCACACACGTCGTGCCACCAGAGTCAGGGTCCAGAAGACCCGTCGCCAACGTCGCGCCGTGTGCCTGGGAGGAACAATAAGAGAGTGGGAAGGACACTGTAAGGACTTCGAGGTGGGATCAGGAGGGGAAACCAGTAAAGAGGGACTAGTAGTGGGATCAATAAGGAAAACAAGGAAAGGGATCAGGAGGTTGGACCAGGAAAAGGAGAACAGCAAGGGAATGAGAAAAAGGGGCCCAGTAAGAGGGAAGTGGCCTCCGAAAAGGATTCAGAAGACGTGTCGCACATATCGTACCGCCAGCATCCGGGTTCAGAAGACCTGTCGCCGACGTGCGCAATGAGCGTTCGTCGTCAGGTGATGTTTCTTGCGATATGCAACACACAAAGAGCTATGATCACGCTCGAACACTTGGATCCTAAAGACAATGAATGCTTCCTCATAGGGCTTTTACCACCGCGTTGGCTAGCAAAAGCGAAAATGAATACCGAAACGAGAATCTCCACCCTTCACGTTATTCGAAAGGGTATTATAATCTTGCAAAGCCCGTGAACCTACTTACCGCGTCATGGAGCCTGAAAATCTGCAATGGAATCGCACGGTCGCACAACACTGGAGTTTCCAAACATCGAATATGCAAAAAATGCAATAATACTGCTTCATAGGGGCGAGGTCAAGTGTTCGATTCCTTTCCTTGCAGTGTTTTTGCATTCGGTTTTGCATTGTACGGATATGCAATTCCTAGCAAAGTATGGGAGGAGGAGGGGGGGGGGGGAGGGGCGAATTTGTAAGGTTCAAGGACTCTGCAAAAATGGGAGATACCTTTCCACTATTTAAAAAGTTGGGATTCCCGCTGGGGTATTCATTTTCGTCGTCCGGACGTATGGCTGAGACCCCGCCTGGTAAGGAACTTGCAACTTGCTCGCTGGCAAGCGGACACGAAAAGGAGACAGATGATCCGTCCGATGATGTTCGCGTCACTAATGAGCGTTTCATTAGGAAGCTCAATGAGTTCAAGATGCATTATATGACCTTTCATATCAGGAAAAAATAATCCAAGAACTGACTCTAGTGTTGCCCCCTCATCAAACCCTGCCCTGACCTGTTTAACCGGCAAAGGTGATCATTATTCGATTTTAAGCTTTAACAGTGAGAACAATCTTATTGTTAGGGCCGTGATTTACAACTACGTGACTCCCTCAGTTTCAGACAACTTTCATGCGAGTGACTTTAACGGAATGGTGTACTGGAGTATCGAGCGGAGAGAAGGGAGAGGCAGGTGAGCATCTTATGCGAGCGTATTCTACGATCTGAATACTGTAGAATGTAGAATAGCACCTAGAGAATTATGTAAATGATGCTAGCACACTTTAACTATACTAGCTGCTTGAAAATCGTTCTGGATCGACGAGATAGTGGCGTGTAGCGCAATCGGAGGAGGCACCGACGGTCGCGTGCACCCGATACCAGGTTCTTGGTTCGGATTTTCCGCCCAGGCCAACCAAGCCTTCCATCCCTCCTGGATCGATGAATTGGTACCAGACGTGTCTGAGAAGTATAAAGCGCTGAACTGTTCATCGGCAGGCCACCGCAAGTCATTGTTTGGCCAAATACGCATTCATATCGCCTCCACGACATCCCGTAGAAGTAGAATGCGCTGGCGCATCTCAAAAGGGATCGAGTAACGCCGTCCTTTGTCCTTTATCCTTATCGACGGAACCTGTATAGAATCGCCAGGGTGGTCACCAATGCTTTTGTCGGACTTGTAGAATTCATCAAATAGACAAGTCTCGCAGCGTCACTTTGGCACAGACAAGAAGGAAGGGAGTGGTTACTGGTAGTCACTCGAAAATGCATATGGTCGGTGGAATTGGGGGATGCAAGTAAGTTTGTTAGAGTAACCGGTAAGACTGGCAAAACTTATTTAGATAACTAAACGGCACATGTTCACTGTCGGTCGTGCATCCTAATTTCCGTTCGATCTGCTGTCCAGTCATAATCATACAGGACGTTGTTGTCATCCCAACTTGGAGACGAGCTGCTTAATTCGTTCCCAACTGAAATGCCAGTTCGGTCAGCAGTGCGATGAACGTGTGGCCTCACCTCGTGGAGGTCTTCCGCGAGGACGTTTCTGGGAGCTCACTCCAGTGCTCTTTTCATCCGTCGCTCATCTCCCTGATGTCACCGTTACACCTGCATTTAGCCTTCTACTCGTTGCGTTGCCCACTGTGTGGAGAAGATGAGATATGCTTCTCATGTCCGAACCGCGAAGTCCTGTTTGCTGTTGAGCTCGCTGGTGAGAAGGCATCGCTACAACGTAATGGGCCACAAATCACAATCTGCGGAATGAGCATTTTCTGGGAAAAATAGCCGCAATTTCTTTGCTAAAAAGCTCAAACGTTTAATGCTTTTTAAAAATTTCTTGAATTAAGCCGTCGTAACGATATGTGATGAGCCAGGGATACCTCACGGAATGGTGTATAAAATGTTCGGGAATTTTGAACTGGTGACAGCGGCAGAAACTTTTTAGGCGTTTCAATTTCCCAAGTTTAGGCGGTATGATAAATTTCCCAATTCATTCTAAACTACGGGATTGCAGATCAGCTCTATTAAGTTTTTGAAGCATTTTTTGAATGTTCAGTTATGTAACAATTTCTGTCTCTCCGCGACGGGCAGAATATCTTTTGTTTGAGGCAAATTTCAGACAACTTTTTGATTTTCTTAAATTCACGCTATACGGAAACACATCTACTGATTCGAGTTTCATAGAACGCTAATTTTTTTTAAGTAGGAATAACAAATTAAAATTTATTTTTAAAGCACAAAAAGGTAGCGGTCAAATAGTTTATCAAGAGATGAGACCGCACCATGTAGTAAGCTAGGCCGTCGCGATTTTTATTTGATTGATAATTTAAATGCTGCTTACTTGAAGTATGAACGTGAGATATGTGTTTTTACCGCTTTTGCTGTGTCATCTACTACTGTTTCACTCCAAGGGAACAGAGCTTTCAGACAAATGAAAATTTCGACGTTCTTAAAAAGTGCATGACGCAAACTTTTTTGGCACTATGGTAAGAAGCTAATGCCTTCATGCATTTTAAAACAAGGTTTAATCGACTGCTTTTCTTGAAAAAAAAATTTAATCAGAACTTCACTAAATGTTCCAAAAAATACTTTAATGTTTTCGGAGAGTCTCTTAACCTGCAGCACGGTCATTTTGATTTGGAAGATGTTACATTTCATTCTAAAAGCGTCAGACTTGCTTAGAAGAGTGTCCAATTTGATTTGAAAACTAAAAAAAAGTAAAAGAGAGAGAATTTTGAACTGGTGACAGCGGCAGAAACTTTTCGGCCGGTCTGATAAATTTCCCAGCCAACACGAAGCACGAAGAGGCACATCGGCTGTATTAAGTTTTTGCAGCTTTTTAAAAGTTGAATTAGATAAATGACTTGGATGGCTTAGAGCAGGCAAGATAGACTGCGGAGATTGGGCACATGTTCACGAGAATTCCAACTGTCAGCTATTTCGTGAATGACGCATGATAATTGATAGTTCTGATATCTCGCTAGGCCAAAACGCAGAAGTGGGGTTTGACCAGACTGGTAGAAGCTTAATGCCTCTCGCATCTTCTTCGATTTCATTACGTAACATGTGCTTTAAAAAGCAATCACTGTAACTTTGTAAAGATTTATGGAATTCCATTTTCAGGTGGAGGTTTATTGGGATTTTGATGATGCTCTTCCTGGCACACATCACACTCATCTTCTTGATTGGCGTTTTGGTAGGACTGTACCTGTCCAGGCGACGAAGCGCACCACCGCAAACAGACGATGCCAGATCCTCGAGGAGCTGGTTCAGCCTTGCAAGTCGTCTGTCATCAACGTCATTTTCGTTTCTACGCGGAAATAAGAAAACAGTGGCCTACACAGCCGTCGAGGAAGAGCGGCCGTACAGAACGGTGGAGAAGTGGACACAGTCTGTCGATACGGAGGGCACCTTTGTCAAGAAGAAGCGGACACCCAGTAGCCAGCTCGTGAAAGAAGCTGCGACTCAAGAGGAGTCCCCTCATGCTGAATTGCCGATTCAAGGAGAACATCGGACGCAGGTCGCGACTCCCACGAAGACTCACATGAGCAAAATGAGAGCGGTCTTCAGAACGAAACAAGAGGAGCACAAGGTGGAGACTCCCAGACCAGCAGCTACGGCACATACGCAGACTGCGAGTCGCCCAAAGTTGTGTCCTGTTTCACCCTTGAACACCTCCCCAGATTGCCAGGGACACGTGAACTCACACTACGTACACGGCCAAACGCCCAGGCGGGGCTAATTGCGTGAATTCATTCTCCTTATTAATCGTTGAAGGTGACAACAGGAGAAGAACATACGTTGACAACTATTACTTATCTCAAAGCAACCTTGGTTCGATCATCTTTAAAGCAGCTCGGGCGATGCTGCTCATCCACAATAAACCTTTTTAACGAAACGTGTGCGCTGTCTGATGAGAAGCTCGTAGGAGAGCTCGCCTTTTGACAAGTCGTGACTTCAACAAGAGATGTTGCAGACTTTTAGAAAAGAAGTATATCCTAGTCAGAAGGGGCGTCGTCGGAAAAGCAAAGCCAATGTAAGCAAACTCTAAGTGAACTAGCTTGCCTTCAGCTTCTTCGCCACTGTCAAAGAGGCATCCTGCTCCCACTAGGACTTAGTGGGTTCTCCTCAGTAACTAATGTCAGCGTCACATTATATACATGTTGTAAGAGATAGTCATTGTCAGCATATTTGCATGATTCCCACCTGAAACAGTCTACTCCAACAAAAATCGATAAGCGCGATCGACAGTGGGCTGCCGATCGATATCGTTTACTCGCTGTAAGGCCTGCACAGACCAGGGCTGTGCGCAAATGAAATTTGAAATTTCGTAAATCGTAAACCGTTATTGCGAAAAAAAAAACCGTCGTAAATCGTGAATCGTGAACCGTAAATCATAAGGCCTTTGTTATACGACCGCTCACCCCGAGCAAAACCCAATGATAAGCTCCCATATCTATCGCCCCGCGGCCCGATCATTCATTAATCTGCTTCAACCGTGTGGTGTCACTACCCAATCGGCTCTTGCAATTCACGGCGCAATAACAGCACAGAGGAGTCGGAAAGATTGAATGATTCACCTATGATGTGACTGAGCACATCCTAGGTGAATCATTCCAAGCGATCAATCCACGAATTTCCATCAATACGATAGAAAAAAAGTAGGAAAAATACTCACCTAGCTCAGTTTCCGTGCTCTCCTGCAGAAAATTTAAACTACCCTTTACTATGGCGTGGGCCCTGGAGCGATCCGAGATTTTAGGCCTTCGGGCTCATTGATAGGTCGCACGGCCGTGCCGGCTGGTCGTTGGCGGTTTTTTTCTTTATTTTTTTGTTATATGAGAGGGAGGGGAGGTGTGAGGGTGAGAGGGGAGCTTTCAGCGCTATGGTACTTGAGGGGGTAGGGATAACCATAGCATACCGCGGCGGACAGTCGTCGCGAGTACCTACGTATAGCGAATGAAAATGCAGTCTTAGCTCATCGTTTCGATTGTAGATCGCTGTTTTATCTGCTTCCGAATTGGGCAAAGGAGGGGACTCCAGGATGTAGGCAAATTTAACACGGGTGCATAACTCGAGCCACACCCTGGAGTCCCTTCCCTGCCTAAATCTGTGCTCTCCTCCGCTAACGCGCAGGAGAGCACAGAAAGGGCTACAGCATTGTTTGTTTGTATTCGTTACTATCAGTGCGTCACTGTTTCTTTTTTTCGTGTAAGTGACACTTTTGCAAGGTTTATAAGTTGACCCGCCCCCAATTACCATAACGCAAGTTTCCGACCGTGAGTATGACTATCCGGGTGCCCCCCCCAAGCAGCATAAAGCCGGCGCCAATACGTGAAATTTTAAGTGGTTTTGTATTGCTTGCATAATTGTCTAACTAGGCATATACATTTCTTAATTTTTCCGACCACTCTGTTCTGTTATTGCGCCCAATTCACTATCAGATTGCTACATCAACTCGACCAATACTTTCCGTGGTATGTCGTCGTCTCGAGTGGCAACGAAACAAGATCATCACTTCGAGACGTTGCTACCTCATAGGGTAATCGCATTGTTTTCTGTCTTCACTTGATAGAAATGGCTAAAGGCGTCAAAAATCAATCGAAGGATTGCTCGGTTTGCAGCCTTAGCGTTGCAGATCCGGCGAGTTCGACTCGACTACTGACGCTACAGACGCTGCGGGTCAATTGCAGACGTTGAAGGTATACGGCCGGGCTCATGCATATGTCAAACAAGTGATCGAATTGCTGCTGGAGACCAGAGCTGAAATGCGAGAGCTTATAAAAAGAAATGCTGACCTGCACGAAGAAGTTCGCCTCCTAAGGGAAGATAATCTTTCTCTTAGAAAAACTAGCAGTTTCGAAAGCTCTAGAGCAACTACTGAAGGACCTACTATTATACTTAGGGAGAAGTTCGACGGTAACGAAACAAACAAAGAGATGGAGAGATCGATTGGATTTGTGGAGGATTTGCTTGACTACCTTAACATAGAATGTAATCCCACCTCAGCATATCGAATGGGGAGGGGGGTCAAAACGAGCCTCGTCTTCTTAAAGTTGTACTACCAGCAAGCAAGTTCTAAAGGATTGCGCTGAGACGTGCTCCAAGGCACGCTTCTCTCCTACATCCAGGGACATATTTATAGCCCTTCGTTAACATGGAAAGAGAGAAAGCGTATAAAGGAGCAACGCAGGATTGCTAATAGGGCTGATGGGGAAGTGGAGACTGAGTTTGTGTTGCAAGCAACTCAGGCTAGTAACGACAGTCGGTCTTAGGCTTTATCAGGCACCTCAATTCCGCTATCCACAACTTTTAAACCATTCAATAAGGTTTCTTCAGAAAGCCATTAAATGGTCACCGGAATGCCTGCCTATTTATGGTGACAAATGTAAGATCTTTGGTGAGAGATTGCAAGGCCCAAGTGATGAATTTATTTTTTACGATCATGACGTAGTTATTTTAATAGAGATGGTTGTCTAGTCAAAGCGATGCCAATCCGCTCCTTGGTGTAATGTGTGGGCAATATTTAGGGGTTAGGAGTGACCGGTTTCTCAAGAAAGGGGTGGTGCTCTCTCATTGCTGAAAAAGTCAATTTCTTTTAGCGAAGCGTTTTCGGAATCCGTGAAGGAGTGCTGTGAGATCTTGATATGTGATTTAAAAATAGAATCAAATATGCTTCGCATCATAAGCATGTATAGATCTCCTAATTGTAGCGCCTATGGATCAAGACAACTGTGTAAAGTTATTAGCGATTACTCAACTACTGATGTGACAACAGTATTACTTGGTGATTTCAATCTCCCGGGGATAATGTCTCGGGTTCGTGATGATGCATCAGAAATCTTCGTTGAATTTTTCGAAACTCCCGCATTTGAACGGCTTGTATCAAAATCGGCCATAGGAAATGCAGTTTTAGATTTCGTCATATGCAACAGACAAGGCGTCGTGAATGAAGTTTGAGTAGGATCTCCGGTTGGCAGTAGTGATCGTGCTACAGTCACATTTCATTTACTGACAGATCATATACAAGGTGAAAAATTTAGATGGATTCGTGACTTCAAATCTGCGGGCTACGACCAAATTGGGAGGCACTTAATGAGCATTGATTGGATAGATATCGCGAATAGTGGGGAACAGTTGATCAGCTGTATGAGGCATTGATTATAATCCTTCATCACGCAATTGAATTGTATGTCCCCGGGCGGAAAATCTATTATGGCGGGAACACTTTTCTCAGTCATATTGGAAGGTTACATCGTTGTCGCTTTCACCATTGGGAGAAGGTGCGTTATATGGAAAAACAGGAGGACTGGCAGGTCTTAGGTGCTTTCCGCGAAACCAAGCAGAGCTCTTCACCGATATAACAGCTACATAGAAAAAAGGATGACCAGATCTAAGGATAATACTGCTTTTCACAAATTCATAAACTCGCGTATTAGGAGCAATAACGAAATTCCTATATTAAGGAGAGACAATAGTGAGCTGATTCCTGCGGATAAGGACAAACACGACTTGTTAGGTGAAGTGTTCTAAAAGGTTTGCTATAATAAGGCACCTGATGATGCCATTTCGCTGAGTAATGATTGTAACGATTTGCCACATTTAACCACGATGGAGCCCACACTTTGGTTTCATAAAGAATAAATTATTGAAGTGTTATCTAAGTGGCCGAAATCTTTCTCTGTATCACCGGACGCTCCTTTGAATTTCGTGAAAAGCGTTGTCCATTACATAGCCTATTCCTTACTGCTTATATTTAATCTAAGCTACACTAGAGCGGAAGTCCCACTCAGGTGTAAACATGTTTTTATCACGCTTATTTTAAAGATGGCTCCACACAGTGACCACAAGAACTACAGACCGGTTAGTATTTCTTAAATTTTTGCAAGAACGTTTGAGAAAATTTTAAAGAAATGTCTTTTGGCACATTTTGAGTCATGTGAAGAGGTTTCGAAAAATTAGTATGGGTTTCTCAAAAGGAGGTCGGTCGGTCACTACACAGCTCTATGAACGATTGGTCAAAGGCTTTGGAAAAAAGAAGTCGTATCGATGTAGTGTACTTTGTGTACTGTAGTGTACTTCTTTTCCAAGGCTTTTGATAAAGTTCAGATAGAAAAGTTGATGGCAAAAATGGAAGTGGTAGAAGTTCATCCCAGGATCATCAACTGGACCAGACAGTTTTCACTAAATAGGATTTATCAAGTTAAGATTAGGGACCAGTACTCTAAGATCTTTGCTACATTTAGTGGTGTACCCAAAGATGGAGTGCTGTATCCGTTGTTATTTTTACTATACACATATGAACTGCCTAACTCGGTCACCAGTCTGGGTTTCAACTGTAAAATGTTCGCCGAAGATATCAAGATTTATAAGAGTATCACGAGCCTGGAAGATTCAGTCACACTCCAGCTAGCGATTGATTATACCAGTTGCTGAGCAAAGAAATGGGAGCTGCCTCATGCAGCTGAAAAACCCATTTTCTTAGGATTGCATCAGGAAACTCTCCTGACACCTATACCATCAACGGCCAGGTTTTAGTCAGAGTTGAAGAAGCTCGAGATCTGGGTTTCATAATTACAAGAATTCTTTCCTTCGGCAAACACTGTGGCCTTCTAGTGAGAAAGGCGAATTACCGCATATATAACCTATTCCGAGTCTTGGGGTCAAATATTCCGGAAGTTTACATCCGTGCCTACAAGACCCATGTGAGGCCAATCGTATGATCGGGAACAGCGGTCTTCACTCCAGCCAAAAAGAAGGATATCGATCTTCTTGAAGGCATTCAGAACGAAAAAACTGATGATGAGATGCTTTCCAGTGAGATATGATATGAATCTTAAAGTGCCTTAGAGTTCTGAACTATTTGGCATCCCTTCTCTAATGAGCAGAAGAAAGAGAGCAGATTTTATCATGATGTTTAACTTTTCACCAAAAAGTTGAACAACGACACAGCAGAATTCTTAGATGGAGAACTAACGTGATCGTAAATGGAAAGCTCAAACTACGTGTACCACTTGCAAAGTCAAAACTTAGAACAGATTTCTTAACTCTCACTGAAATAAGCTTGCTAGATATGACGACATTATGACTATGTCCGCTCATGGTTGGAGTAGAGGAACTGTTTGTTGATGTTTTTAAGTGTGATTGTAGCTGACTAAGGTGCGAATGCGTTTTGTCCTTGTTTTTGTGTTGCATTTCTATGCGTGAATCATGTTCGTGCTTGAATAAATAAACATCATTGGGCATCACTTGGGGTGAGCGATGGTATAACAAAGGTCTAAGGGTAACCTGACCTATAGTACAGTACAAGTAAATTTCCATAGGGTTTTTTCTGCTAATGTTAATGAGATGTGATTCAATATTTATTAATTTGTCGTGTTATTTTCAGCTCAAGCCGAACAGATTCTCTACCAAATTATTTTACTTTTTCCTCGTCTTCTTGCTTGTGGGGCCTTTTCAAATCAACCTTTTGAAGTTTTGAGAAAATCGAAAAAACGGTAGATTCAAAAACTTTTCTTTAGCCTATGCATGGTATTCTAACAAAGGGCCTACACCGTTTGAATGCTCACTTAATTCCTAACTTACTAGCAATTTTCTAGCTTGCGTATAAATTCATGATTTAACAAAACAACAGCAAAAAGGTCGCCCTCAAAACTAAAAATGAAAAGAAATCATTTCACCACTGACCAATGCGGTGAAAACAGCACCTGTGCATGCAGTATTCTAAGAGACAGAGTTATACGACAAGATTGCGCTATGCGCTCTGGGTGAACGCATGGCGCAATCTCATCGTGTGACGAATTCAATGATCTCTGGTTTTCCACATTTTGAAATAAGTCCAGGAGCATTCTGTAGCGAATGGTTAAGAAACTTTTGGCCGCCGAAACCGTATTATCATATTTCGCCAACATATTTTTTGGTGTCGCTTTAAAAGTGGAAGATTAAAGTATTCCTTGAGGCAACTTTGAGGCATAAAAATGGAGATCGAAACTGTCAAAAACGGCCCGACCTTTCCTTAAGATGCTACGCTCTCAGATCTACCTCACCTCTGTCCCGGCCGATGCACCATAAAAATCCTGGTTCTCGACTCGTTGCCACGCGGTTATAGATAACACTTTAATTGCTTCTACAAGCTACAACCAACGATGCGCGACCTAAACGATTCAAAGGCAATCTCTTAATCGTGCAATCTGAAGAGCCAAAAATAAGGCAAACTAAATGGCGGCTCAGCAGACAAATGATGAAGAAGAACAAGGTTTAGATGAAGAAAAGGGTATCACACCTCCACCGAGGCGGTTGCATAGAGAGGAACGCGGCGCTCCCAAGCTATCAGTTAATACCGCACAGTTTTGTTTCCCCGCTCATTCTTTTCTATCGCAAGCTAGATCTCGCAGCGCTGAATGTTTTTTTCATCGGAAGGCGCTTCTGCAATAAATTTCCTCCGCCCTATAAAGTTCAATGCAAACCGAAAAAAACATAAAAACATAAGTGGTTTATCCTTTCCATAAAAGTTTCACAACCTTCTAGATCCCGCTTCTCACGAATGATTTGCGTTAAATCTATTCGGTAGGGTTAGCATGGATCTGCTACAAACAAATTGATTAGATGGTGCTACCAGACTGAACGTGGATCTAGAGTTTTAATTTCTCTTTCTATAGCAAACTGCCTTCAATGTCTTTTTGCGGGCTGTAATGGAGCTATCTTAAACAGTTGGAATGCGTTGTGTCTTGCTAGCTCTGGACCAGAAACGGAGGAGCCCATCCTCCTAGAAAGGAGCTTATTTTTTAGTATTGTACTGCACTTGTTTCTCCTCTTGGACCTGTTCGGTTCCAAATGGCAGCCCTTATAATGTTAGAGAAATGGAAGAGTTAGTTAAGCAATGAGGTGGTGGTGATGTCCGTTCCTCCACGTGGTGGCAGTGGAAGCTGTTCGCTCTGCGAGCTAACCCGACACGGACACTCGATTGCAGGCGGCAGGCCCTTGTCATAGGTCGGCCTAGGAAGACCCATGCCACATCACATGGTGTATGACAGTTAAAGCATTTCGAGATAGTGCTAGCGTCCGTGGGAGCCGGTGCGCACCCGCAAAGCCTGGCGAGTGTGAAAAGTATACGAGGGTACCTGATGCGAGGACGGTATCGGAAGCAACTGAGCTAGTCCGAAAGTCGCTTTACGTAAGCAGAACTTGCGTGGCTGCGCTGAATGTGGGTACGTTGACGGGCCTCTCGAGCGAGTTGGTTGAAACAGTGGAGCGTAGAATAGTCGATTTCTTTGCGGTGCAGGAGACAAGGTGTCCTGCCGCAAATCGAGCTACATAGAATGAGACTTCAAGGTCGTTCTATGTGAAAGGATAAAGATGTGAGGAGCACTTTAAAGAAGAGAAGCTCTGCAAGATCAGGAAGAACGGAAAGCGGAAAAGCGCGTCTCCTCCTCGTCGCTTGAAGAGATTTCCATTACCGTAGGCATGGTGGAGCTGGGGAAGATCAAGATAGCCTGGTATGGTGGGTGCTAGTAGAGGCATGGATTGTGCCTAGAACTATGGAGTATAATCGCTGACACAGTTCTTCAACAGGATGGCATTAAAGGGTAAGATGCCAGATGATTAGCGAAACCGAATCCTTATCTTAGGAACAGTACCGGATCAAATGGTCCACGCTGGCTACACGGCATGCTGTGCTTCTAAGAACACTTCGAGCGTCGCAAAACTTCTGTGCGCATGGAGCACATGTGAATTTAAACAAATTAAAAATATTGCAGGAAAAACTCTGCTACAGCTAAAAACTCGTGGAGTTTACCTTAAAGGTGGCAAACATTAGCTTGAGGTTAGTCCGAGAGAGCAGCCAAATATAGCTATATCCAATACTTGCAGAAGACACTAAGTGACGCAGAGAGCAGAGCGATGGCAAGGGGTGTAGGAGAGTCTGTAAACTGGAAATCAGGACAGAAACGAAATGACAAGATCATAGAAGACATCACTATGGAGTCGACGGGGTGGTGGAGCGGGCTAAGAGGTGGCCTGGTTGGGGTCGTGTCCAAGCGATTGTCTACATCTCGGATTCTCGCGGTCTTTATATGCTACAATTTCCCGCCCAACTCACATCTCTTGATCGGCGGCTGATCTATCAGGTCCCCTGGCCGACACCTTCTCCACATGCCGTCCCTCCCCCTCTCATCTCCTCATCAGCTGAAAGTCCTGCTTTTTTATACATGGCAATGGCACAACATCAAGTGTCTTTTTCCTTATTGTCTCATACCTTGGCACGCTACAGTACTGTCATTACCATAAATTGAGATCGCAATTTCCGGCGAACCCGCCTCACAAAAAACATGTCCATTTTCTATTTTTGTATCTATATCTGTCTTAAAAATGTCCTGCTCCGGCACGGTTTCCAATCGCCTGCTCCAACATTATCCAGATCTCGATATTCTTTTCGAGCACCAGCGGCACCCGCAGCGAATCTTCCTCCGTCTTCAAATTGTCGGTTGCACGACTTGATAATCCCTGATAAAAGACTTCGTCATCATTGATCGTTTTGTCCAGTTGCCACACTACGTCCCATATTTTGTTCATTCTCTATTTGTTAAGAACTTTACAGAGCTGCCTGAATGTGGTCGCTAGTTTTGTGGCAGTTCTTCGTTTCACACCATCCTTCTCCTGCAATGCTCCGGACGCTGGAGCTGCGAAGCCAGTCGGAACGTCTTTGATAGGCTCTTGGCTTTCTCCTCTTCTTCTGGCGATTTTTTCAACTTCTTCAAAACGGAATTATACGTAGTCTCGAATCCATAGTCTCTCCATTTGTCCTTATTCCATCGGTTACACAAATAAATTCAGTCCAATCGACACACTGATCGTAGGCTGATCCAGTACAGATACCAGTGCCTCCTCATCTAGACATACGCCGCCTTCTTTCCAGAATTTTTAGCGCCACGTCTCCTCGCACAAAAACACTATCTGCCCTCCAGGCCTCCCATAGTGTTCCTATCGGCCTTTTATCTAGAGCTCCGGTGAACTGGATGTCCACGAGTTCTTCCATCGTCGTAGTCTTGAGACAGCCGTCCTTGCACTTAAGGACTTGTCACTTTATTAACTCGAACCCGAAGCTTCCTTCCTCTCTCCCCTCTACTGATGACAGTATTCACCCACTCGTCTGAAATATAAGGTGGGACTACTCTTAACAGGTCAAGCTGCACTCTCACTGGTTCCCTATTCTCTCCGATCCATGTTATCACTGCCAATTTTCACTGGTTTCTAACACACACGGAACTAACCTGCCCATTCACATGCAAGCTTGAGGGTGCATACTCACAGCTTTTTCCCTAGCAGATAACATGTACACCCGATATCCTATCTTTGGTAGTCTGCATACGCTGGCTCACAAACACTCAATCGACTGCTTCGAGTCTACCTTGGAGCGTCTTACTTTGCGCTCCTGTCTTCTTGATCCTTTGATCCGCTGTGCGATTGATATTTCCCGGGCTCTTATTTTGCGCTTTGTGTCCAGCCGACAGCCGTTTTCGCTGTACCTCCTCACCAGGTCTCTTCTGTCCCTGTTGCAAAAAAAAAACTAAACTGGTGGAAGTCACGAAAAAAACGAAATGACAAGATCAATATAAGACATCACTATAGAGTCGACGGGGTGGGGCGTGGGCCAAGAGGTGGCCTGATCGTGGTCGTGTCCAAGCGATTGAACATACTCTCGGCTCCTCGCGTTTTTGTATGCTAAAATTTCCCGCCCAAGTCACACGCCTTGACCGACAGCTGAGGGGTACGAGGTCTTTGGCCGACCCCTTTTCCGCACTTCCACATTAAGCTAGAGTTTAAAACAAGGTTAGAATAGATCTTTGTTCTGTTAAAAGTTTTAATAAATCATTCTCTGAAGTTTTAATTCGCTTACACAATAAGTGAACAGCGACTTGTTCTCCGAAGTGCCATTCTCTACGTGGCGAGAAACAGATAGTGACAGCTCCAATCCGGAGTGCTTAATGTGCAGAACAAAATCCATCAATATCGATATTGGTCGATACCGTTTACCAACAGCAGTAATTATACTCGTCCGATATCTGGGGTCGGATTCATCAACGACTTTCATTACTTTAACAAAGACTTCACAGTGGAAAACTCAGGTAATGCGGCTTATCGCTCACGCTATCGCTTGAATAGCGGCACTAATTTTCTTTTCTTTAATTTTCGGCTGTAATTTTCTCAGTGAATTTGCTGTAAGTCGCTGATGAATCCTCCCCCTGCAGTCAATCTCCCTACAGTTCTTTTTCCATGCCCTACCCACTCCCACTATCCACATTCCCCTTACCTATGTGTTCGCAGAGTAATGAAGCGAGGGTCAAACACGTGCAAGCTCGAAGCCTTTAAAAGAAGGTGTTCTGAAAATTCAACGCATGCTATGAAGTCTGCGGCACGTCTTCTGAACCTGTATCCGTGTTATACGACATCTTTGTTACGCCTTTTGAATCCCGACTCACGTTGGACGTTGTCAAATCATGCCTTTCAGGCACTCGGCATTTGATCCCCATCCGAGCCCTGACGCGTTACCCGTTCGACGTGTGGGAAACTTGCGTGAGCCGATGTTCAGGTTATGAATTCGCCAGCAAACACCCGTGGTTAAGGTAAAAGAAAGGCCGGCTGGCATACGCTCCCTGTCGAAGGCATGCGTTGGCTTTGGCCCCCTATCCGGAAAGACATGTGAATTAACTGAATTATACATACAGTCCCTTCCCGCTACAACGCCTCCGGATAAGTCGCGACTCTCGATATATCGCTGATTTTTTTCTGGCCCCGGCCAGCTTACCTTTACGCCAATGCAAGCCAACTCCGTTTAGGACGCGTCCCGCACGGAAAATAAAGACGAGCAATATGCTGACCGCATCTGCGACCAAACCTACATTCCTATTATCTTGTTCGTAATCGAGACCAGCACCTGTGCGACAACGAATTAGAAGCGTATACGCGTATTATATGCGTGCCCGGTCCACGAGTACTCATTGTCAGCAATACGTCGAGCCGGTAGTGGTTAGAATCTGCCGCAAATTCGAGGGTTTCCTCTAGCAGAAACGACGGAAGGTGTGAATTAAAGCTCAGGTTTTTCAAAACGATATCCTACTCATTTCTTTTAAGCCTAGAGCAGCTGCTATAGAGGGTATGTGCAGTCACATGATGGTTTGTTGCGAGCAGAACTCTCGCGCCATGCATGACTTGTACCTGTACCTTCTGCTTTCAGGGCACGATTACAGCAACAGCGCTGTTTGAACACACGCAACCTCCCGGTATCGTGGGAGAGTGCTGGGAGGCACCGCAGCGAGGATATGGAGGACGCGGCGCGCGATTTATCAGCGCTGATAGCGAAATGGGCCGACATCCTGCCAGGAAGGTAGAGAGCGAGGGTCTACGCCCCACACGGGACGAGAGTTTTGATGGCAACTAAAGATCATGTAACATCAGGATAGACAGTTTTGTTGTTGATCACTTCTAACTTTCCTCTGGTACTTGTTATTCCTCGTACTCCTGTGATACTTGTGCATATGGCATAGAGTATCTCATAATAAAAGCTGAGATCACAGGAATTAACGAAATCAAGGAGGGTACATTCAACAGCGGCCGAATGAGTGAGTTGTTTCTGACGAAAATGAGAACAAAGAGCTCGGGAAAAGTGATGGTCAATGAGGAAGGGTCGGGAGAATGGTGAGTGAGGGAGAGCTTTGATAATTAAATGGGTCAATTTTTACCGAGTGATGAGGTATGAGGCATTGCGTTGTACTGCAACACGAGCGGTCCTCTATTCACCACTGCCAGCCACGATTTTTACAACTTCTCATACGTTTGGTCTAGATCACAGCAGTGAGACTTTGCTGTGGCTGCCTGACCAGGTAGCAAAAGCTGTAATGGATAATACCTTTACAACACCACCACAAAGTAAGCATAACTTTTTTAGGGTGGAGGTCGGGTGTACGAAAAGATTGGAGGAGCATGCTTATCTACCCAGACAAATCTCCACTTGCTGTTATCATAAAGGACCCTTTTTATATCTGCAGTTATAATATGGCCTACAAAAGACTAATTTTTAAGAACTAATAGGTTGGAACAAGTGTCTGAACGGCAAGACGCTGCTCAACGGTCAGGTCATGAGGCACCACTTCGACATCTTCTTCACCTTGCCGATTCCTGCCAAATGTCTTGCTAGCGTACTATGATGTACGCCAAGGCCCTTTGCTAACGCACGTATATTCGTCTCCAGATTTGTTTCGACGTTTCGCTCCTTAAAACTTCATCTTTAAGCAACGACCTGCACCCTTTCTTCAAGGAATAATTGCCAGAAGCGAATTTTTCGAAGCAGAGCCTCACAGTTCTTTCGCAGGGACAGTCTGCCCCAAAAGCGCTGCTAAGGCTGATCTTGAATATGTGTTTCATTTTACAGTGCACATATTTTAAAGAACGCTAAAAAATGCGGTGGAAAAGGCGTTTTTTCCGTATTTTCCGCCTAAAGACCAAAAGATAAGTCCGCTGTTGTATCTTGCTTGATAAAAATTTCGATGTAATGCAATACGACATAGGTTAAAAACGTGGCACAAGTATAGATACCTTGTTTATTTATTTATTTAATGGCGCAGATCAAAGTTTAGCCTCAATGATATTAAAAAGAAGGAAACCGCAAAAACATCTCGCAGAACACAAATCACAACAATCACTGTTAAACAAGCATGAGTAGTAGCCTATCTTCGAGCACTTCAAGGAAGTGTTCAACATGTAGTAGGCCTCCTACACACTTGCGCAGAGAGCCTCGCCAAGTCCTCGTACTTGCTAAGCAACAAGTTGAATTCCTTGAGAATCCTGTAGGTTAAAAAATCTGACATAGTCCGTGACTTAGCAACCGACACTCGAAGTGTAAGCTTTCTTCTGACGGAATTTGTCAGCATACCATAAAAAACTGCCTGCTTGTCTGATAACTTCTTAAAAAGAATTTTATACATCAAGACAAAATCGGCAGTTTTCCCTCTGTTCTTCAATGACGGAAGGCCATAGAACTCAAACCGTTGAGAGCCATTTGGAATCAAGCTATAGTATTTTGGACGCTTTCCAAAAGATCGATGTCCTTCTTCTAGACAGATTAAATACTGTTATTCCAGTTTTAACGATAGCTCGCACATAGCTTTTGAAAGTTCGCATGCAAATTTCTGAAATACAGGATTTCAAAGCCCTGAATAATTTATGGATGCGGAAACTTGCCTTTATCACCAAATGTTTGCGGTGCTTTGAAAAACACAAATCACTCGTTATAATATAACCCAAGTTACGAGCTTTATCGCCATTTTTCAGAGACTGGCCATTAATTCGATATGTCGGTGTATCGGTGTGATACTTATCGTTAGATCTAATCATTAGAAAGTGCGTCTTTTCAGCTGCAAGCGGCAACTCCCTTCTTTCTGCCCAAGAATTAATAAAATCTATGAATATTGTTGTCAGGAGGGACATTAAGCTCTCAGTACCATCTATTCTTTTATAGATTTGGTCTTGATGCGCGGTGAGGGTTTCTTGTCGATTTTTGCCGAAAATCGACGGATTCAGCTCACGAGTTCACGAAATTGATCACAACTTGGCTTATATTTCGAAAATCCCACTAGCTTATCAAAAAATTAGAGGAGATATGCCTTCTAACCGTATAAGAGCGCGTATTTGAGTGAAATGGACCAGAAATTGAACCCCTCCTGCCGCGTGAAAGCCCCTTTTTCAGAAATTGGTACCCAAATAGCGAAAAAGCGCTTTTCTTCTAATTTTTAAAAACCAACTCACCCTCACCGCGCATCAAGACCATTTTTATAAGGCGCGTTGTAACTTTAAATAAGCTTTTCCTCTATTCTTCGACAAGCAAGCGGGATTTTTGAATTTCGAAAAATTGGTCTAGTTATGAATATTATTGTGAAATTGCTCCAGTGACGCCACTGAAGAGCCGATCCGATGTTTTATTCACGACTTCACGAAATTGATCACAAAATGAGCTTCTTCAAAAATCAGAAAGCCCGATCGCACATTAAAAAACAGGAAATATGCTTTCTAGACGTATAAGAATCGATTCCTAAGAAAGTGGTCTCCATGCGCGGCGGGGTTCGATTTTCGGCACGTATTTTCGCGAAATCGACCGGAAATCGAACACTCCCCTCCCGCGCATGACGACTCCTTTTTGGAAAATGGTGCCTATATAGCAAGAAAGCGTTTTCTTCTAGTTTTTGAAAAGCGTAAGGTTTTCAAAATTCGAAGAACTTACCGAGTTATGAAGCTTTTTGTGAACGTTCAAATTTATGCCCGATGACGTCGGTGCAAAGTCGACCAGAGGTTGGTTCAACTTGTTTAGTCCAGAAAGTCATGATTTCTTATACTGTGCATTGATTGGGACTTGGAATTTTTTGTGCCAATATTTTATCCGTATGGGTGGTCTGTTTCGGCTAAAAAATAATTTTTTCATGAAAAACGGGAATCTTGTATACGATCTATCCTAATCACATCGTCGTTGATGCGGAAAACTTTTTTTTTTTCTGTACGATACGCAGGGCTTGGATTTTTGTAGGCATCATTTTCCCTCTTTATAATGTATCCTCAGGGGAGAAAACATTATTTCCATGGGAATTCCATCGTCCGTCATTCGTTTGCTGCTCCGCAATCGATTCCATAAGCGCTTCAAAAAAATTTATAGGAAAAGCACTTAAGTCGTCAGAAAGTAACGCTCGAAATTTTATATAATACAATTTCAATGCACAATTTCAGATGCAGACGTCGCTCCTTCAGGTCGAAAAATGTGTCGTGTCCATGACGTCCTAAAATACCTGCACAAATTCAACAGTGATGATTGGAAGACTGGTACCAGAAAATCTTCATTTTGAAGTGTCGAAAAATAGCATTCAAAACTTGAATTCAAAAGAATTAGAATTCAAAATTAAAAAATTTTATTGTGTTATCAAGGCATGTACTGTTCAGTGACTTTTTTCATTGTTCTCTTCAGTGTCAAAGCCGCAGCTGAAAAGAAGAGCCTATCAAAGGTTTAAAATGCACATGGAACCTTGAAGGAATCAAAAAATATAAGGAATAAAACAGTGGAAGAACAAGGGAGGGAGTCGTAAATTTCCAGCAAAAATCGAACCCCACATTTGACACTGGGTTCATTTCACAATTGTAATCTGGATTCGAGAATTTCTAACAGGAAGAACTTATCAGGCTAAAGTTAAGGACAAATTTTCGGACGTCCTCTCAGCTTTGGTGTTCATTAAGAAGGTGTTCTATCACCAAACTTTGCACTTGTTATATACCTATGAACTCCCTAGTTACGTTGGGGTCACTTGTAAAACGTACGCTGATGATGTGAAAATCTATAAAAGAATAGATGGTACTGAGAGCTTAATGTCCCTCCTGACAACAATATTCATAGATTTTATTAATTCTTGGGCAGAAAGAAGGGAGTTGCCGCTTGCAGCTGAAAAGACGCA
>OX375869.1:25269717-25317775 GCA_947359475.1 Heligmosomoides polygyrus bakeri | reverse complement strand
CTAATCATTAGAAAGTGCGTCTTTTCAGCTGCAAGCGGCAACTCCCTTCTTTCTGCCCAAGAATTAATAAAATCTATGAATATTGTTGTCAGGAGGGACATTAAGCTCTCAGTACCATCTATTCTTTTATAGATTTGGTCTTGATGCGCGGTGAGGGTTTCTTGTCGATTTTTGCCGAAAATCGACGGATTCAGCTCACGAGTTCACGAAATTGATCACAACTTGGCTTATATTTCGAAAATCCCACTAGCTTATCAAAAAATTAGAGGAGATATGCCTTCTAACCGTATAAGAGCGCGTATTTGAGTGAAATGGACCAGAAATTGAACCCCTCCTGCCGCGTGAAAGCCCCTTTTTCAGAAATTGGTACCCAAATAGCGAAAAAGCGCTTTTCTTCTAATTTTTAAAAACCAACTCACCCTCACCGCGCATCAAGACCATTTTTATAAGGCGCGTTGTAACTTTAAATAAGCTTTTCCTCTATTCTTCGACAAGCAAGCGGGATTTTTGAATTTCGAAAAATTGGTCTAGTTATGAATATTATTGTGTAATTGCTCCAGTGACGCCACTGAAGAGCCGATCCGATGTTTTATTCACGACTTCACGAAATTGATCACAAAATGAGCTTCTTCAAAAATCAGAAAGCCCGATCGCACATTAAAAAACAGGAAATATGCTTTCTAGACGTATAAGAATCGATTCCTAAGAAAGTGGTCTCCATGCGCGGCGGGGTTCGATTTTCGGCACGTATTTTCGCGAAATCGACCGGAAATCGAACACTCCCCTCCCGCGCATGACGACTCCTTTTTGGAAAATGGTGCCTATATAGCAAGAAAGCGTTTTCTTCTAGTTTTTGAAAAGCGTAAGGTTTTCAAAATTCGAAGAACTTACCGAGTTATGAAGCTTTTTGTGAACGTTCAAATTTATGCCCGATGACGTCGGTGCAAAGTCGACCAGAGGTTGGTTCAACTTGTTTAGTCCAGAAAGTCATGATTTCTTATTCTGTGCATTGATTGGGACTTGGAATTTTTTGTGCCAATATTTTATCCGTATGGGTGGTCTGTTTCGGCTAAAAAATAATTTTTTCATGAAAAACGGGAATCTTGTATACGATCTATCCTAATCACATCGTCATTGATGCGGAAAACTTTTTTTTTTTCTGTACGATACGCAGGGCTTGGATTTTTGTAGGCATCATTTTCCCTCTTTATAATGTATCCTCAGGGGAGAAAACATTATTTCCATGGGAATTCCATCGTCCGTCATTCGTTTGCTGCTCCGCAATCGATTCCATAAGCGCTTCAAAAAAATTTATAGGAAAAGCACTTAAGTCGTCAGAAAGTAACGCTCGAAATTTTATATAATACAATTTCAATGCACAATTTCAGATGCAGACGTCGCTCCTTCAGGTCGAAAAATGTGTCGTGTCCATGACGTCCTAAAAAACCTGCACAAATTCAACAGTGATGATTGGAAGACTGGTACCAGAAAATCTTCATTTTGAAGTGTCGAAAAATAGCATTCAAAACTTGAATTCAAAAGAATTAGAATTCAAAATTAAAAAATTTTATTGTGTTATCAAGGCATGTACTGTTCAGTGACTTTTTTCATTGTTCTCTTCAGTGTCAAAGCCGCAGCTGAAAAGAAGAGCCTATCAAAGGGTTTAAAATGCACATGGAACCTTGAAGGAATCAAAAAATATAAGGAATAAAACAGTGGAAGAACAAGGGAGGGAGTCGTAAATTTCCAGCAAAAATCGAACCCCACATTTGACACTGGGTTCATTTCACAATTGTAATCTGGATTCGAGAATTTCTAACAGGAAGAACTTATCAGGCTAAAGTTAAGGACAAATTTTCGGACGTCCTCTCAGCTTTGGTGTTCATTAAGAAGGTGTTCTATCACCAAACTTTGCACTTGTTATATACCTATGAACTCCCTAGTTACGTTGGGGTCACTTGTAAAACGTACGCTGATGATGTGAAAATCTATAAAAGAATAGATGGTACTGAGAGCTTAATGTCCCTCCTGACAACAATATTCATAGATTTTATTAATTCTTGGGCAGAAAGAAGGGAGTTGCCGCTTGCAGCTGAAAAGACGCACTTTCTAATGATTAGATCTAACGATAAGTATCACACCGATACACCGACATATCGAATTAATGGCCAGTCTCTGAAAAATGGCGATAAAGCTCGTAACTTGGGTTATATTATAACGAGTGATTTGTGTTTTTCAAAGCACCGCAAACATTTGGTGATAAAGGCAAGTTTCCGCATCCATAAATTATTCAGGGCTTTGAAATCCTGTATTTCAGAAATTTGCATGCGAACTTTCAAAAGCTATGTGCGAGCTATCGTTAAAACTGGAATAACAGTATTTAATCTGTCTAGAAGAAGGACATCGATCTTTTGGAAAGCGTCCAAAATACTATAGCTTGATTCCAAATGGCTCTCAACGGTTTGAGTTCTATGGCCTTCCGTCATTGAAGAACAGAGGGAAAACTGCCGATTTTGTCTTGATGTATAAAATTCTTTTTAAGAAGTTATCAGACAAGCAGGCAGTTTTTTATGGTATGCTGACAAATTCCGTCAGAAGAAAGCTTACACTTCGAGTGTCGGTTGCTAAGTCACGGACTATGTCAGATTTTTTAACCTACAGGATTCTCAAGGAATTCAACTTGTTGCTTAGCAAGTACGAGGACTTGGCGAGGCTCTCTGCGCAAGTGTGTAGGAGGCCTACTACATGTTGAACACTTCCTTGAAGTGCTCGAAGATAGGCTACTTCTCATGCTTGTTTAACAGTGATTGTTGTGATTTGTGTTCTGCGAGATGTTTTTGCGGTTTCCTTCTTTTTAATATCATTGAGGCTAAACTTTGATCTGCGCCATTAAATAAATAAATAAACAAGGTATCTATACTTGTGCCACGTTTTTAACCTATGTCGTATTGCATTACATCGAAATTTTTATCAAGCAAGATACAACAGCGGACTTATCTTTTGGTCTTTAGGCGGAAAATACGGAAAAAACGCCTTTTCCACCGCATTTTTTAGCGTTCTTTAAAATATGTGCACTGTAAAATGAAACACATATTCAAGATCAGCCTTAGCAGCGCTTTTGGGGCAGACTGTCCCTGCGAAAGAACTGTGAGGCTCTGCTTCGAAAAATTCGCTTCTGGCAATTATTCCTTGAAGAAAGGGTGCAGGTCGTTGCTTAAAGATGAAGTTTTAAGGAGCGAAACGTCGAAACAAATCTGGAGACGAATATACGTGCGTTAGCAAAGGGCCTTGGCGTACATCATAGTACGCTAGCAAGACATTTGGCAGGAATCGGCAAGGTGAAGAAGATGTCGAAGTGGTGCCTCATGACCTGACCGTTGAGCAGCGTCTTGCCGTTCAGACACTTGTTCCAACCTATTAGTTCTTAAAAATTAGTCTTTTGTAGGCCATATTATAACTGCAGATATAAAAAGGGTCCTTTATGATAACAGCAAGTGGAGATTTGTCTGGGTAGATAAGCATGCTCCTCCAATCTTTTCGTACACCCGACCTCCACCCTAAAAAAGTTATGCTTACTTTGTGGTGGTGTTGTAAAGGTATTATCCATTACAGCTTTTGCTACCTGGTCAGGCAGCCACAGCAAAGTCTCACTGCTGTGATCTAGACCAAACGTATGAGAAGTTGTAAAAATCGTGGCTGGCAGTGGTGAATAGAGGACCGCTCGTGTTGCAGTACAACGCAATGCCTCATACCTCATCACTCGGTAAAAATTGACCCATTTAATTATCAAAGCTCTCCCTCACTCACCATTCTCCCGACCCTTCCTCATTGACCATCACTTTTCCCGAGCTCTTTGTTCTCATTTTCGTCAGAAACAACTCACTCATTCGGCCGCTGTTGAATGTACCCTCCTTGATTTCGTTAATTCCTGTGATCTCAGCTTTTATTATGAGATACTCTATGCCATATGCACAAGTATCACAGGAGTACGAGGAATAACAAGTACCAGAGGAAAGTTAGAAGTGATCAACAACAAAACTGTCTATCCTGATGTTACATGATCTTTAGTTGCCATCAAAACTCTCGTCCCGTGTGGGGCGTAGACCCTCGCTCTCTACCTTCCTGGCAGGATGTCGGCCCATTTCGCTATCAGCGCTGATAAATCGCGCGCCGCGTCCTCCATATCCTCGCTGCGGTGCCTCCCAGCACTCTCCCACGATACCGGGAGGTTGCGTGTGTTCAAACAGCGCTGTTGCTGTAATCGTGCCCTGAAAGCAGAAGGTACAGGTACAAGTCATGCATGGCGCGAGAGTTCTGCTCGCAACAAACCATCATGTGACTGCACATACCCTCTATAGCAGCTGCTCTAGGCTTAAAAGAAATGAGTAGGATATCGTTTTGAAAAACCTGAGCTTTAATTCACACCTTCTGTCGTTTCTGCTAGAGGAAACCCTCGAATTTGCGGCAGATTCTAACCACTACCGGCTCGACGTATTGCTGACAATGAGTACTCGTGGACCGGGCACGCATATAATACGCGTATACGCTTCTAATTCGTTGTCGCACAGGTGCTGGTCTCGATTACGAACAAGATAATAGGAATGTAGGTTTGGTCGCAGATGCGGTCAGCATATTGCTCGTCTTTATTTTCCGTGCGGGACGCGTCCTAAACGGAGTTGGCTTGCATTGGCGTAAAGGTAAGCTGGCCGGGGCCAGAAAAAAATCAGCGATATATCGAGAGTCGCGACTTATCCGGAGGCGTTGTAGCGGGAAGGGACTGTATGTATAATTCAGTTAATTCACATGTCTTTCCGGATAGGGGGCCAAAGCCAACGCATGCCTTCGACAGGGAGCGTATGCCAGCCGGCCTTTCTTTTACCTTAACCACGGGTGTTTGCTGGCGAATTCATAACCTGAACATCGGCTCACGCAAGTTTCCCACACGTCGAACGGGTAACGCGTCAGGGCTCGGATGGGGATCAAATGCCGAGTGCCTGAAAGGCATGATTTGACAACGTCCAACGTGAGTCGGGATTCAAAAGGCGTAACAAAGATGTCGTATAACACGGATACAGGTTCAGAAGACGTGCCGCAGACTTCATAGCATGCGTTGAATTTTCAGAACACCTTCTTTTAAAGGCTTCGAGCTTGCACGTGTTTGACCCTCGCTTCATTACTCTGCGAACACATAGGTAAGGGGAATGTGGATAGTGGGAGTGGGTAGGGCATGGAAAAAGAACTGTAGGGAGATTGACTGCAGGGGGAGGATTCATCAGCGACTTACAGCAAATTCACTGAGAAAATTACAGCCGAAAATTAAAGAAAAGAAAATTAGTGCCGCTATTCAAGCGATAGCGTGAGCGATAAGCCGCATTACCTGAGTTTTCCACTGTGAAGTCTTTGTTAAAGTAATGAAAGTCGTTGATGAATCCGACCCCAGATATCGGACGAGTATAATTACTGCTGTTGGTAAACGGTATCGACCAATATCGATATTGATGGATTTTGTTCTGCACATTAAGCACTCCGGATTGGAGCTGTCACTATCTGTTTCTCGCCACGTAGAGAATGGCACTTCGGAGAACAAGTCGCTGTTCACTTATTGTGTAAGCGAATTAAAACTTCAGAGAATGATTTATTAAAACTTTTAACAGAACAAAGATCTATTCTAACCTTGTTTTAAACTCTAGCTTAATGTGGAAGTGCGGAAAAGGGGTCGGCCAAAGACCTCGTACCCCTCAGCTGTCGGTCAAGGCGTGTGACTTGGGCGGGAAATTTTAGCATACAAAAACGCGAGGAGCCGAGAGTATGTTCAATCGCTTGGACACGACCACGATCAGGCCACCTCTTGGCCCACGCCCCACCCCGTCGACTCTATAGTGATGTCTTATATTGATCTTGTCATTTCGTTTTTTTCGTGACTTCCACCAGTTTAGTTTTTTTTTGCAACAGGGACAGAAGAGACCTGGTGAGGAGGTACAGCGAAAACGGCTGTCGGCTGGACACAAAGCGCAAAATAAGAGCCCGGGAAATATCAATCGCACAGCGGATCAAAGGATCAAGAAGACAGGAGCGCAAAGTAAGACGCTCCAAGGTAGACTCGAAGCAGTCGATTGAGTGTTTGTGAGCCAGCGTATGCAGACTACCAAAGATAGGATATCGGGTGTACATGTTATCTGCTAGGGAAAAAGCTGTGAGTATGCACCCTCAAGCTTGCATGTGAATGGGCAGGTTAGTTCCGTGTGTGTTAGAAACCAGTGAAAATTGGCAGTGATAACATGGATCGGAGAGAATAGGGAACCAGTGAGAGTGCAGCTTGACCTGTTAAGAGTAGTCCCACCTTATATTTCAGACGAGTGGGTGAATACTGTCACCAGTAGAGGGGAGAGAGGAAGGAAGCTTCGGGTTCGAGTTAATAAAGTGACAAGTCCTTAAGTGCAAGGACGGCTGTCTCAAGACTACGACGATGGAAGAACTCGTGGACATCCAGTTCACCGGAGCTTTAGATAAAAGGCCGATAGGAACACTATGGGAGGCCTGGAGGGCAGATAGTGTTTTCGTGTTCTATTCTTGGGGTTGGAGACGAAACCCTAACCAGACGTTTAGCGGTTCCTAGGTTGCTCCATCTTTGGGTACACCACTAAAGTTAGCAAAGATCTTAGAGTACTGGTCCCTAGTCTTAACTTGATAAGTCCTATTTAGTGAAAACTGTCTGGTCCAGTTGATGATCCTGGAATGAACTTCTACCACTTCCATTTTGCCATCAACTTTTCTATCTGAACTTCATCAAAAGCCTTGGAAAAGAAGTACACTACAGTACACAAAGTACACTACATGGATACGATTTCTTTTTGATGGAGTGCTGTATCCGTTGTTATTTTTACTATACACATATGAACTGCCTAACTCGGTCACCAGTCTGGGTGTCAACTGGCGGCAGGCCCTTGTCATAGGTCGGCCTAGGAAGACCCATGCCACATCACATGGTGTATGACAGTTCAAGCATTTCGAGATAGTGCTAACGCCCGTGGGAGCCGACGCGCACTCGCAAAGCCTGGCGAGTGTGAAAAGTATACAAGGGTACCTGATGCGAGGACGGTATCGAAAGTAACTGAGCTAGTCCGAAAGTCGCTTAACGTAAGCAGAACTCGCGTGGCTGCGCTGAATGTGGGTACGGTGACGGGCCTCTCGAGCGAGTTGGTTGAAACAGTGGAGCGTGGAATAGTCGATTTCTTTGCGGTGCAAGAGACGAGGTGTCCTGCCGCACTTTAAAGAAGAGAAGCTCTGCAAGATCAGGAAGAACGGAAAGCGGAAAAGCGCGTCTCCTCCTCGACGCTTGAAGAGATTTCCATTACCGTAGGCATGGTGGAGCTGGGGAAGATCAAGATAGCCTGGTATGGTGGGTGCTAGTAGAGGCATGGATTGTGCCCAGAACTATGGAGTATAATCGCTGACACTGGATGGCATTAAAGGGTAAGATGCCAGATGATTAGCGAGACCGAATCCTTATCTTAGGAACAGTACCGGATCAAATGGTCCACGCTGGCTACACGGCATGCTGTGCTTCTAAGAGCACTTCGGGCGTCGCAAAACTTCTGTGCGCATGGAGTACATGTGAATTTAAACATATTAAAAATATTGCAGGAAAAACTCTGCTACAGCTAAAAACTCGTGGAGTTCACCTTAAAGGTGGCAAACATTGGCTTGAGGTTAGTCCGAGAGAGCAGCCAAATATAGCTATATCCAATACTTGCAGAAGACACTAAGTGACGCAGAGAGCAGAGCGATGGCAAGGGGTGTAGGAGAGTCTGTAAACTGGAAATCAGGAGAGAAACGAAATGACAAGATCAATAGAAGACATCACTATGGAGTCGACGGGGTGGTAGCGCGGGCCAAGAGGTGGCCTGGTTGGGGTCGTGTCCAAGCGATTGTCTACATCTCGGATTCTCGCGGTCTTTATATGCTACAATTTCCCGCCCAACTCACATCTCTTGATCGGCAGCTGATCTATCAGGTCCCCTGGCCGACACCGTCTCCACATGCCGCCCCTCCCCCTCTCATCTCCTCATCAGCTGAAAGTCTTGCTTTTTTATACGTGGCAATGGCACAACATCAAGTGTCTTTTTCCTTATTGTTGGGAGGACCACTGAGGGGTGGTGGAGAAGGAAGTAAAGTATCTCTGGCGTGGACCAGGTGAGCGACCAGGAAAGAAAGGAACAACCTGAAGGAGGGACCAGGACGGGGAAGCCAGCAAGAAGAGACCAGTAGGGGGTCAGTAGTCAAAACATGGAAGTGGGCCAGGAGTTGGGCCAGGAGGGAGGGGGGAGGGCAGACCTATCAAGGCGGACTAGCAATTAGATCTAGAAAGAAGAAACGAGTGAGGAGAAGGCTGGCGCCCGGATTCGGAAGACGTGTCAATACTGTTCTATAACGAGTGCTGTTGAGCATGAGAACGGTTGCTGAGGAGCAACCTGAGGGACCGAAATACTGCGCAGTACAAACCAATGATATTACTGGAGAGTCTGGAGTAAACGTCAACGATAAAAGGTACCGAAGTGGTCAACGGCTTGATGCCGATAAAGTACGCAGCAGGTCCTAAATGTTAGCGAATTTTAGGTTTGACAAAAACTACTTTCTTTAGATCAGTGATGCTGAGAATTCGCGCGAAGCGCGCAAGTGCGAGACACGCCGGTAGGCGTGTCGGAGCACTTGTAGAGAATAAAGGATAAAGGACGGTGTTACTCACTCCCTTTTAGCATGCGTCACGCATTCTACTTTTACGGAATATCGTGGGTTTGAGTGCGCATTTGGCCATACAATGACTTGCGGTGGCCTGCCGAGGAACAAGTTAGCGCTTTATCCTTCCAAGACAAGTCTGGTACCAATTCAAAGAGCCCGGAGGCATGGTCTGGGCGGTAAAACCTAATCAGGAACCTGGTATCGGGTGCAAGCGAGAGTCGGCGCCTTCTCCGACTGCGCTACACACGGCCTCACGGCTTAATATATGATAACCAACAGGTTTTCCTAAGGTTTTTCACGTCACGAGGCGGAGGTGGTGCACTCCAGGGTTAAAAACGCGCTTCACTGGGATAGCACCTTGCGCTGAGAGTCTCCAGACCACATGAGACAATTTGAACTAGAGATACATTAGCGTCTCATGGAATGTCGCTTCGGACCGAAAAGTTTAATTTATACAAAGCAATTAAAACCAGACTTAATTCGGTAGTATGAAAAATTTGAACGCTCACAAAAAGGTTTTCTATCAAAAACAGAAAGCATTTTCAAAATTCGAAAAACTTACTGAGTTATGAACCTTTTTGTGAGCGTTCAAATTTTTTGCCCGATGACGTCAGTGCAAAGTCGAGGAGAGGTCGATTCAACCTGTTCGATCCAGAAAATCATGATTTTTTTCACTACATTGATCAAGGCTTGGATGTTTTTGTGCCAGAATTTTATCCGTGTGGTTGGTGTGCTTCGGCTAGAAAATAAATTTTCATGAAAAACGAGAATTCTGTATATGATCCATCCTAATCATATCGTCATCTCAGGGGAGAAGCTTAGTTTTTTTACAGTATAATTGGCGAGACCTAAAATTTTATATGACACAGTTCCACTTTCTGTCGTTCTTTCTTTCAGAAGGCAGGAAAGTTTTTATGCGAGGAGTCCATTCGTCCTTCAGTTGCGATCGATCACGTCAGAAAGCTGTAGCCACACGTAAACTGCTATATGCTATGAGATCTTTTGAAGCTTTTTGTAAAATTCACAAAGCGTTGACAAATGTGGATTCAAAAAACAGGTTATTAAAGTTACATCTTCCATGTGATTAGTGGGTCGATATTTTTTCAACAAAAAAAAAACGTGGCACGATAACGAACTTCCTTCTTTTCTTATACGGGAAAACAGCTTAAGAGTCCACCAGCACATCAGGTGGACTAGCAGAGTACAATCCGATGTCTTACATCTTGGACCAAATTATGGAAACAAGAGATGAGCGTATTTTCCACTTATTCATCTGGCGATCGTCTATTCTGGCAGCTTCTATTAAGTTCTCCCACACTGAATGTCGCATACATTGTGGCCTACCTTTCACAGTTATTCGCTGTGAGCTGACTTAATTTAGTTTTTCGCGGCGTTTCATCTTCGACATTTCCTATTTTTCTTACATCATTTCCTCATCGCTTTCTAAAATTATAGCCTTCAGACTACAAGGAACCAGAGAATGATTGTGCGCCTGCTCTACGAGTTCAAATTGAAGAAATCCGCTGCGGAATAGCACCGTTCGTAGTAGCTCCATTTGGCGAAGATGTCTTTTTCAAAAGGCAATGCGAGCGGTTGTTTAACGTTTGCCGCCGGTGCCGAAAGTCTTGAAGACGAAGGGTACGAAAGACGAGCGCCTATCATGAATAACGACCTTTCGCGAACTGCCGTAGAAGCCGATCCGACAAGATCGAGTCGATAGCTTGCAGTAGGGCTGGTATGCTCCAAATTTAAATCCAAATAGGACTGACACGTCCGCTGCCAACTTGCTGCATGATAGTGCAAAAGCTCATGTCGCAAAAGTCGTTCAGCAGAAAATTGAGGAACTTGGTTGGACCGTTTTGCATCTGTGCAGACCTGAATTGCCGCATCCGACTACAACACATTCCGCTCGATGCATCATGCCTTGGATGGGAAAATGTTCCTTGACTAGGACGAAATCCGGATTTGGGTGACCAACTTCCTAGATTCGCGGCCAGCTCATCTCTTTAAATGTGGGATCCAATCGTTGCATGCGCGTTGGACAAAGGTTGTTAATAATTGTGGAAAACATACTACCGAATTAAGTCTGGTTTTAATTGCTTTGTATAAATTAAACTTTTCGGTCCGAAGCGACATTCCGACATTTTCTAATGTATCTCTAGTTCAAATTGTCTCATGTGGTCTGGAGACTCTCAGCGCGAGGTGCTATCTCAGTGAAGCGCGTTTTTAACCCTGGAGTGCACCACTTCCGCCTCGTGACGTGAACATGGATGTTTTACAGGGGTTGAGGACCACGAACGCTAATAGCAAGTTATCGGAGAAGATAGAAGCAATCACTTCTAAACTGATATCGGTAGTATGTATCCTTCTCCATTCGATAGATAAAAACAGGATTTAGTATTAGTATGAAAAACATCGTTACATTTTCGGTAAATTTGGGAATATGCCGGAAAATTTCGTTAAAAAAGTTTTTGTCGCGAAAATGACGGTAAATCCGTTAAACCGGTAAATCGCTAACCGCTAAAACACCCGTGGTAAGACGGCTGTTTCTACAGACCTGCCCTTAGGAAAACCTGTTGGTTATCATATATTAAGCCGTGAGGCCGTGTGTAGCGCAGTCGGAGAAGGCGCCGACTCTCGCTTGCACCCGATACCAGGTTCCTGATTAGGTTTTACCGCCCAGACCATGCCTCCGGGCTCTTTGAATTGGTACCAGACTTGTCTTGGAAGGATGAAGCGCTAAAACTTGTTCCTCGGCAGGCCCACCGGCAAGTCATTGTATGGCCAAATGCGCACTCAAACCCACGATATTCCGTAAAAGTAGAATGCGTGACGCATGCTAAAAGGGAGTGAGTAACACCGTCCTTTATCCTTTATTCTCTACAAGTGCTCCGACACGCCTACCGGCGTGTCTCGCACTTGCGCGCTTCGCGCGAATTCTCAGCATCACTTGATCTAAAGAAAGTAGTTTTTGTCAAACCTAAAATTCGCTAACATTTAGGACCTGCTGCGTACTTTATCGGCATCAAGCCGTTGACCACTTCGTACCTTTTATCGTTGACGTTTACTCCAGACTCTCCAGTAATATCATTGGTTTGTACTGCGCAGTATTTTCGGTCCCTCAGGTTGCTCCTCAGCAACCGTTTCTCATGCTCAACAGCACTCGTTATAGAACAGTATTGACACGTCTTCCGAATCCGGGCGCCAGCCTTCTCCTCACTCGTTTCTTCTTTCTAGATCTAATTGCTAGTCCACCTTGACAGGTCTGCCCCCCCCCCTCCCTCCTGGCCAACTCCTGGCCCACTTCCATGTTTTGACTACTGACCCCCTACTGGTCTCTTCTTGCTGGCTTCCCCGTCCTGGTCCCTCCTTCAGGTTGTTCCTTTCTTTCCTGGTCGCTCACCTGGTCCACGCCAGAGATACTTTACTTCCTTCTCCAAAACCCCTCAGTGGTCTTCCCATGCTCACGGCAGACGGGCGGTGACACGTTTTCGGAATCAGGATGCTCAGAAACGTGCGCAGTTGCCGCTGAGTCAAGCAGGAGAAGGCTGCGCTTCTTCTGCTGCAGCAACATTCCATGTTCAACGGCAAACGTTGCCCGGGCGAGGTCCGCAGAGGCGTACCTCGCGTTCAACATGGCATAATGCTGAGTTCTGAATGCGTACGACGACCGGTTTGACCTCTGCTTCCTTTCTTGTCGCTTCTTCTAACTCCAGACGGTTGCTGTGCAAGGAAATGGACCTGTCTTCTTGACCCTGGTGCTCAGAAACGCGCGCAGACGCCGTTGGTTCAAGCAAGAGGATGCTGCGCTTCCTCTGCTGCAGCAGCATCTCATGTTCAATTCTGGATGCGATCGCTCGTCGTAGGACGACGGTGTCTCCTCTTCTGACTCCAAACGGTTGTGGTGCGACGAATGGGACCCGTCTTCTGGATTCAGACGCTCAGAAACGCGCGCAGAGGTGTCAAGCAGGAGGAGTCGCGTCCTCTGCTGCAACAACATCCCATGTTGAAGGGCGGGCAGCTAACTCAGTTATATAGTGGTGGATATTACGCCGTGAGCCAAAGGATGACTCGGGCTGTGCTTTTTGAGTATTTTTCGAACGATCTTTCAAAGACTGAAGTGATGCTCATTGGACGGTGGTACCTGTGATCATTTAGTGGGGCCTTCTTGAGGATGGGAGTCATAAAAGCATACATAATTCCACCTAGTAGACTCTTCCACTCCATTGTAGCTCAAATTGAATATGTGCTCCTGTGGGTAAGCTACGTAAAGAGCAACCTTTTTTATGAAGCTTAGAGGAATGTGACCGGAGATAATGACGAAGATTTCGGCTTTTAGCACACCAATTATCTTGTCTCTGTGAAACCACGGCGTGGAACTCATACGCGGCAAATATGCAATATCATTCAATACAGAACTATCTTCATCGAAATGATTTCTATTATATATTTTCTGAAAAACTCCTCCCAACAAGCCCGCTTTATCCTTAGCATTAGGAACTGTTTCACCACATTCGTTTTTTAATGGAGTTGTTTTCATGTTTTTAGTAGCCTTTGTTCGATTATTCTTTGTTAGCTTGTAACGCGAAGACTCATGTTACGAATCGAATAAACAAATAAATAAAAAGTTCCCCACCATTAAGGGGACTAGGAAATAATAATGAGGTCCCAAAATGCATGGGTACTCCGCTGGGGCTCTGTTAGTAGTGACATCATCAGCGGTTTGCCTAAGAATAGTTACAGGCATGTTCAAGGGCTTTTCATCAAACTCCTTTTATAAGAAAAATTAGTTCGATCTTTTTTGCAACAACTCATATGCCTTTTTAATCACTTGTAGAATGCCTCTCTTTTCTATTTTCTGTCATTTGTTTGCTTTTTGTGAGAACCAATTAGGTATGGATCATCTAGTTTTGTCTTTTGTATTTTCACACCATTTGTGTTGGGAAGAGAATTGGCTAGAAAAAAACAGATGAATGGACAGGATTCATCTCTCATGGACAATAAGAAATGTAGAGAGCAACTTGAATCGTAGGAGTGCAGGGTTCAGAGGGATCAGAATAAATGTTTCTTACTGTATAATAATGCGTACCGGCATGCACCGAAGTCGACCCATGAAGATGTATAGGTTGGACCACCTTTCATCATCCAGCGTAGTCTCCCAACATTGCCTCGACCTCGACTACCACTTGCTCCGTTCACTTCCTTATCACAACGAAGGCAGTTACTCCTTCAATGAGAACGGTCATTGAGACCTACCTTCCATTCAACTTTTATTCCTTGATCTCGGTCGTCTATAGTGCGAAGTCCATATAGTGCCTAGTTACTCACTCTGCAAAAATATCACCTCTATGCATGTATCACGTGTCGCCCCATTTATCATGAAGTTGCTTGGGGGAGCGCCAGCAGCGTCTTCATTCGCCCCTGTCGCGTGTCAAAGTGCTCCAGCGGATACTCCTCGCACAAGGAACACAAAGAGCGCCATATCGTTCGTTTAAGGCTTCTGCGAAAAAGTTCGACCAAAGCGTTGGTGAACGTCCTGGTATTCTCTTGACCTATAAAACTGAGATAAAAGTAAGGCAAGAGTTACAAACAGGAGCCAGTAACACGTGCGTGTTCCAATGTTCTCCAAAAATACACCGGGAACTCCATGACGGAGGCTCCTGAAACCAGGAATAAGTGAAGAAACCAGAAACAAGTGTGGACAACCGAAATGTGTTTTGTAAAATTGTGTTTTAAATGTTTTAGATATGTTGCTAGAACAGCTAGAACACAAGGAAAGAAGATGCAAAATGAATGACTATGAGGGGGAGAATCAATGGCGAACGGAAGTGTGGTCAGTTGATCCCCGTGCATTATAATTCGAAAAGGAAAAGAACACTAGAAAAACTGTATGACAGAGGCTCACGGTGGGAAAGCAAGGTCTCCTGCAAATAGGAGCCACCTACCTCTCGCGCTGCCGGAGGTAGACTGGACCGTTGGTTCGTTTGGTATAGCCCCAAGCTTCTCTCGCCCTTCACGCTTTCTGCTCGTGGCTCGCTGTCTGATACCCCTCTAACCGCCGCTGCACACTTCGATATCACGCTCGACATCCCTCTCTTACAGGTGTACTCACTCAAATCTGTGGCAGTCGTGTGAATTCGCAACATAGCGAACTGAGCTCGAACAGAGCACTGTCAACTCTATTATCACCATTTTCTTCCAGTGTCTTTCTACAGCTGTTGAACAGCTATGGTGCCCCTCCGCTTCTGCGCTTCCGCCAAAATTAGGAAAACGAACTGCAGATTTCAACAACGAAAGCTGATTTTATGAGTGGATTCTCCACTATCTCCAGAGTTTTGTAAAGATACCGTGCAATATTTACAGTGCATAAGTGCCAAACAGGATGAGTGGTAAACGGCATTAAAATTTATTATTAAAAACAGACGAAGAGCATAGGCATGAAAAATAAGTACGATCAATACGCTACAGTGATAAAGTACTTATAGGAAAATAAAACACGCATAAAGAAATACGTCTACTCTACAAGAGATAACATAAGGCAAGCAAAACAGCACTTTGTATGAGCGAGAACAACATTATATTAGACTGAACCCACCTGTGTTTTACACTCTTAGCCGGAGGCCAGTAGATGGAAAGATCGAAATTCGATGGCACGGTGGGAAGCAAGGTGTTCTGCAAGCAGGAACCATCTACCTCTTGCGCTGCCGGAAGCAAATTGATCCCTTGATCCGTCTGGTATGGCGCCAAGCGCGTTGTCTCGCGCCCACACTCTGTGTTCATGGCTCGCTGTTTGACCCTCTTTAACCGCCGCTGCACACTACCATGTCATATTACGAGAGAAAATTCCCGAACCGCGTGTTTGTTTCGGTGCGAGAAAATGCCCGAAACTAGAGAGAAAGTGCCGCGTTCAAGGGAGAAAATGCCCGCAGCCAGGGGAAAAATATCCGCGACCACTGAGCGGTTTGTCGATACACGATCAAACCCGTTTAACAAAATACATGAGTCACTTCAACAAGAATAATGCGATTCCTCATTCCGCCCTAGACAAACTTATTTAGCGAAATTTCAATTTGACCGTAATCGTTCTAATCCTGCAGAAAAATAAGAATATTGGGCGCTGTAGGACGTGGAGATCGTAAAAGTCTCAAAAAGAATAAAAAAGACAAAACACCGATAGTAAAGTAAACAAACAATCAATGCTACAGCTTCGCTGTGTGCTCTCCAGCGCGTCAGAGAAAGTGAGCACAGAACACAAAAATTGAGCAGGAAAGAGACCTCAGGCGGTCTCTGTGTCGAAGAACGAATCCTCTTTATCTTCACCTGAGATTATCAAAGCTGTCACAGTCAGCGAGAGGTTGCTGACAAAATATTGGGTCGTGCTAGTACTTTCTATATGTTCCTTGTGCTGCGAGCATACACTACTACTATTGCCTCATATTCCTACTTTAAATCGTTAGAAGAAAAAGGTAGGGCTCGCCTAGTAATGGTTTCAAAAACACAAAGAGCAAAAAACACATTTTTGCCGTTTACGGATGGTAAATTTACTGAAGGTAAGAATTATTGGAGGTGTTCGCGACAATGTAAGTGACGCGGGTGAGTAAAGTTGGCATTGGAGCATAATTACTGTAGTGACTAGCAACATAGACCGATTGGAAATTTGAAGCGAGATACTGTAAACAGCGGGACAACTGGAGTAGTGATCTAATCCGCATATTCAAAAAGAGCAATGTGGCCCTTTTCTATCACTTGAAGTTCAAAAAAGTATCATACGAACCCAGAACAGCAAAGCTTAGCTACGATTACCTTTTGAAGAGAAAAAAACAACAATGATGTGATGATTCCGCCTATGTATCAGTCGCTGCTGATGCATGAAAATATTTGACCCAGCAAGAGATGGTGCCTCTGCCATTGTAAAGTTAAAAGGATTTTTGCCCTTTTCTGCAGCGTAATCATGCATTTTAGTTAAGAGGTACTTACTTTGAAACACACAATACCGCTCGCGCCGCACGGTCAAAAGTGGGCGAAAAAACGCCAAAATAGCGTCGCAAAGCGTCGCACGCTCATAACTCCTTCAGTTTTAGGTTTCTTGAATAAAGGTTGGTACCATTCGATTCGTCTCTTCGGGATCTACACAATCGTGTGTAAAACGTTACCGGAACACCCGTATTTTCGCCGTGGGTGGTCCAAAATTGGCTGGACGGGCGATTAGAGCAGCTTATTTCCCAGGATATGCGTGCTTTCGGAGTATCTCAAAGATGGCGTACGTCGCCAGTGCTCTGTCATGACAGGAATGCCCCGAGAGTGCGCCGTGCACAATGCACACAAAACCTAACCTATCAATCGAGTGGGCGAGCGCATGTCCACTGCGCTTCTATCTTCTCTCACTGGGAACTGCTACGTTTTCAAGACTATTTCGAGCCGTTTGAAGAATGTTATCAGAAATTCCCCGCCACCCCACTCAGGATTTGCTCCATTCTGTTCCAGCGAAACTTTGGTGTGCGCCGTGAACAATGCATACAGAATCGAGCCTTTCAATCGAGGGGAGGGGAACAGCTTGTAGACTGAGCGTTTGGGGAGTTTTATCAGAAATTTTTTGCCGCCCTACTCAGGAATTGCTCCAGGGGTTTCCAGCGAGCCTTTGGAGTGCGCCATGAACAATGCATGAGCCTTTCAATCGAGGGGGGACAGCTTGTAGACTGATCGTTTGGGGAGTTTTATCAGAAATTTCTTGCCGCCCTAGTCAGGAGTTGCTCCAAGGCTGTCCGGCGAGCCTTTGGAGTGCGCCGCAAACAATGCATACAGAATCGAACCTTTCAATCGAGGGGGGGGGGGGGCGACCGATCGCAAATTGCACGCATGGGTGTGTTCGGAGCGCAATAGCTCTGTCAAATTGTTACCTTTCATGCTGCAGGTTGTAGGTTTTGTAGGCAGTCGAACGTTCTGTTCGTGCGCCAAAGTAGAATGGTTTAGCTTAGGAGGGGGCAATGTTATAGGGGTGCGAAAATGCAGGTGAGGCTTGCGTGATGCATTTTTTTCCGAATTCGGTGAACCACTGCGAGAAGAAGCATCGAGCTAACGGCGTCAAAATGCGTATGCGAACAGAGCACTCAAGGTGCTTTACGGTGACGGGCTAAGAATTTCTCAGCTGCCTAAACTGCTTTAGCCCCATCTACCGTTTTAGGGCGGTGGACTTAGCGGTTGAAGTTTCCTGCCCTCTTACTCGCCCATATTCGGGTTTTCGACAACTCCAATAACACCGTTCTGCTCTGCTTGTAAAGAGCTATCGAATGTTGTCAATTTCGACCGATTTTGGAAACATCGATTTTTCGGCAATATCCCATCGAGGACGTGGCGCCCTATGCCGAACTGCACGGATGATGACGTCATCGAGAACCGGTGTTTTCGAAATTGGCCAAATCTCCTAGTGCAAACTTCGTCCAAAATCGTCTAGGGTTTATTTGGGGCGCTGATTACGAATCCGACGTTCGTTTTTGAAAATTCCGTCGACTTCGGTAGGTTTTGGATTTTCTTCTGGATAATTGAGGGTGGTCGGGTCAGGATCATCGATTTTGCTCAAAATTCGTGTAGGGTCGGGGACTTATTCGGGGTGTCGAACACGGTGCCGAGGTACATTTGTACGATTAGGGCAGGAGAGAGCTCATACCGATAACTGAGGGTGATCGGCGATCATGACCCGACCACCCTCAAATGGGAGGCAACCTGCTGATGTCGGCGGAATTTTCAAGAACGAACGTCGGATTCGTAATCAGCGCCCCAATTAACCCCTAGATGATTTTGGACGAAGTTTGCAAGAGGAGATTTGGCCAATTTCGAAAACACCGGTTTTCGATGACGTCATCATCCGCGCAGTTCGGCCTAGGGCGCCACGTCCTCGATGGGATATTGCCGAAAAATCGATTTTTTTTGGAAATTGGTCGAGAGTGACACTCATCGAAAGAGCTTCTCGTGATGAACAAAATGGTGCTATTGGAAGTGTCGAAAACAAAAGTATGAGCGAGTAAGAGGGCAGGAAACTTCAACCGCTAAGTCCGCCGCCCTAAAACGGCAGATGGGGCTAAGGCAGTTTAGGCAGCCGAAAAGTTCTGATCACGTCATCGTAAAGTACCGTACCTTAAGCGCTCTGTTTGCGTACGCATTTTGAGGCTTTAGCTCGCCGCGTCTTCTCGCAGTGGTTCACCGAATTCGGAAGAAAAATGCAACACGCAAGCCTCACCTGCATTTTCGCACCGCTGTAACATTGCCTCCTCCTAAGCTAAGCCATTCTACTTCAGTATACTTATATATCGTTCTACTGCCTAAATACACACAAGTTGCAGCCGAAACGATTCGAACTCGACAGAGTTATTGTGCTCCGCAATTTAGTGCAACAACGGCAGACGCTCTTCGCGCTGTTTCTCGTCCAGATTACAGTTTTTTCCACTCTAAATGACACGATTCAATTCAGCATTAAAAGCTCTATCGAATGGTATCAAGCATGGCCCAACTCGAAGACATCGTTTTTTCGATGACGTCATCGTCCTTCCGCCGCGGCCTCGTCCTCTATGCTAAACAGTCAATAAATTGATGATTCCAAAATCGGTCGAAATTGGTACCGTTCGATAGCGCTTTTCATGCTGGACGGAAATTTGCCATTACGAGTGTCAAAGACTCAAATCTGGGCGAGTAGGAGCGCAAGAAACTCTAACCGCTAGCTCTTGCCGCTCTAGGCAAATGAGGAGCTAAGAGCATATCGTCGTAAAGTACCTTAGGCGCTCTGTTCACGTACGTATTTTGAAGCCGTCAGCTCGCCGCATCTTCTCGCAGTGGTCCACGGAAATCGGAAAAAATGCTTCACACAATCCTCACCTGCATTTTCGCACCCCTATAACATTGCCCCCTCCTAAGCTAAACCATTCTACTTTGGCGCACGAACAGAACGTTCGACTGCCTACAAAACCTACAACCTGCAGCATGAAAGGTAACAATTTGACAGAGCTATTGCGCTCCGAACACGCCCATGCGTGCAATTTGCGATCGGTCGCCCCCCCCCCCCTCGATTGAAAGGTTCAATTCTGTATGCATTGCTCACGGCGCACTCCAAACGCTAGTTGTACAGCCTTAGAGCAACTCCTGAGTAGGGCGGCAGGAAATTTCTGATGAAACTCCCCAAACGCTCAGTCTACAAGCTGTCCCCCCCCCTCGATTGAAAGGTTCGATTCTCTATGCATGTTCATGGCGCACTCCAAACGCTAGCTGGAGAGCCTTGGAGCTAATACTGAGTGGGGTTGCGGGGAATTTCTGATAACATTCTCCAAACGGCTCGAAATAGTCTTGAAAACGTCACAGTTCCCAGTGAGAGAAGATAGAAGCGCAGGGGACATGCGCTCGCCCACTCGATTGATAGGTTAGGTTTTGTGTGCATTGTGCACGGCGCACTCTCGGGGCATTCCTGGCATGACAGAGCACTGGCGACCTACGCCATCTTTGTGATACTCCGAAAGCACGCATATCCTGGGAAATAAGCTGCTCTAATCGCCCGTCCAGCCAATTTTGGACCACCCACGGCGAAAATACGGGTGTTCCGGTAACGTTTTACACACGTTTGTGTAGATCTCGAAGAGGCAAATCGAATGGTGCCAACCTTTATTCAAGAAACCTAAAACTGAAGGAGTTATGAGCGTGCGACGCTTTGCGACGCTATTTTGGCGTATTTTCGCCCACTTTTGACCGTGCGGCGCGAGCGGTATTGTATCCTCTTCTTGGTCACTGCTGTCAGCCTAGGAGCTTCGCTAAATTTCCTATGAAACACGAGATGATTCCGAATTGTTTCTGTGCGCGGTATACCTACGTCTGCATCAATCTCTGCTCGAAAGCGACCAGTACATTCCGTTGGTGAACCAGAATACGATGAAAGAGTAAAAATTGAAAACAGAAAAATTGAAAATTGAAACCGTTATTTAAAAATATCGTTACTGCGTTTTTAATACATTCTGATGCTGAAATGATGCAGAAACAAGAACCGTGGTTAGTGTATTTTCCACTGGTACGCCTGATTGCATGAAAATTTCCGAAGACTACATTTTTGGAACGGAACCTGTTAGGAGATGCTGAACACTACGGTCCTAGGGGATGTTAGATATATGTTTCGACATTACTTTTCTTTTCGCGTATTTCATCGTCCGGAGCACTGCTGTTGCAAGGAATTAAATCCCCCGGATACAAGGATATGAAAGTATATGGTTGATTGCTACCTTAAAGGATTTGCAAAACTCCTGGAAATGGCGCCGTTCTAAAAGTTTAAGCCGCCATCAAACGAACAGAATGTTCTTGTGGTACACTAGCTTAACACAAATCCGTAGTGCTCTCTATATTGAATCTTGTTTTGAATGGGCATTTTCGTGTATGAAATTTTTCGATCTACTTCCTATCGAAGCTTAAATTTCATTGGAACGCTACGGGAATTAGATTAGCGACGTACTACAGTACAGGACGCGTCTTTTGAATGGGATAAGGATGAAGGATAAAGGACGGCGTTACTCAATCCCTTCTGGGATGCGCCAGCGCATTCTACTTCTACGGGATGTCGTGGAGGCGACATGAATGGGTATTTGGCCATACAATGACTTGCGGTGGCCAGCCGATGAACAAGTCAGTGCTCTATCCTTCCCAGACAAGTCTGGTACCAATTCACCGACCCCGGAGGGATGGAAGGCTTGGTTGGCCTGGGCGGGAAATCCGAACCAGGAACCTGGTATCGGGTGCACGTGACAGTCGCGCCTCCTCCGACTGCGCTACACGCGCCTCTTTTGAATAGGCGCTGAAAAAACCACACTTTTGCGGGTTTTGGATCTTTTTGGTATAACTCGCCCAAAAGTCATCCATTTAAAAAACCATGAGTATATTTGAGCTCAGGAGATAGAGCTCTAACGTTGGTATATACATTTCATATGAAAGATCAAAAATGGCCAAAATTGAAAACTTGCGCTCCAAAACAAGCATGACTGTGAAAATTTATAACTTGGGGGACGACAAGGGCGGTAGGGGTTCGTCCAGGGAGGTGACTAATAGCGGCCCGTCCTAACTTTAAGTCGATTAGAAGAGACGCGACTCACCGATATCCGTCGATGCCGAGCGTCTTCGCGGAATACTAGCTGGACGTCGTCTTCGTAGCAGTCGAGTATGCAGCCGAATCAGTAGGTCGAGTCGAAGTCGCGAATCTTCGTCCGTAGTAGTCGATTAGTCGAAGAAGTCCCCGACGATCGTCCTTGCAGGAAGCGAAGTGAGCTCCTTGGGCCTCCTTCGGATTTCAACACTGCCGCCGCGCCCGCCTTCCCCACGGGACCTCTCGTCCTCTGGTCCTTTAATTAGTTGACTGGAGCAGCCTTGCTCCCGCCGCGTCTGTGTCCTGCGTTTTCCTTTTCTTTTCCTTTCTTTTGGTTAGGAACTAACTAACAGAATTAGTGTTAAAAAAATCAATACCTTGACAAGATATTGGCAGTAGAAACCTCGGACGGCTGCAGTCACGAAATCGAAAGGAACAGTTTATTAAACAACGCGGAAGGCACACACAAACAAAAAAAAATTTGGGTGGGCGAAAACTCGGGGACAACCAGCACAGAATACCAGACGCGCGCTCCTTTTATGGGCGCCTGAGATCAATGCGTCGAATACTCAGGGAGAAATAGTGTGCTACACGTGGAGAGCCTAACGCGCTGGTCACATCCCTCCCCCGGCGGGCAAGCGGCGACCCTGCCGCTGGAACGTGAAACTAAAAACGGCTAAAACGAGCTTAATACGAAGTTACGAAGAACATTATCAGTTACTGGTGGTTGCTAATTTTTACAAAAGTAAGAAGTCACAATTAGTAGATCCTACGTGAATCAGGTTACATGGGTGAGGATGCTAGATGATGAAGAATAAGTGATCTCACAACTACTATTGGCTACTCTTCTTTTCCCTACAATCCAACAAGCTCGTGGTAAGGCTAGAATTTCTTCCAGTGACGTTGACGAGTGTATGGTCCTTTGCGGCCTCTGGATTGTCCGAAACCTGGGTACGGTGCGAATGACGAAAATACTCCGCATTGTCCTTGCACTGGATACGGATAAACTTGGGGTTGCACCGCCATCGCTATTGGTTGGGATCCGTTCCTGAACGAAAGAATTCTTCTTGGTTCTGAAACATTTCTTCCCGCCTTCTTATCCTTGAAGTAATTGCGGGTTCGAGCGCTCCGAGATATTTTTTCCTCAAGAGGCGGTATCTCCAAGTCCGCCTTCACATAGCTTCTCAGCGCGGCAAAGTAGTCATTTATGACTCCCTTCGAGTAGTTTTCCGAGGCGGAACGCCTGGGTCTGGCACTCGGGCCGTGGGACGGTTCTCTTCCAGATTCGATTGCCGGCACTAAGCTGACGAGGTTCTTCTTTGCTAAAGCTGCTCCAGCCTTGGCGAGCTCCATGGCCTCGTTCAGATCCGTTCTGTTGCGTTCGTACGCTTTATCTCCTCTTGGGCGTGCTACCGCGAGCACCTTGACTCCATTGCGTGCGGCCTCTGCTAGTGACGTTGCCACTCTACACCAAGTCTTCTTAGGAATCACAGTGTCCGTTGTCGGTCCGACGACCAAGCAACGTCTCTCATCCGAGCGCTCCAGGATGCCACTTATCTCGCTCAGCTCACGATACACCTGTCGACGTACATTTGGCTGCTCCTTGAAGAACGTCTCGATCATCGAAAATCCATCCGGCAGCAGCAACAACAGCTTCGACGCCTCTTCACCCTTATCCACGTCGTCCCAGCTGTTTCCTTTGGCGAACCGCACTGCTTCATTGTTTGCTTCGTTGAGCTGCTCAATCGGCAACCCTGTTCCTCCATCGTGGGGCAATGCTAAGGGAGATCCATCGTGCGTCGCTAACGCGTGAAACACATGATCGCAACAGTTTTTGAAGTACAGGAACGCTTTTTTAACGCCCGACATGGTAATAAAAACGTGGGTAGGGTCCATCATGAGGAATCGCCTACGTTCTGGACAACGTTCGTGCTCGTAAATGGATATAAGCCTGGCGAGGCTAAACACCGTATCGAATCTAAGTTGTCCGATCGTTTCGAGTGCTTCCGGCAGAACGTCCTTGAGAGTCTTTTCTCGAATCGAACATCCAAATACGATATCGTGGCTACGCTGTCTTCCCGGGCATTTGAAGAATAATCCGAGTGCTCCGGTGTCGTCTCCCTTGATCGTGGCTCTGCAAACAGCATCATTAGTTACATTATTACGCCGTTGGACCCTTTTTGTCTTTGGTTTCAACTCTATTTCCTCAATTTCGTTAGGGATCGTAACTAAGGAGTCAAATTGTACTCTCAGAGGTTCCTCTTTCCCATTTATATTTGAAATCAATGCTGAATTATCACTCACTTCCAACACTCGATATGGGCCACCCCATGGCTCCGCTAGCTTGGGATATTGCCTAGCCGCCTTCTCCTTCGGTAGCTTGAGAAGAACACGATCACCCACTTTCGGAAGTCTCTTCGGATCAACATTATTCCGTTTATCATACGCTTCTTTCATCTTCTCTCTATAACGCTCATTGAAGTCCCTAGCACAGCTCTGCGCCAACTGGATGCTTGCCAGTAATTCGTGTTTATAATCATCTGTATCTATATGATTGAATGAGAGCTGATCTTGCGGAATAACGTTGGAGGGATAATTAGGATCGACTGCGTGCAAGAGGAAAAACGGGCTTTCTCCCGTAGCCTCGTGAGGGGCACAGTTATAAGCAAATACCACAGCCGGGAGAAGGATATCCCAATCCGCGGGTATTACCGTTTTCTTTCGTAACATTCTCACCAAAGTTCCTATGACCCTTTCCGTCATACCATTTTCTCGCGGGTTATATCCTTTTGTCACCGATTGCTCAATACCTGTTATTTCACATATGCCTGACAGCACGCTATTAACAAATTCTGGTCCCTGATCAGAATGGACCCTCTTTGGCCACCTGCAGCCATCGCATATCCAGCGCTCAAACAGTACTCGGGCCACTGTATCCGCTGCTTTATCAGGTATCGGGTAAGCTCCCACAAATTTTGTAAAGTGGTCCACTACCACCAACGCGTAGCGATTACCTCTCTCTGTCAACCCCAACTCCACTAGGTCTAATCCGATCAGCTCATACGGGGCTCCTGTTACAAACGGCTTCAATGGTGGAATCTGCAACCTATGCGCTCTCGACAAGAAGCACTTGGAACATTCCCTTGACCATTTCATGATATCTGCCTCCATTCCTTCCCAGAATACCCTTCGCTTCAATTCTCGATACACTTTTCTACCATTAAAGTGTCCAGCCATGACGCCTTTATGGGCTTCCTCGAAAACAGCCCTTCGCTTTGTTTTCGGTACCACCCTCACTGTGAAACTTCCGCAGATCAACTTCAAGTCTCCATTCTCGATCAGGAAATCCGCTACTTTGAACGCTCGTGAACACCTTGGTAGCTTGACATCCTTATGGTCCTGACCCGATTCTACATCCAGAATCAGCTGCCTGTAGTTGTCGTCCTTCCTTAGTTCACTTAACCATGCACTGTCACTCGCACTAGTCTCACAAATGACAACCGATTCTCCTACCAAACTGCCGTTTTCGGGTGAGCTAACTGCGGCACTACGTGACAACGCATCCGCGACAACATTTGCTTTCCCTGCGACGTATTCAATTTTCAACCGATATTGTTGGATCTCTAACGCCCATCTCAATACTCTAGCTGAGACATTTGTTCGTTTAAACAAGGACGTTAATGGTTGATGGTCAGTGCGCACAATTGTTTCCATTCCATATACGAAAAAATGGAACTTCTTTAAGGCAAACACTAATGCTAGAGCCTCCAAATCCGTTATGTGGTATCTACTTTCCGCTTTAGTCAGACCTCTCGACGCAAACGATATGGGGTGGAGGAGCTTGTCCTTGCCCTCTTGGCATAATACTGCCCCTAATCCTTCGCCTGATGCATCCGTATACACGATAAAGGGTCTCTGTCCCTTGTCCGCTGCAACAATATCGGGCTGTGCCAACACTGGCGCCTTGGTCAATGCTTCCTTTAATTCCGCGAAACTTTTCTCCTCTGCCTCTCCCCATTTCCATGGCATTTTTGGGCTAGTTAGGTTGTAAAGGTTCTTCGACATCTTGGAAAAACCTGCTATAAACCTCCTATAATAAGCTGCCATTCCCAGGAAGGTTCTCAATTCGGCTACACTCCTTGGCGTTGGGTACTCCACCACCTTTGCAACCTTCTCTGAGTCTGTTCTCACTCCATCCCTGTCGATACAATGTCCCAGAAATGAGACCTTAGGCTTCAGGAAATCACACTTCTGCGGCTTGAGGCGAAGGTGCGCTTTCCGTAACGCCTCAAAAACCAGCTTCAACACTACACAGTGACGCTCCAACGACTCCGTCGCTACCAGAATGTCATCTATGTACGTAAATACCTCATCGTCTAACTTCAGTTCCTTAACCACCGCGTCCATCATTCGCTGGAAGACTGCAGGGCTTGTAGACAACCCGAAAGGCAACACGGTAAATTGGAACAACCCTTCACTCGTAGTGAAGGCGCTTTTCCGCTTGGCCTCCTCTGATAGCCTAATTTGCCAATATCCGGATGCTAGGTCCATCGTGGAGAAGAATTTCTTTCCGCTTAGACACTGCAACACTGCGTCTATTTTCGGTAGCGGATATGAGTCTTGCTTAATTACCTTGTTCAGTTCACGATAGTCTACACATAGGCGCAATGTTCCATCTTTTTTTCTTACCAAGACTACAGGAGAAGCCCATTCCGACGAGCTTTTTTCCACTATACCGCGTTCCACCAAGTCTTCGATCATTCCCTTAAACTGCTTCCGAGCTGCTAATGGAACAGGTCTCGTCTTCTGCTTAATCGGTTTGCTGTCTCCTGTGTCGATGTCGTGCACCACCAAGTCCGTTTGCGACAGCTCCTTGTCCGTAACGGCGAAGACATCATCAAAGTCCGTCATAATCTGTTGCACCTCGCTAGGCAATGTTTGGTTTCGCTGGAGAATGTCTAGCAATGCTGTACATCTTTCACTAGAAGATGCCCATCCAACCGGCGGTGCTAAATCCATCATGTCCCTACTCTGCTCCATATGCTTAGGCTTTACCCAGTCCTCTTTCGTCCATTCGCCTACCTCCTCACCAACTTTAAACACCATAGCTTCATTGGAAGAGTTGAACACGGGGACGTTGACCATTCCCCCAGCCACGCAACACAACCCATCGTCTACTCTACTATCCGACGACTGAAGAAATCGGCACTCTTCGCCTACGCTTGTGCATGCCAATGTGAGGGTTCCAAATGCTCTAGCCGGAATAAACAAGCGTTGCGTTACTATAGCTTTATCACCCTCTTCGCCAACTGGATCCTCGCACACATCGTGATCCTGACCCGTTTCTACAACTCCTTGCTGCAGACGCACATCGAACGCCTCCAAGGCGTTTGTGCCGAGGATCACTATGTCATCTAGCCCCCGGCCAACATAAGCGGCCACGTTTTCCTGTCGCCCTCTGAACGTAACGGGTACGCGGATGACATCCAAGAACTTCATTACATTTCCTGATGCATCCCGCACTTGCACCTCTGGATCAGGAATACGGGTAACATAGTCGTCTAAATTTACCTTGGCCTCCATTGCCCTCTTTAGCAACATCAAGGGTATAATGGTTGTCTGCGAACCAGTATCCAACAACGCTACCGCATCCATTCCGAAAATTTTCACGTCTGCTACCGCCTTTTTTCCAAAGAGCTTACTCGCCGATGGCTGCACCTCCGTTATAGTGGCGCCGATCCACCTGTCAACTAAGGTAGCATATGCTCCAGTCTGCTCCTCAATCCGACTGCTACTTGTTGCCGATACTCGCGGTCTCACGCTCTGGACCCGACAGTCCTTTACAAAATGTCCTAACTCCCCGCAATTGAAGCACCGTTTCGACTCCACATCAGCCCTACCATTTATCTTTCGCTGATGTGTCCCGCCACTCTGGCTCGGGCCTCCTTCCTCCCTTCTGTGTTCCATGGGCACCGTTTCACTTTTCCCAGCTTCACCTCCTTTCTCCCTACTACCGTACATCTTTATATCAGGCTTGTAACTGGAGGCAGTTCTAACCACTGTCCTCTCTGGCCTCTTCGCACGTCTTGGGCCCCCGCACTCCTCGGCAGCTTTTAAACTTCTTTCCAGGCGCAAGGCCACCTCCTTAACCTTGTCGTATGCTCCTTGCGGTGGACTTAGCTCCAACGCCTCCGTCAAGCAATAGCTCCCCGTCCAAGATGCCAGCTGCCTACAAAGGATCTCTGCCTTCTGCAGCGACGACGCTTCTAATGGAACGTTCGCATACGCCTGGTTAGCCAGCCTCTCCAACACTAAGCAGAAATCACTGACCGACTGACCCTCCCTCAACTCGAGTTTTCGCAGGTCCGATAACGCTTTAATTTTCTGGGTATTGCTGTCAATATTCAACCTTTTCTTCATCTCCTCTACCACTTCCTCCAAGGTGCTATCCCGGATGCTCCTAGGCAGGGTCTCAAAGACGGTTAAAGCGTTACCCCTTAAGAAGCTCTCAAACAGTTGCAGCCGACTAGGCTCTTTCCATTGCGTCTTAGGGTATTTGATTTCAAAAGACTTCAAAAATCTTTTAAAACATTCACGAGGTCGCCCTCCAAAAGGCTGCACCTCGGGCAGCGCCATCGTGCGCACGTAATCACTTAATGAGAAACTCTCACCTGTGTCCGACGATCGTTGCTGCCTGTGCTCGTTCTCGTAACTTTCGGTCCGCGAATTCCCGCAGCACCTCTGGCGCGATGGACTCAAGCTCGAGGGTACCTGAAAGTGAACATTATTACTCTGCTGTTCAAACCCTCTATCACAAGCCTGGGCCGCGGCAAGCTCACCTGGCCATTGTGTCTGGCCCGCTTCCCTCTTTTCCTGACCTAGTCGTTCGACCTGGCGGCTCAGCTCCTCAACCTGAAACTTGCTATGTTGCAACTCGATTTCATATTGAGCTGTTTTCCGTTTCTCCTCTACCAAGTCATTCACTAGCACCTTTACTTTCTCCACTAACTCTCCCTCACAACACTTTAAAAACCGACACGCTTCTCTCATTGCGGCGTCTTTCGCCCTGCAGCTAGAAACAAAGCGTCGTAGCTGCGCGAGTGTGAAAATTCCGTCCTCCTTTAATTCTTGTGGCACTCGCATACCACTTCGTTTCCTTCCCAGCTCGGTGAGCTCCGAAAGTGCTGCCCTCACAATCTCCTTTACAAGTGCGGTTTGTTCTCTCACACTTGATCCCACGGCATCCCTTCGTGGGTCATCCGTTCGCAGCGACCTGCCCAGCTCACTGTCGCACGTCACCCCAATCGAACCTATTTGGCCTAGCACCTTGCTCACGAGCCGTTCACACTCTTTTTCATAACTCACATTTTCCTCCTCAATATCGTCCTCGTTGGTCTCTCGCCAGTGCTCCATTTCATCTCCGGTAGCCATGGAGCTTTCTGCAACGAGACTCATATTGTCAGATCTCCTGAGCAATACAAACGATGCGGCGTCGCAATCGATCACGTAATTAGCACCAATCCGATCGATCGGCACGCAACACTCAGCTATCGAGATTGACAGTGTCGTAATGAGTCGTGTAGTCAACGATATCAATGAATCGGAACACGACCCGCACCCAACTCCTCCCACCAAAAGCAGCAACCCACCAAATCCACGGCTAATCACCACCGTCGATAGAGCGGACCTGCCCCGATGTCTGTCGCAAGGGATCGATCGTCACGGAATTCCGGCTCGATCACCCTGCCTTGTCCAGGTTCCTCTACAATCGCACGCACGAGATGGGGTCGAAATCACGGAATTCCGGATCGATCCCCCGTCCGAGTCGGTTCGGCCCCCAAATCAATACCTTGACAAGATATTGGCAGTAGAAACCTCGGACGGCTGCAGTCACGAAATCGAAAGGAACAGTTTATTAAACAACGCGGAAGGCACACACAAACAAAAAAAATTTGGGTGGGCGAAAACTCGGGGACAACCAGCACAGAATACCAGACGCGCGCTCCTTTTATGGGCGCCTGAGATCAATGCGTCGAATACTCAGGGAGAAATAGTGTGCTACACGTGGAGAGCCTAACGCGCTGGTCACACGCGCCCGCCTTCCCCACGGGACCTCTCGTCCTCTGGTCCTTTAATTAGTTGACTGGAGCAGCCTTGCTCCCGCCGCGTCTGTGTCCTGCGTTTTCCTTTTCTTTTCCTTTCTTTTGGTTAGGAACTAACTAACAGAATTAGTGTTAAAAACTAACAAATTGTGTCACGCTAGTTGTGACACTCCCGCCTACGCATGTGGGTGGCTCGGTCTCAATGACGAGCTGGTGCTCGCATTAGGACCTCTTCGTAGTGCCTCCTCTCCTCAGGAAGAGTGCACAATGCGGTATTGTGGTATTTACCTCCACAACTCAACACTCTGGCGGCTGGCGGCACTCTTCACGCGGGCAGCGTCCAAGGCACTTGAGACAGTATCCGCGCCTCTCCACGAGTGTTCCTCTGTCCTCTGTCTGAGGGTAGACTGGGCAGGAGTCGGTCGCATGAGTCCCTTCGGCCCGGCAGAATCTGCAGCGGACTAATACCCCATCTCGATAGAGTGCGTAGGGTGCGTGTCCGACTCTCCTATCGGGGCATTCCACTAGCGAATCGAGTTGCGATGCCGCGACTCGCACCTCGAACGCTTCACGCTTCTTCTTGGCAAGCGGCTCTCCTGTAGTTGGAGCGCGTCTGCTGGTGGTCGGTTGATCCGTCACCGACTCCGTCTCGTCTTCTTCGCCATACATCAGGACCGACAGCATGTACTCTGTCCTCATCTGGTAGGACGTTAGCTTCTTTTCAATGCGGGTCAGTCGGTCCTCAGTCTGCTCCTTTAGGCTTTCCAGGAGCACTTGCTGGCGGGTTCCGATGTTTCCTACCATCTTCAGCGTCCTCACGCCGAAGCTCACCAGGTCATTGCGTGTCAGCGGTCTGGCTTCTTCCTTTTCTTCAGTTTCCTCGGGTTCGTCCACGGGCGGTTTATCCGTCTCGTCTCCCTCCTCACTCTCTTGCCCTTCGGGCTCGTCCGTGGGCGAGTCTTCTTTTTCTTCTTCTTCATCAAAATCTCCGAGGTCCAGTAAGTCTTCCTCTTCCTTATCATCCGAGACCGGGATGCATTTCTACAAGTCCTCATCTGCCATCCTGAAAAAAAGTTGGGGATGTTCCTACATTAAAACTAGCACTACTAGCTACGGATTTTAGATTATCAGCAGTTCCAGCCATGGTTACCTCAGCACAATTCTTCTCATTTTCTTCTATCATTTCTTCTATAATTTGCAGCTGGTAGACTTCGTATTCAGCTTCGTCGAAAGGATATCTAGGTCTTCTTTGAGGACGAAGATTGTAAGCTTGATCTTGACGCTCCGGGTCCTCTCTCTCCAGTGTTTCCTCTTCGAGTAAAGTATCTTCTGACCTGCCCAGGTTCGACTTTCCATAAATCTTGGCATGACGTTGTCCAATTCTGATATGTTCTTGATAAGCTATCGACCAAGATTGTTAACAGCTTTATTCGGCTGACGTTTCGGCAGCTTTGCCTTCTTCGGAGCCTGGAAAAGTCGGAAATATTCACAATGCCATTCGCCCAAACATCATTTCATCCTACAGAGTAACGTTCTTAGAGAAAATAGATACAGGATCAGAAGTGGGCGTTACAGAGGCGACTGACCTGACAGGTGGTTGCCGTCGAGGACCACCGCTCACCCGTAGCTGGAAGTAACGAGAGGGTGAATGAGCTTCAGCCTGGGACCACCCGACTTAAATACCCCAGCAGGTCAGATCAAGTAGATCGTAACCCGCAGAGATCTAAGAAGGGCGCTAGTTCTTGGGTTACCGTTAGACGCTCTTCCTTCCGGTTGACCCCAGGATTCCTAGCGGTGATCCAGAGCGCCTCGAGTGTCCTGCGTGCCGAGATGTCACTTTCTCGGGCCAAGATGGACGTGGACACCTGCAGCATCACACCTGCATGGCAGCGGACTCTGTGTTCCCCCCAAGGAGTCAGAACGTTGCCTTTTCTAAGGCCATCCAAATGCTCCTTAACCCTTATACATAGGGGTCTGCCCGTTTCCCCTATGTACTCCTCCCCACAGTCATTGCATGACATAAGGTAAACCACACCAGATACACCTGTGAGTGCGGAGATACGAAAGTGTCTGCGCACAGCTGATCTTCAAGACATGGTGAGGGTCATTGATGTCCCCCCTAGGTCCTTGAAGGGGCAGCTTGTTCGGAACCGTATCTACGACAGGACCTGCGTAACTCCATCCTGCGTAGTTTGCCCTAATGGGAAAGAGGGGGATTGTATGGGGGAGACCTGTTTCAGTATCTTCTGACCGTTGTCCCGTTTCTTGTCGAATCTCAAGAGGGATTAACAGGTTCGGCAATCTTCTAATGGTGCCTCCTCCTCCGGCCCGAAGTTCTACTTCTCTTATTTGACCATTTTCGGACTTCACTACATCCAAGATCCTTCCCAGCTTCCACGAGTTTCGTGGGAGTATCGAGCTTGATACGAGCACGACCTCCCCCAGGCTTGGAGTTTTGGCGGAAGTTTTTCCCTCTTGCAAGTTTTTCTTGTGGAATTCTCGTAGTTCCTTGAGGTAATAGTCCTGCCAAGCCGCCCAGAACTTGTCAACTCTCTGAAATGAGTCTTTCAAGGTCTCATTTGCTTGAGACTTGGTCCTCAACTTGGAAGCTTCATGTGTGGATAGATAGTTTGTCTCTTCTTGAGGATCACAGGAACTGGAAATCAAAAAAAAATGATAGTCTATGGGGCGGATTATTACTACACTGTCCTGTTCTGCGTCCTGATATGTCAATGGTCGCGAATTCAAAGATGCTTTCATTTCAGTTAGTAGCGTCCGAAGTTCTTCTTCTTCCAATATCGTCGTTTTGAGCACTTTCTGAAGAGACCTCTTTATCGACTGTATTAGCCTCTCATAGAATCCGCCTTGCCAAGGTGCAAATGGCGTGATGTTCTTCCACTCGATTTCTTCGCTTGAAGCAAAACTCATGATTTCTTCTGGAGGTTTCCTGACTTCGGAGCTACTTTGAGCTTGTGGTCCCGTGCTTTCGTTCAAAATTCGGCTCCTAATAGGAAGGTAGGAGCGTTGTCGCTGGTTACTGACTTCGGGACTCCTCTTCTAGCTATGAATCGTCTCATAGCGTTTATGAACGATGTCGTGGTATTGTTCTTCACGAGTTCCATGTGAATGAGACGTGTCGAGGTACACGTCATTATGCAACCATAGCACTTCTTCGGCGTTCCTTCTTCTTTTATCCATAGTGGGCCATAGTAGTCGAGCCCTATGTGTTCAAACGGCCTTGTTCTGACTACTCTTCTCTCAGGTAGTTCAGCCGTATCTGGATACTGGTATGGAAAATTGTTGAATCGTTGACAGTTGACACAAGTCCGGATGAACTTCTTCACTTGTTGACGTAGTTTCGGTATCCAATATCGGTTTCTGACGTTACTCATCGTGTGCGCTATGCTGCAATGGAGACGACTATGGGCTTCTTCGATCAGAAGTTGAGCCATCTTGGTGTTAGGTGCTATCAGCACTGGTGTTTTGGCTTCTTGCTGGAGCATGCTGTTCCTCAGTCTTCCATAGCACCTTAGCAGATGGTCTCTGTCGTCTTCTTTCACGTTGAGATTTTTCAGCTTCTTCAATAAGTCTTCTGTGACTTCTTCCTGTTGATGGGTCCGGAGTAGAAAGTTCCTTGCTGTCGACATTTTTGACTGGAAGGAATTCGGTTTCTTGAGATCGTTACTGTGTCGATCTCCGGATATCTCTTGAGTATTCCACTCTTTCTTTCCTCCTTGAGTCTTGATGTTGCCTTCCGCAAGAATCTGAGCACGTAAGTGGTTACTCGGATCAGTTTCTTCATGGAACTCCATCGGTTCCAGTCGGTTAGGGTCGGCTGACGGTCTTCTCTTGTGAGCAGAACTGGATGCTCGTCTTCTGGGTCGTTTAGTGTGAAGAACTGGGTTTCTTCGGGCCATTCTTCCGGTTCCTTTGCGATGAATTTCGGCCCGTTCCACCAAACGTGGGTTGCTAATTCTTCTTTCGATAGTCCTCTTGTCGCGCAGTCGGCCGGATTTTCCAGTGTGTTTACGTAACCGAATAGTACTTTTATATTTTGGTGCTGGAACTGCTGGACTATCCTTTGTATTTCCTTTAATCTGTTGGTAACTAAAATAGTTGATTGCTTTCTTTCTTTTTTTTTCAACAGCCAATTCAGCACGATTTCAGAGTCTGAAAGCAACCTAACCTCACTGATATGAATAGTATCAGCCAGTTCTTGAAATATTGTGTGAAATAACCTAGCAGCAATTGTAATAGCATTTAGCTCTAGCTTAGGAATAGTATGACTGACTTTAATAGAGGGCAGTTTAGATTTAGCAGTCAACAACGCTTGTTGATTTTCGGTAGTTAAGTAAACTGCCGCCGCCATGGCCAGGGCGCTTGCGTCAGCGAATGCTACTAGTTGATGAGGTTGCTTATGTTGAGTCAATCTTCTTTTGAAATGCCTTTCGAATCCATTTATCGAGCTCCTTATGGCATCCCATTCTTCTTGATCGTGGGAGGAAAGGTTGTCATCCCATCCGTATTCCTTTTTCCAGAGCTTTTGGAAGAATTCTTTACATTTTATCATGAGTGGTGATAACCAGCCCATCGGATCATGGACCGATGCTAGTTGATGTAGTACACTTCTCTTAGTGATCCTTCGGACGTCAGCTAGGGAACAAGAAATGGTTAATATATCATCAGTAGTGTCCCATCTGATTCCTAAGACCTTTGGTTTCTCTTCTTTGGAGCGATCTTCTGGTGCCACACGTTGGATGAGCTTCTTGTTGTTTGACGAGTATTCTCTGAGATTCATCTTCAGCTCGCCGAAAACTCTTTTAGAGTTCTTGTACTTCTGTAGGCCTTCTTCCACTGTTTCGGCAGTTAGAAACAGGTTGTCCACGTAGAGATTGGTATTAATTTCTTTCTCAAATGACGTGTTCTCTTCACTCTCCAGATGGAATCGGATCGTAGCTGACAAGAGAAATGGGACGCATTTAGTCCGAAGGTGACTCTTGTGAATCGGTAGACGACCACGTTGTTCCCTTCCGGTTGTCGGTGTATGTCTCTCAGCCACAGACATCTGGTCGCGTCTTTGTCCGCCCTATGGAGCCTTACTTGGAGAAAGGCCTTTTCCACGTCTGAGATAATGGCAATAGAACCAGTTCTGAATCTCAGCATCATACCAAAGAGCTTTGGTAGGATAAGTGGGCCTTGATGGAGAACGTCATTCAACGAAGGCTTCCTGAGTAGTGAGCTGGAGCATCAAACACTATCCGAATCTTGGTCGTTGTTTTCGATGGCGTCAGAACCGCTTGATGGGATAGATAGTGGAGTGTATTCTTCGTTTGCATTTCCTCTGGAGGCACTTCTTCGAGTATTCTCTTTTGGATTTGGTCTTTGAAGACTTCGTCGTATTTTTCCATCATCGTCGGGTCTCCTCTGTAACGGTTATACGTGCCCCTGAGTCTGGCTAGGGCTATCTTGTAGTCGTCCGGAAGTGGTTCATGCTGCTGTTTCCACGGTAGCCTCACATAACATCCGTCGCTTCTTTTGACGGTGGTGTCGCAGAAGTTACGCCAGACTTCTTCGTCGCATTTCTGCTTCTCCGTTTTCTCTGGACCTGGGTATTCGTTTATGCCCACTGAATCCATCTTCCAGTACGTGTCCCACAACTCGGCTTCTTCACTGAGGTTGGAGGTACACATGACTTGTCGTTCTTTGGTCGAGTTGTTCTGGCTACTCTGGCTTCCTGACAACATGTGTCCGAATAATGTGGATATGGCGTAAATTCCCGACGATAGCTTCACCTTTAATCCGTTGACGAAGTCCCATAATAGATCGCAACCCAATAGTGTCCGAGGTTGTGACTCTTCGACTTCTTCTTCAGTGAGGCCTAAGCCTCTTTCCTTTATAAAGAGCCAGTCGTCTTCACTTAGGATCGGTCTTTTGACTTTGCTGGCAATTGTCTTGCTGCCATAGAGACGTAGCTCATGTATTTTTCCCAGTTTGTCTTCGAGCAGTACTTGAGTAATTGGGTATTGTATTTCTTCGACAGTCGTCTGTCCGAAGGTCCTTATTTTCAACTTGCTCTTGCCCACAACTGGGAGGCTGAGGTCCTTGATTGGCTGTGTGTCGATGAATGACAGCTCGGATCCTGTGTCCAGTAGAATACGGACATCTATATCCTTTTCTTCTCCCAGTATCTTCGCCATTCCTGTGAGGAGGGTTGTTCTTTTCTTCCCCTCATGGCTTCCTGTGACATGGCACACTTCTTCTCTTTCCTCTGGATCGGATTCCTTTTCGGACCTTTCGTCTTCTTCAATTTCATTAACCATAGCCCGATTTGGATGGGTTCTAGGCCTGTTCTCACGACGTGCCCTCGTCGTCTCCTTTGCTTGCGGGGATCTAGGACGACTGTTAATAGCACTCGGGTGTGGCCTTGATCCGTTGTCCAAGTGTCTTCCTGTTTCTTCCTGTTGCTGTCTTCCTTTACATGTGGACGGATGATGTTTCTTTCCGCATTTGAAACAGCTGGGACCTTTGCATTCCTTAGCGAGGTGGTTCAGTCTTCCACAGTTGTGACATAGCTTATTCCTGGTTAGGAACAGCAGCCGTTCTTCGAATGGTACCGTCCGGCATTGATAGGACTCGTGGTTGGTCCGATGACAATAGATACACTCCTTCTTACTGGGCATGTTGGACGGTCCTTCTTTCTTATAGTTTGTCTTCCGATGACTTGGATTTTCCTCCTTATTTATTGCCTGCCGCGACCGCTCTATGTACTCCTGCTTGCTTATGATTTCTTCGAGATGTTCTTGGAATTTGTTCCAATTCCACTCTTCTAATGACTGCAGCTTTGCGCGCTTTGCTAGCGCCTTTTCTTGGACGGTGGCGTCGAATTTTCTGAATATTGTACTCAGTAGCCACCTGTGGTTGACGTTCTGCCCTTTGGTAGTGAGCTGCATCATTGTCGCGGACAAGTCATCCAGTAGCTTTCTCTGTGCTGCTGTGGTTGCATCCTTGGCATGAGCCTCTTCGACTTTCCTGTACAGTTGCTCGATAGCCACTTCTTCTCTGGCGTATTTTCTCTTCAGCCACTGGACTGCCACTTCGTAATTTTCCTCCCGGAATTGGAATCCTTTGAGGGCTTCTTTGGCCTCCCCGGCAAGCGTACTCAACAGGTAAGCAAACTTCCGCAAAGGTGGAAGCTCCTGCTGATGGACTATGGAACTGAATAGTCCCCAGTAGGTGTCCCATTCTTCAAGCTTGCCGGAGAATGTCGGTATCTGGATTTGTGGCAATGCCAGAGGCGGTTCGTTATCGACAAACTTCTTCGACTTCTTGGTTCGTCTTCCCTTTCCTCGGTCATTCTGGAAATTTCTTTTCCTTTTGCACTTTCCTCTTCTAGGCTCCTTTGCAGTTCGATTCTCATTTCTTCCATCGCCACGATTAGTTCTTCGACTTCTCCGACAATGTCCCAGGTGCTGGCGATGTAATCTTCACAGATCCTTAGTTCGGTCGTCTTCACTTCTTCCGGTAGGCCATCGAATTCCTGTGCCATCTTCTGGGCCGCGGCTTCCACCACTCCCTTTTCTTCTTCGAGAGTTGCTATTTTAAGCGCTAGTTTGTGGTGTTTCATTTTTATCCGCGTCCGTATTGCTTCCTTTTCGCCCTCCACGGGCGTTTGCATTTCCTTCTTGGCAGCTTCGAATAGCTTGCCAAGATAATTTCTCGCCTTAGTTAGGCGAGACTTCGCCGACCGGAGTGATAGAGACATTATTGATTGATTTATTTACTTTTAGAAGCGAGAAGCTATAATTGGAAAGACGAACAGTATTTAGAATAGTTAACTTTGCCTACGACTAGGAACAGTAGACGGACTCAACAATAGAATAACTTTCCTATTGATTTTTCTTCTTCCTACCGCCCTTATTTTGCTTCATAAGTCCTCTTCTTAGAATCCTGGTGCGTTCTTCTGTTTTCCCTGGCGGCCTTCTTAAGTTTTCCTTCTTAAAAACTTCCTAATAGCCGTATCAGCCGATGTACCATGTGAAAATTTATAACTTGGGGGACGACAAGGGCGGGAGGGGTTCGTCCAGGGAGGTGACTAATAGCGGCAGGTCCTAACTTTAAGTCGATTAGAAGAGACGCGACTCACCGATATCCGTCGATGCCGAGCGTCTTCGCGGAATACTAGCTGGACGTCGTCTTCGTAGCAGTCGAGTATGCAGCCGAATCAGTAGGTCGAGTCGAAGTCGCGAATCGTCGTCCGTAGTAGTCGATTAGTCGAAGAAGTCCCCGACGATCGTCCTTGCAGGAAGCGAAGTGAGCTCCTTGGGCCTCCTTCGGATTTCAACACTGCCGCCGCGCCCGCCTTCCCCACGGGACCTCTCGTCCTCTGGTCCTTTAATTAGTTGACTGGAGCAGCCTTGCTTCCGTCGCGTCTGTGTCCTGCGTTTTTCTTTTCTTTTCCTTTCTTTTGGTTAGGAACTAACTAACAGAATTAGTGTTAAAAACTAACAAATTGTGTCACGCTAGTCGTGACAATGACACCATACAACGAAAACACGGACATCTCTTATTGGAAAGCTTATGAAGATCACTGGCATTCTCCGTCTCTCTGTATTCTTCTCCTAATTGCACATAACTACATGGACAAAATGATGATTGATTTGATATTTTAAGCACGAAGTTGATGTTTTTTATTACGTTTTGTGCATAACTACGCGTTAGTTCTTGGTCCTCCCTTACTGAGGCATTATTGATCAAAGAATAAACCCATGGGTATAAGAGGTAAAAATACTTACGATGAAATATTCATCTTTATCCCTTATCTCAGCTCAACCCTTTATACCTCGAATACTCGCGGGTTTACCTGTTGATGAATCTGGCCCTGGTCTCTTCTTCTCTCCGCTACCCCCCCCCCCCCCCCCGACCCCTCTTGTTCGATCTCCTTACTGGTACCCAGAGTCAATGGCCCCTTTTCCCCTTTCTCACTCATCCCTTCCCCTATTGCCCCCCTCCCTTCCTCACCGGCATTACTGGTTCCGTTTATTGGTCTCTCTATTATTGCCCACCTACTTACTGGTCTCGTCTTACTAGTCCTTCTATGCTTATGGCACGAGGTCTGTGACACGTCCTCTTGAGTCCATATGCTAGTGGTGGGACGTCTTGTAAATGCATCGGACGGACAGACAGACAGACAGACGGCCGCTAAGTATTTTATCTATAGGATGGGAAAGGATAGGATAGTGATGGTACACGTGACTAGAAACGTTCAGTAATGACCGCAGTTTTGTTCCATCACAAGAAGTGCGTCACAAGGATGAGGACGAACGCTAAAACGAATATATTATGAAGAATGATGGAATAAATTCGAAGGCCGTGATAACGCCATATATTTAGGTGCGTACTCCGGGTGCGATCCCTCATTTCATTCGTATTTGTATGCGCAATTGGTTTGAACTCGTCATTATGGTCTATGTTTGCTGCAGTTTGTCGCCTCCGTGGCCTCCATGGCGGTTCAAATGGACGTTGGATGATGGTGTGAGTACTTGCATCGGAATGGAGGAAGTCTTAAGAGATCCACGAGGAAAAAGCGAAAATATTTTAGGAGGTTGAGGACGGCGTTTCTATTCAGCGCATGCTTATCGCGAACTTCTCAAGTGAAGATGACTACTTGTCTTGTTCTAAATCACCAAAATTTAATTATGGCTACATTTATGCGCAAGATCTACTCAATAATGTAAGATGGTTAACTTCCAATCTCGTTAGCATTTCGTAAAAATATCCTCAACATCCGATAGTGGACGTCACCTGGGCACAGCAGCTGTGCTTTGCAAACGAAAGAGAAGATGGATTAGATTTTCGATGCGATATGAGCTAAAAAATGCTCGCATAGCTCAAGAGGAACACGCACAGCTGATTTCTGAACCTTTCAAGTGCGGAACCGACACCACCTGAAAAACCTCCCAACAGTCGTTTTCAACACGCTGGCGCGTCTATCCACACGAGATGTATTATAGTGTTATTGACCACCTTGCTGAAAAATCAGCAGGGGCAATCCCAAGACGGGAGGCCCCTGCATAGTCACTTGTAAATATGTAGTATTTGAAGAGAAACTCACAACATAACATATAAAAGTGCTTCCTGATGTCCTCCCGTGAAAACCGCGGGTTCCGTCACCGGAATATTGAAAAAAATTAGTTATAAACGCTTGAAAAGGATTGCACCATCAGCAGGATCGTCAAACTGTACAAAAAGATAGATATCCACAACAGTGACAACTACCGCACAATCAGCGGGGTCACCATCATGGATGTGCGGAGTTTCCGTTTCCGTGCTCCGAATTCCGGTGTTTAGCCCTCTCTAGCCCTTCCGTCCCGTTTCGTGTTCCGTTCTCTTTTGGGCCGGAAGACGAACGGGAGTAGTGACTCATAAGACTCATCACTCATTGATTGTTTTGCACTGCTTTCACTTACCTCTTGAACTTATATTTATATGAAAGGCTGAAGAAGGAGGTTAACTAGGCGTCGCCTTTTTTGTGATTGTGTTGCTCTCAAAACCGGTGGTGCATCCTGATGTCGGATGACGATGTTGGAATGTTTCTTTTTTTGGAGCGATGAACTGCCGAACAGTCAAAGCCACAGAATTTTAAGAGTGTTTGAATCGTGAATCAATTCTTAACCCGGAGAAGGCTTATCTTTTTCCCTCATAATCTTAGGTCTGGCTTAGAACACCAATTCTATATCACAGTTCTATAGGCACTCTTAGGTTGCTAGCATTGCTCTCCATAGGGTCTTAGATCTAAATATTTTGGTAGGAGAAGGCACGCAATGTCTGGCCTCTCCATGTTTGTTACAGAGCCTTATTTACTGCGAAATGAGACTATGGTAACCATGCGAGCTCAAAGTGGGTGTCGTGTCATTGGAGGCTGAACGTAACTGTAATCTTAGCGGTGCTCTTCCAAATTAGGATAGATCCGGAGCATTCTCTGAGACCGGTTAAGTGTCATGAGTGGCGAAATCACTGGTGTCTTACTCGTCAGCTTGGTTCTCTGTGTTTAAAACACTTTCTTCTATTTACAGGAAGATTTTGCATAAACTTCGATTTGATAAACTAGTAATGTTTGAAGTCACCTTAGTAATGGTTCGAATACAAGGATTTCTTATTATTATTATTTATCATATGTTGTTGTGAAAAAGTCCCATGCTACCTTGCCCGCTTCCTAAATTCGTTAACAGCAACTTACCATTAGTTACTATTAGGTTGTCCCATAAGTCCCCGCAGTTTTTTTCAACGATTCACTGCAGATTTCGCGGGCGGTCTCTTGCATAGTGCTGCATAGCTTTCGAAAGTGAATGAATTGCTCTACCAGAGCATATATTGCATTTCTTTTTCCATCATGAATTTTGTCAATTTTTAGGTCGTTGAAGTGAAAAGTGAAAAAGTGAAAAAGTAGCCATTTACGCACTTGTTCTCTCCGCTTAGGTTTGTAATTTTTTACGCAGTTTTTATAGCACTTGGAAGATAATGTTCTGTACTACAAGAATATGTGTTAGTGCTATTTGCTCGTTTGTCCTTTATTGATTTTTAGGTCACCAAATTATGAATTCCGGCTTTTCCGCCCGAATTTTTACCAAAACTCCGGTTCTGTGGTTGGACTTTTTTGCATGGTGTTATATGTCGTTTAAAAGAGGATGTCTTGCTCAGTAACAATTTGTGTCGCCTTTATTGGCTCACGCTGATTTCTGTCGAATATAAACAACTGAAGAAGGAGAAGGAGCTGTTGGTGAAGACGATTTTTCTCTTTTTGGCATTTTGTTGACATTCGATAGAAGTCAATAAACGCTACGCATATTCTTATAGAGCAAGACATTCTCTTTCGAATGACATATAACACCAACCCAAAAAGTCCAACCACAGAGTAGGAGCTGTCGGCAAAAATAACCATCCCCCTTCGGACGTTCCAATTTGATGACCTAAAGTCAATGAGCAAATAGCAGTAACACATATTCTTGTAGTACAGAACATTGTCTTCCAAATGCTTTGAAAAACTGCGCAAAAAATTACAAACCTAAGCGGAGAGAACAAGTGGGCAAATGGCTACTTTTTCACTTTTTCACTTTTCACTTCAACGACCTAAAAATTGACAAAATTCATGGTGAAGAAAGAAATGCAATACATGCTCTGATAGAGCAAATCATTCTCTTTCGAAAGCTATGCAGCGCTATGCAGGAGACCGCCGGCGAAATCTGCAGTGAATCGTTGAAAAAAAAAACGGCGAAGACTTATGGGACAACCTAATACTACTATTGTCGATAAATATTTATTGGAAATAAAATCAAGTGATGATTTTGAGTTATTTCCGTTTCCGGGTTTCGTATTCCGGTTTCCGCCTGTTTTTTAACTCTTCCGTTCCGCATTCCATGTTTCGCTTTTCTCGAAAAAATTTCCGACTTCCCTGGTCACCACGCACTCGATGAATGTTCGCCTCGGTAGGAAGGCATATGTGATCCAATTATATCAGATACGAACTATCTCACCATCAATCACCACCGCGGTAAAGCACACCAGGGCTACATACAATTTTAAATTTCGTACAAAACACAACGCTATGTAGAGTTGTCCTACATGGTGACTCTTGTTTGATCGTGCGCTCTTTATAAACTGCTCTATTACCCTTTTAAGAAAAGTGAATGGATTGATAAAGTAGTATTGTAGGCGGAATACGGGTCGAGGGGAGGGGAGGGAGGTGGTGAAGTTTTCGCGGAAAAAGCACACAGCGGACATATAAAGAACCTGAAAACCACTCTCATTTTCCCGAATGTCATCTTTTTGTTTTAATGAAATTTATTAAAATTATACATGAACCAAAAAACCAGCTTTATGATCGACCCGAGTAACGAGCGACCGTTACTAGTCGGCGATTCCGGTTCGTAATCTCGGATACGAAATGCGAATTGCGACGAACGAAATTATTTATTTAAATTTTATTTATTTATTTTTTATTTAAAAATCGCAAATCAGAGACAATAGTAAAAGGGTAGCGGCCCATCGAGAAGTCAGAGTGTGTTTTGACGCTCAACTTGACATCTCTATCACTTAAGTGTCAGAGCCAAAATACAAAAGTATACCAATAAAACAAATCGACAATTGAGGGCGACGTTAAGGATCAATGCCTGTTCCCATGATATTAGTTAAAAGTGGTAAAAGTCAACATTTTTTATTAAACGGACAGGGGACTTCCAGCGTTAGAAATATCTTCTCTGACTGCTGAATAGTCCCTGTCTTCTAGGACTGTGTGGCATAGTCCACTGGTGCGTGCTTGCGAAGGTCCCGACTGAAGAAACATATCGCATTGTCTTCAAAATTCCTCTTCCTGCTTTTTCTTCTTTGAAATATTGCTGTGAGTGAGCATTCCTAAAATGCTGTTGAACGTTTACGAATACCGCGGCGCAATTAACAACTTCAACGATCTTCACTTCAACTTATAAGGGAGCAATCGCTACTAGGATCAAAATTATCCTTCGAACGTCATGGCGTAGCCAGAAATCAAAACCCTGCGCTTCATCACAATGGAGTCGAAGGAAACACCGGTTTAATTCCTTTTTAAGAGCTGTAATGCTCAAATCGGAATCGCTTTCAATCCAAATCGGATCGGGCCACCATTAACAGTAACAACAGCAACAGGACCGTTATTAAACGGCGATACCTGTCCTTTAGTCAAGCAGGTGCCGTATGCTACCCCGAGTCTCCCCCGATGGGGGATTGGGGCGTGATAAGATATGCTGATATTGACTGAATTTCCCCAACGGGGGAACACGAGCATTACGGCCCCAGATGAACCACATGCTATTCCTTCCCGGCCTTTTACGTGCCTAGGAGGTCAGGAAATTATATCATTTTTATTCCTCCCATTTTATTATAATAGGTGACTCAGCGCTCAATCGCGAGCGGAGCCGAGAAGGGAGAACTTCTTTAGCAACGCTTAACTAGACACCAGCTCCAGTTCACATGCTCCCTCTCCCGCCAGGCTAAAGCATAATTGAAACAGAGCAACACAAAACAGTAAGACAAAGGAATTTAGATCCAGAGTGGCCTAAGATTTGAGGGAAGGCGAGTGGCTTTAAGTTTCTCACATGTGATGTGGTTAGCCATACGCTTTCTTCACAACAATTTGTTCTCCTTCCCCAGCCTGGATTGCGCTGTATTGTATTTAAAGTTCAATCATAAACCCATACCAAAGTGAAAAAATTTTTTGAAGGAAAGGCTTTGTTATAACTATACTAGAAGTATGATTTGCCGCCGTGGGCAAGAGCTTAAAGACGATAAATATTGGCTTCAGGTATGCTTGTGGGAACCATATCATAGACCCACTTTTTTAATCAACTTCAGAGAACTCCTTACAGACAGCTTTGAAGGATTCCGAAAACGTCGTAATGGCGCATTGTATACTAGTCGCCATTTCTCATGGTGACATGAAGCATCGCCGTCGAAAAAGGAGTAAAACGGAGAAAGCAGCGACGAGAAGCACTTCAGGTCTTATTTCTTTTCACTAAATCTGGTGCTACACATGCGGCGAGTCAGTGCGTGAGGAAGCGAAGGATAGTTTCTGGCTGATCTAATCCAAGAAACACTTCAGATATAGCACTTTATGATAAATGATAAAAATCGAAAGACAATGTTGATTATTTCCTACGGGATATGACGGAAACGATCCGAGTGCTCATTTATCCTGCACCATGACTTAATGTGGCCAGTTGACTGGGAAGTCAGCGTATCCCAAATGCATATATTTGGCTCCAAATCACGGAAGATGACTGCCTTGGTTGCTGGGTAGTTTTGTTCTCCAACGAAAAACCTTGATTCGGTGTGTATGCGAGTTCTCCGTCATGCCACTGCACTCACTATACGCCAGACGATTTGATAGACCTAGATACTATCCCTGAAACTATCCATGAAGTTGCCCCTTGAAGATGATGCTAAAATTTGAGTGTCGCCGTATTGTGGGTCACTTCTTTACAAAACAGCGAGCATCCAGAGTAGAATACCTCCATTAGAACACATATTCAGTTTAAGCTACATGAGAGGTGAGGTCCCAAAGAATTGGAAGCACTCCTTTGTTACACCTCCAAAGAAGAAACCTCCTTACTCAGATCCCAGGAATTACAGACCTGTCAGTATCACCTCAGTGTTTGTCAGAACGTTTGAAAAAATGGTGAAAACCACCTGCTTGAGCATCTTGATAAGCTCAATATTATTCCTAGTAATCCACGCGGTTTCTGAAGGTAGATCGTTTGAAACAGCTGTTTTGGTTGATTTAATGACTGGGACAAACCTGTCGATGAAAATAAACAGGTTTATGCTGTATCTCGACTTTTCAAAGGTTTTCGATGGCGTTCCCACATACAAACTCATTGCTAAGCTTAGGCAGGTAGGAATTCTCTCTAAAGGCCCCCACAGAGTTCTGCGGCAACGCCGCTCGCCGCTATGGTTAAGGATAGGGCAGGGACGTCGCCGGCGGCGAGCTCTGCGTCTCTGCCCTATGGTTAAGCATAGGGCCGCGGCGCTGCCGCAGAACTCTGTGGGGGCCTTAAGCTTATAGAATGGATTAGAGACTTGCTATCGAACAGAACTTACCAGGTTCGGGTAGGATCTGAATATCCCTCGATCTATCAAGCATTCAGTAGTGCTCCACAAGGTGGAGTTTTGTTCCCTTACTTTTTCTCACTTATATGTTTGACCCCCCGCTTTCTGTTAGTGAGAGTAGAGCAAGTTGCATTATGTTCGCTGATGACATAGATTTATATGTCTATCTGCTTATCCGCGGTTACAAATGCGCCTCAAGCTAGTACTAAAGCAGTTAAGAAATGGTTTCAAAAATGGGAACTTCCACTAGCTCCTGAGGAAACTAAAGTTATTTCCTTGGGTTGCAGGCATATGAGGATCTCGATCAGGTTATCGCTAGAACATTATTGATTCCTGATTTCTCGTTTTATTTTTTCATGGTTTCACTAGTAGCTCAGGATGTTGGTTATGATTTGACTAGACGGTTTGTTGTTGTCTTTGTTTTCACGCGTGATTCCAAAATCCGCGTCTTAACAATAAATAAATAATATCGAAAAAGTGGGTCTTGTTCGAAAGGTCATAAAACATTACTGCCCGCAAAGCTAGTGGAAAGTTTTATAGATCATAAGAAAGTCCGGTAGAAATTTGATTAAAGCAAAATAGACCTGTGAGTGGCAAGCGTTGCGCCACACAACTTTTCACACATAACGTTTTTAGAATTTATCGTCGAAGTTATAGACTTCCTTGCTCGCAGCCTAAAACTCTGTTACATTATTGTCGGCAAGAGAATGTCGTCCCGGGCGCAAACTCACATGCCTCGGTGAACGGTGGCGCCTAGCGTGAGACCGTTGTGTGGCAGATCGCTCGGTAATGGTCACCCTGCCTGTCATGCGGCTCTTTTTAATCTGAGGTCTTGCTGCCCAATCGTGCCACGTTGGGTCGTTGACACTTCCCGGACTCAACAAGGCATCGGAGGAAATGCTGTCACCACAAGGGCTACCACATTACCTCCGTGCTAGGTCTAAAACCTCAAGCCACTCTCCCACCTCCCTTTCACATCCACAATATAGGCGGTCAATGAAGATATGCTGCATCAAAACATCCCTTCTAGAACCGTTCAGATGACTCTGTATGTATTATACAATTTTATTAGCAAATGTGTACATCACAAGCAGAAATACAAACACAGCCTACGAGTCATGCAACTGCTCCTTTACGCGACTACTGCAACCGCGTGCTAAAATCCGTGAGGTGCGACGGAGGTACTGCCTGGGACCTGGGTTCACGGGGCGATCTTCCCTGGATACCCACGGTTGGCTCTTTCAGCGTCCATTTTGAGGTAAAACCTCCCGTACTCTTGCGGCCTCTTATCACGCTCCTAGTTGTCCATGGCGTGGATGGAGCTGCGACCAGAGGCCGGATTCATGATTGGTAAGGTTAGGGATGAAAAAGTTTACTCAGTGAAGATAGTGGGTGGAGGGAAAGTTTGGTATTCATGAAGAGCTTATCAGCGTAGTCATTTCATGCGTAAAAATTCATCGAGCGGTTCATCCAGTGATGAACATTTCGATTCAGTTCGAAGTTTATTTGCAGACAATTTTCTACACAGTTGATTAGATAGTTAGTGGAAGTCCTCGGAGAATAATTAATCCTTACCAGGATACTATCTCAACGGTAGGTCGGAACGGCGCAAATGTTGTATATGGGCAGAACCGCCTCTCCCTGGGAAGTAACAAACTGCAGGTATCTCGACCCCAATGCAACTCTGCGCAGAGTTAGGGACGACGGAAGTCGCCCGTGGCGCCCTGTTGATTCACGTGCTCCACAGCTGACGGGCGCGCGCGGGATGAGGGTTGGTATCGCGGACTGGCGCAGTGCACAGGTGGCGTAGTGGGGAAGAGCTCGGGCTCGTGAACGTGGGGTCAGGGGTTTGGATCCCGCGTACTGCGTTTGTTTTGCACTTTTGCAAAATCCATGTTTATCATATAGGTGATCCACCTAGGGGTATTATAGCGTGTTATAAAGCATGTTTACATATAGATATATCACGCATACCGTTAACAATGGTGGTCCAGGCAGGGTCACCGATTTCGCTGAAACTTCGTTTAGGGGTTATTTGGGATGGTGATCACGAATCTGATATCCGTTCTTCACGATTCCGTCGGAGGCCACCCATACCGTTAACTAGGGTGGTCCAGGCAGGGTTACCGATTTCGCTGAAACTTCGTCTAGGGGGGGGGGGTATTTGGGATGGTGATCACGAATCTGATATCCGTTCTTCACGATTCCGTCGGAGGCCACCCATACCGTTAACAAGGGTGGTCCAGGCAGGGTCACCGATTTCGCTGAAACTTCGTCTATGGTCGTCTAGGGAGGTTATTTAGAGTGCTGATTACGAATCTGATATCCATTCTTCACGATTCGGCTGGATAATATAAATACAGGAAGGCACAGGATTACATTCCTAAAGTTTCTGCCGGTGACGGCAGGTAGAGAAAGAAGTTTCAGCAAACAAATTTTTGACTGAAGTCTTGTTGGTGGAGTCGGAACTTTTAACTAG
>OX375869.1:25248978-25269517 GCA_947359475.1 Heligmosomoides polygyrus bakeri | reverse complement strand
GAGCCTCAAAGTTTACTATGGGATTGCTTGGACACGTGCAAAACTACTGTAATCGGACGAAATTTCAAAAATGGATATCATATTCGTGATCAGCGCCCCAGATAACCGTCTTAGGCAAAGTTTGTGTGGAAATTTTTCCTACCCCTTCTCGACCTCGACCAAGGGGCTAGGGATCGCGAATGTTCGAAAGTGCCGCTTCAGATTTACCCTTGACAATCACACATCCAAGGAGCGTACACTCATTTCACGGCGAACCATCGTGATCAACTTTTTCAAAGATATCTCTGCACCCCTACCTTCAATAAAAAATGTAACATTTTTAGTTGGTCGCCTCACAAGAGAAATTTCAAGACCAACGTACTACCGTCTAGCGATACGTTAGAATATGACGGTGATCTATACTCGCTGCCAGGACTGCAGTAGCTACCAGCCGTCATCATTAGTGTGTCTAGTTCATTAGCACACCTTCGACAAACAGTAGGGTACAACTGGACTTGTGCAACGATCGGCTGCCCTCCTTTGATCATGTGGGACACATGCTAGATGACATGAGATTGACTGGACGGCCATTCTCGGCTTATGGACTGATGTAATCATATGCTACTCTAATTGCTTTATTTATGTCTAGTTGTCGCATATCGAGAGAGCAGCTGATGAAAATCTCTCAATGAACACGTACTTTTTCAGCCTATAGTGAAATATTTGCATAGGGAAAGTTGGGAACTTGAATGATACCAAGAAAGGAATGAACACTAAAAGTGCAAAATCACTTCGAGGTCAAGGAACCGAACATCCGATCCTGTGACTACGATGCGTCGGCACTACCACTGAGCCGCCGAGCTGCTTGCCTCAACGAGGCAAGAACCAGACGTACTTCACCATTTCTCTTATCTCCACGTGACACAACCACCTACGTGTTAGATGCTGACAGTGCAATACATTCCTGGGTGTTTAGGGGTCCCTATTTCCTTGGGTTCAAGGATTTTGCAAAAACGGCACATCCATTCCTACTAATTGAAGGATGGAGAATCTACTTGTGGTAATCGTTCTTGCCGTTCAAAGCTACGTCCGAGTACAAGCTATCCCACAGTAAACTATGAGGTTCATCAGCTCCTTGGGTTCAAAGACTTTGCAAAAATGGAACATCCCTTCCTACTAATCGAAAATTGGAGAACCTCAGAGTGGTATTCGTTTTCGTAGTTCAGAGATACGCCTGAAAGACTTCCCTGGGAAGAAGAAGTATAAATAAGTCCACTAAATTCCCTAATATGGCTGTCGTTGAAAGAGCTAGCGATGACTACGATATATGGGAACATTCTCAGACCTTTCTAGCTGGAAATTGTAGTATCCGACGGATCAGTATAATTTATGGCAAAAAATATTTTAGAAATACAACTATCGTTTGTCTTTGTAAGTATGGGAGAGAATAAAGTTCCGTTAGAACAGAAGTTAATAATTAATCAACTAATGCAATAAAAACTAATAAATAATTGATTAATTAATCCCTAATTGTAAGGTGAAAACGCGGGACATATTTGATGGTACAGCTCGGTGATAATCTCTGCCTTTATGTAAGAGTCGTGGATTCTAATATTGAGTTATGTTGTGGAGGCAATTTGAACGAGCGTTAGAACCTAAGCAATGGTTTGAGGTGCCAGTCAACGAACAATTTAGCGCATGATCGTTCTCACCAGGATACTATCTCAACGGTAGGTCGGAACGGCGCAAGTGTTGTATATGGGCAGAACCGCCTCTCTCTGGGTAGTAACAAACTGCAGGTATCTCGACCCCAATACAACTCTGCGCAGAGTTAGGGGCGACGGAAGTCGCGGGTTGGCGCCCGATTCACGTGCTCCACAGCTGACGGGCGCGCGCGGGATGAGGGCTCGTATCGCGGCTAAGCGCAGTGCACAGGTGGTATAGTAGGGAAGAGCTCGGGTTCGTAAACGCGGGGTCGGGGGTTTGGATCCTTCAGGCTGCGTTCGTTTTGCACTTTTGCAAAATCCATGTTTATCATATAGGTAATCCACCTAGGGGTATTATAGTGTGTTATAGAGCATGTTTACATATAACATATTGTTCAAACTACAGATTAGCTAAAATGTTCACTTCTGCGTGTCACTTATTTAAAGCCTATTTTGTGTGAAGCTATAGTTATGTAACGATAGATATTTTGTGGCACTAGCAAAAAGTTCCGACTCCACCAACAAGTCTTCGGTCAAAAAAAAAATTTCGCTGAAACTTTGTCTAGGGGGGGGGGGTTATTTGGGGTGCTGATCACAAATCTGACATTCGTGTTTCACGATTCTGCCTCTACCTGCCGTCATCGGCAGAAGCTTTAAGAATGTAATCCTGTGCCTTCCTGTATCTATATTATTCAGCCGAATCGTGAAAAACGGATGTAAGATTCGTGATCAGCACCCCAAATAACCCCTCAGACGAAGTTTCAGCAAAAAAATTTTTTTTGACTGAAGTCTTGTCGGTGGAGTCGGAACTTTTTGCTAGTGCCACAAAATATCTATCGTTACATAACTATAGCTTTACACAAAATAGGCTTAAAATAAGTGACACGCAGAAGTGAACATTTTAGCTAATCTGTAGTTTGAAGAATATGTTATATGTAAACATGCTCTATAACACACTATAATACCCCTAGGTGGATTACCTATATGATAAACATGGATTTTGCAAAAGTGCAAAAGGAACGCAGTCTGCGGGATCCAAACCCCCGACCCCGCGTTTACGAGCCCGAGCTCTTCCCTACTATACCACCTGTGCACTGCGCTTAGCCGCGATACGAGCCCTCATCCCGCGCGCGCCCGTCAGCTGTGGAGCACGTGAGTTAACAGGGCGCCAACCCGCGACTTCCGTCGCCCCTAACTCTGCGCAGAGTTGTATTGGGGTCGAGATACCTGCAGTTTGTTACTACCCAGAGAGAGACGGTTCTGCCCATATACAACACTTGCGCCGTTCCGACCTACCGTTGAGATATCCTGGTCAGACAAATTTAGTAACAACTCAGTAAATCCAGAAGGATGGTAGGCTTTGCCGGCCGGCGATGTTTCTCGTCTCCTAAGATTTTTCAAAGTTCCCTGAAGGCCCTCTTCTCTCTTACATTCACACTGTACGGGTTCGAGCTACATGTCAAATTTCATGAAAATATCCTGCAGAAATTTTTTCGGGAGAAGGAGCTTGAAACCACAATGGCCATCGACACGAATACCAGCACCCGCAGCAGAAAAATTATTTCTAAGGAGAAACCAGCAGTAATGCATAAAATGTTTTGCAAATAACTTTAAAAATTTCAAGGGTTTTTCAAGGCATATACTTGTCCACGCAGGTGGAGCACCACACTAGAAGTAAGTGGAATTGGAAGTCTTGGTTAAGAACTACTGCTAGAGCTAGCTAGTTGATTATTGATATTGATAAACAAGTCCTCAGGAAACAAACGAGGCATGTTAAGAGAAAACTAATAATAGTTTTTGCGCATTGCAGTTCATCTGGTGAATTAAATAGTATTGCAATCTTTTCCTTTCTTTACTTAAAAAAACAATTTCATACAGCCGTTTTCGTCGACTAACGTGCAAACCTATTTCAGAACCTTCGAACACCCCTCTGCCCAAACGAAAGGAAAGACATGATGGTGACTTGGATTCCAATTACAGAAGCAAGTTTTTTGGAATAGCTTCCTTCTCTTCAGCATAAAACTGTTTCCCAGAGACTGAGATATGCACGGCTTGTAGGCAACTTTGGCGATTCTACAGGGTGCGTCAAAAGTATTGACGCAGTGAATGGCGGTTGTGGAAATAGTAATGCGCAGCAAATTTCAAAATATTTATTTATTTATTTATGTATACGTGGAAACCCACGCAAAAAAACAACACAATACGAAAAAAAAAATCAGAACACTGAAAACATCAAGAACAGAACCAGTGGTTAGTGAAACAATGTAATCAAAGAAAACGAAGTACTAGGAGACTTCTTGCAGATACCTGTCAATAATCGTTTTATATTGCCTCAAGGAGTTTGGAAGCACAAATTTCTTTGTTAATTTCAGGAATTCAGTGCCTGCTCTGTTTGTGAAGAAAGTAGATCTAATATTACTATGAGCTCTAGGAATTTGGATTTTCCATGGGCCACCTCTGGTGTTCGAATGAGATATTGAATAGAAGTCATTTACAGAAAGACCCACAGTAGCATTTATCATCTTATAAATTGTGACCAAATCATATCTTTTCCTGGGACAGGCGAGAGAGCGCAAATTAAAGAGTTTATTCCTTTCAGATGCCAAGGGGATGCTGTTGTAGTCATATCCATGTACTCTTATCCAGAGCTTTCTTGTAAAACTGTTTTGCACAGCTTCCAATCTGGCGATTTCTCGCTTGGTATTAGGACTAAACACAGTAGTACCATACTCTAGCATAGGCCTCACATAGGTCTTGTATGCGCGTAGTAAGTGTACTACTGAGTTCGTTCTTAGGGATTTAAATATACTATGTACAACTCTTTCAGCTCTCTTTGCCGTATATTCGCAATGCTCTCTGAAGGAAAGCTTATTGTCCAAAATGAAACCTAAGTCACGCAATGAAACAGTGCTATTGAGTTGTACTCCACCAAGACTATAAGTATTTCTGTTGGATTGCTGTCCCAGATGGAGAACTTTGGTTTTTTCCCTTGATAACGGAAGGTCCCACATTGTTGACCAACCCGCAACTGCGTTAATTGCAGTTTGGAGAGCAACGTGGTCGTTCTCCTCAACAATGTTTCTGTATATTTTTATGTCATCAGCAAACATTTTGCAAGTGACACCGTATTCATCAATCAGAGAGGGAATTTCGGCAGTATAGATAATAAAAAGGACTGGTGAGAGTACGCCTCCTTGAGGGACTCCACTAGTAACTGGAAGGGACTCGGAAAATGACTCATTGACCTTAACCTGAAAAGATCTTCCAGTTATAAAGTTTTTTATCCAATTAGTTATCCTTGGATGAACACCGATTTTCGTCAGTTGGAATATCAGCTTATTTGATGGAACCTTGTCAAAAGCTTTCATAAAGTCAAAGTAAATAACGTCTACATCTATCCTTTCATCAAGAGCTCTCGTCCAGTCATTTAACGCAGACAGCATTAATGTTTCAGTAGACCTTCCTGCGCGAAACCCGTGCTGATTGGTTGGAATTAGGGAATTTGATTCAATATGGGTTACGAGAGCAGATTTGAGTTTCTTTTCGAATATTCTGGCAAAAACGGAGGTGATGCTTATGGGGCGATAATTGGCAACAAGATTGTGAGGTGCTTTCTTGGGGATCGGAGTAACAAAAGCGTGTTTCCAACGAGCAGGGACTTCTCCTAACATATAACTCGCGTTAAATATGTGCTCCAATGGGTACGATATCGCTATGGCAATTTTTTGTATAAAATAAGGTGGCACTTCATCCGGAGTAACGGTAGAGGTTGCAGGTAAGGAAGACAATGCCTCGTAGATTTCTTCCTTGTAAAACCATATCGAACTTTCCATACTGTGAACAGGGCTCGCGGTATCTAAAGCATCATTATTTGGAAGGGACACCGAGAAGGATTTTTGAAAGTGTTTGGCGAGCATGGAAGCCTTAGACATATCAGATACTGCTGATAGACCTGCAGCATCCTTCAGGGGTGGGATTCGTTCGGGTCGCTTTAGCACAGAATTTAATAAGGTGTAAAGAGATGCTTTATTGGGCCTTTCAAGAATTTTTCTTTCAACATATTTGTGATACCTATTCAGAAGCCGATCAAACCTATCGCTCAAAGCTTTGAAACGGCTAAAGTTGTTCTCACTTGGATGAGTTTGATAATCTGTCCACCTTTTTTGTCTTTGTTCAAAAATCCTGACCAAGTTTGGCGGCAGCTTACCATAATTGAGAGGTAGCCTTTCCAAGGGCACGAACTCTTGAATGCAACTGTGCAATATAGATAGGAAGAACTCATATTTGTCGTTAACGGAACGGTATTCCTCAAGGAGCATTCTCCAATCCAGTGACAGTAGAAACTGACAGATATGAGAATAGTTAGCCTTATGAAATGACCTTCTCAGGCGAAATGCAGGCCTGTTTGTGAGACACTCAATGGTAAAGAAAATACTTGAGTGATCACTGGATCCAATTGGTAGAAGAATGTCAACGTTTTTAACCAGGCGTGCCTCACTGCTAAGAATGAGGTCTAACACACTGTCGTTCCGAGTTGGTTTTGAAACATTTTGGTGGAGCTTGCATGATATGCACATCTCCACAAAACGTTTCGAGGCCATACTGACACCGGAAGGAGAACTCCTAGACCATTCAATGTCTGGCAGATTGAAATCGCCCATAATCACACACTGTGATTTGGAAGAGCAGAGATCGCTTATTGTCTTGATCAATTGGAGTGTGTGGTTGATAGGAGCGCTAGGTGCCCTATAAATAGCTATTATCCTTAAAGATGCCTGGGGTAGCTTCAAATCACAAGAAAGTAGTTCAAAGCCATCAGCGATTGATTCAGTCCAAATGGTCTCAAAAACAATTGGAAGCCTAATAAGGATAAGAACTCCACCACCTCTTTTACTTGTCCTATCACATCTCACATAAGAATATTTGTTGCATAAATCACCAAGAATTGGACCAGCGTCAGTGAATTCATTTAACCATGTCTCTGTCAGAATAACTAAGTCACAATTTAAGTTTATTAAAGTAAAACGAAGTGGCAAAATATTTTTCTGGATTGATCGCACATTGCAATAAAGGCATTTAAGATTATTGACAGGTGTCCGGGGAGGTTTTATGAGTTTACCGAAGACACATTGAGTTGAGTCCTTTGGGAGTCAACAGCTGACACGTTGTGAGAGACACGGCGCGCTAACCAAGCTTCTCGATTGCGCTCTCTCTCCTCCTTCGTAAGTGAGGGGCGTATATATACGCCCTTGGAGGAAAAAGAACGCAATCGCGGAGCCCTCCTAAGGATCAAAGATTTATAGAACGTGTTAGGTAGCAGAACCTTTACAAGACGGGGACGATCAGCTTGAGGTTTGCCAAGTCTATACGTTATTTGGGGGATACATTCAATCTCGAGATGGTTGAGAATGCTCTTAACAAAGTCGAGATCATGCAGAGCCCTTTCAGTAGACTTTGGGTCCTTTGATTCTGGAATACCAGAAATAACCACTGATCGTTGCCTTTCTTTCTCCTCGACTAGGGACACCACATTAGCCGTGGCTTCAGGAAACGATCGAGGTGATTCACTTTTTCCTGCTTCAGCCAACGCGCTTTTTAGGGCCATATTTTCCTCTCGCAAGCAAGAGATCTGCTCCTGCAACTCTTGGTTTTTCGCAAGAACCGAGCAGAGCTGCTTCTGGACGCTGAACATATGGCTTATAAGCGTCTTTAAAAACAACGGTGTCTTCTTATCTGCGTGCAATTGTTCCAATGCTGCTGCGACTTCGTTTGAACCGAGTCCCGCCTCGCTTTCGTCACCGGTCTTCTGCACAATAGTCCTTGAGGGCGCCATCGTGGGAGGTCAGCGAGCGAGAAAACAACGATCGATTAGCAGCAAATCGACTAGAACTGGCACCAGACACGTCGACCAGATTTACCTTTCGTGGTGGCTTTGTTGAAATTGGAGTTTAATCTGAACCCGCCACAAGGTTCTAAGCTGTCCGATCAACCAAAGAACCAACGGATGTGAAGGTAGACTCTGTCTTGACAGCGAATACAGGACACGGAAGAGAGCGGTGAACAGACGGACCGCGCGACAGGCTTGACAGACAGAGAATGAATATTCATTTGAGAAATATGGAAAATGATCCTACAAATACGATAGAATAACTCGTAGTCGACATTGGCTCCTTTACTGTGAATACAGGAGCGAAAACGACTGAAAAATTCATGAGCACGCGCCGCAAGTATTCGCTTGCATTTTGTTCCGTGCTTCGAACAGGGTAGCCTTCTGCGACTGGTCACTTCTGTTGAAAGTAGCACAGACCTCATTCTCCAAGATCGCCTAAAAAGAGTGATCCAGCGGATTCACGTTTAAGCTGTGCTCGTCTGAGAAGCTGTTCACACCGGCGCGCATTATTTGTTTGCCGTTATGGGACAGAAGTTGACAATTTTTGATTTGAACGTTATCGTGCTTGGACATCTTGTAATCATCATCTGTTATGACAGAGCCGCGGCTGACGTTTGTGTTGTTGACCTCTTTTCTCATCCACCATTTCAAACACAGCTTAATTCTTTTGTTAATGAAGTATTCATTACCTTTGGTAACAGTCAGGAAAGGCTCATCGAAACCACGACGGTATCATGTTTCTTCAGTTTTTACAAGAATATTTTTTGAACACGATATAGACAACAAAAATAGCACACAAAAGCTTTGAAAAGTAGAAAGAGAAAGTTGGAGCTGAAAAAAAAAACTAGGTGCGTCAATACTTTTCCAGTACGCACCCTGTAAGGAGCAGGTTAGGTAGTAGCTAGAATTATTGTAATAAACTAGCGGCTCAGTTTATCAGCGTGGTAGAAAAATGCACGGAGGCATGAGTGGAAATATCAAACACACAACGCTTCTTTTATATGAATTCATCTGCACATGGTAACATTCAGAATATGCAATATATGCATATCACAAATATTATATCGTATATCCTACTATCTTACTATATATAATTCGCTTAATCCGTCGGCCACGTTGTCAGTCACGGGGAGGGGGACTGAAGCCAAGACATGCCTAGGACAGTGCGGCGTATGCCAGCCGGGTTTTCTTTCAGCTTAACAATGGACGATTGCCAGCGAACTGAAATCCTACGATATATGCAGCAGCAAGCGTGTGTGTGTGCGTGCGTGTGTGCGTGTGTCACACTGTCCGTCCGTCCGTCACACCTGAGTTGGGGCGCGGCAGCCGAACACCTCGGCAACCGTGCATGGCGAGCCGCAAACGTGCCGAATACGTCGGCAACCGTGCATGGCGAGCCGTAGATACATCGGCGGTACAAAACTGGGGGTAATCGAGGTCGCTGAACACGAATCTGAAGTCGACCAATCGATATCGATCGATATTATCGATTTTTTGAGGATCACGTTGAGGAAGATCAGCCGATCCATCTCGATTAACATAATGGTCAGAAGGCCTAGGGAAGAATAGGAAACCCGTAGCGGCCATGGCGTCCTATTCTCGGGGTTTGGGGGGGGGCGAAGCCCCCAACCAGTCGCAGGCGGCCGCTAGGCCGCCGAACGACTGCTACATATATAATCGGCTAATGTCACGTGTCCGTCACGGAGAAGGGGGACTGGAGCCAAAAGATTCCTAGGATAGCGCGGCGTATGCCAGCCAGGCTTTCTTTGAGCTTAAGCATGGGCGATAGCTGGTGAACTATATCCATCGTCCAAGTTTACGAGATATTCAAGGGGCAACGCATCAGGGTATGAATGGGGATCGAGTGCAGAGCGTAGGGATTCAGGAGGCGTGCCCTAGACGTCGTTCAGCGTGCGTCTGGATTCAGAAGACGTGTTGAAGACGTCGTCCAACTTGCTTAGGGATTCAAAAGACGTGCTGAAGACGTCGTCTAACGTGCGCAGGTATTCAGAAGACCTTCGCTAGACGTCGTGAGTCAAGAATCAGAAGACCTGCGCTAGACGTCCATCGTGCGTAGGGATTCCGAGTAAGGGCGACCAATAGGAGAGGACCAACAAAGGGGACCATTAGAGGGGGGGACGTGAATAAGGGAGGGGGACCAGCATTTTCCCTCAACATCGTTCAGTGTATGTCGGATTTCTGAAGACAGCTTACAAAAGTCGTGGCATGCGTATCAGAGTGCTGAAGGAGTGTCATAGACTTCGTGGGAACGTAGTGGCACGTGAATCACATGTGTACTCAGTGTCACATGTGCGTGCTTGATTCTCACTCCGTTTCTTTGCCAGCACATAGGTAAGGAAGTATTAGCGGAGAGGGACAGTAAGCGGTGTCGACCAATACCAATTGATTTTAATTATGATTTTGCTGATTAAGCACAGATTGGGACTCTGATTACCTTTTCCTCGACACGTGGAGAACGAGCGCTTCGGAGAATAAATCGCGTGCATGCGATGGAGGGGAGGGGGGGGGGGGGAGGGGGATAAGCTTCATATGCGCAGTGAAAATTCTGCCTTACCATATCCCACTACACTAATCTATATAGTAAAATCAGATGTTTTTTGACTGTAAGAAGGCCTAAAAAAGAAAGGAGCAAGATTGGGGTTGTTCTATTCTCGGGGTTTGAGGGCGAAGCCCCAACCAGAGGTTTGGCGGCCGCTAGGACGCTGAACGTCTGGTATTGTATAATAAAACACTAACGCTATCGGCGCCGTGCAGGAGCTAGTCATAAAAAAGGGGAAATCAGAGAAAATTAGTCGTAAATGGCGGAAAATACCCGAACGTCTTCTACGTGCCTGGGCAGTCTAAAGACATGCCAAAGACGATGTTCAACGTGACTAGAGTTTCAGAAGATGTGCCAAACGCGTTGACAACGTGCCTGGCGATTCAGATCATCGTCGACAGAAGGCTTTCAAAACAGTTAGGAGGCAATCGATATCGATCGATTTTCGATTTTATCTGTTTTAACCGATCAGGATGGGACATACTAGGGGTTAGGTGACAGTTGCTCGGGCCCCCTTCTGATGTCCTGGGTCTATCTTCTACAGCGTCCAGTCGGCATAAGCCGATGGGTATCATGCATGTTTTTTGCTATAATGTATGATATACTATGCCAGAAACGATTGAAGAAGCAAATGTACTGGTCGATATTCCAATTAGCATAGTAAGCGCAAGGATATTGCATTAACTTGTTATACTGGGCGAGATATAATCGCGAAATGCTACACAAAGAGCTATGATTACACTTGAACAACCGTATCCTAAGGAAAATGAAGACTTCCTCCAAAACGCTTCTAACGCCGGTGCGCTGACAAAAGGTGAAACAGAGAGCGCTGGGAATGTTTTAAAAGTGTGTTGTCTCTAGAACTGACAGGGAGCTCGAAACATTAATGCTGCAGTAAAGGCCCACCCAACCAGCAAAGGTCTCACCTGGCCAGGCGTATGCCTGAGCGGCGAAAATGAATACCACTGGGAGATTCTCTATCCTTCATACTGTAGAAAAGTGCCCTCTGCTTTTGCAAAGTCCTTGAACCTATGTACCGTATCAGGGAGCCTGAAAGTTGCCTACAGAACAACACAATTGCACAATGCAGTAGTTTCCAAACATCGAGTATGCGAAAATTGCAATAATACTGCTTCATAGACGAAAGTTCTGGTGTACAATTCCTTGCCTTGCAGTCTATTTTTACACTTTTCTGAATATTCGATGTTTGGAAAGTTTTACATTGTATGACTGTGCGATTCCATAGCAAACTATGAGGAGGGGCCAAACTTGGAGGTTTCAATGATTTTGCGAAAAATGGAAGATACCTTTCCACAATTTAAAAAGTTGAGATTCTCGCTGGGTATTGATTCTCGTCGTCCGGACATACGGCTGAGACCCTGCCTGGTAAAGAACTTGCAACTTGTTCGCAGGCAAGCAGACACGAAAAGCAGACGGATGATTCGTCCGATGAGCGCTTCGCTAAGAAGCCCAATGAATTCAAAGTGCATTATATGACCTTTCATATCAGGGAAAAATGAATCCAGAACGGACTCTTGTGTTGCCCCCTCAACAAACTCTACCCTGACCTGCTTAATCGGCAAACGATGAGGTGTACATCACTCGGCTCTAAGCTTTAACAGTGAAAACAATCTTAGGGTCGTGATTACGCCTACATGACTCTCTGAGTTTTAGATAACTTTCGTACGGGTGACTTCAACGGAATGGTGTACTGGAGTATTGAGCGGAGAGAAGGGAGAGGCAGGTGAGCAGCTCATGCGAATAGATTCCACGATTTGAATACTGTAGACTGATGCAGAATAGCACCTAGGGATTTATTTAAATAATTCTAACACACTTTAACTATACTTCTTCTTTGTCAGCGTTTGTTCCGCTACTTCGCGGGGTCCGCTCTTCTGGTGTTGTAAGACCACCTTTCACGATCCTGCGCTTGATCGGGGTGGACGCCAGATACTTTCATGTCCATGCGTAACGTATCAGACCAACGCTGCTTCGGGCGTCCTCTAGACCGCTTTCCTGTCACTTCCTACTCAATCTTGCGCCTACCTTGCGGACGCTGTCTTCTTTTCCACGCAGAACGTGGTCGTACCATAGTAAGCCCGCTTCGCGCATCTTGTCGCCTATCGGCGCGACACCGAACTTCTGTTGAATAGTATTTTCGGATGCGGTCCATGAGGGTGACTCCAGCCGTCCAGCGCAAATCTTCGTCTCCATGACGCTGAGGAGCGTTTCAACTTCTTTGGTCGCAATAACGCTCAGAGCCGTACAATGCTACTGGTCGGAAGACCCAAATCATGCGTTTTCGGATATCCGGCCGGATTTATCCGGTTTCGTATTATCCGAAATCCGGCTCGATCGAAAATGGCGCCATCTGAGTCATTCGAAGATCCGAGCTCTTCAAACTTAACCTCATCTGAATCATCCGAAGATCCGGGGTTTTGAAAAATGCAATGATTCGGATGAAATCGGATAAAATCGGATAAAAGGATATTAAGGCACACCGTTGAGGAACTCAGGAGGTTGATAATCTGGCGTCTTCGACGTAGATTTTGCAATCATTTGGCAAGATTTCTCTTAGAGCTCGAGCGAGTTTTTGCGGGAAGTCTCGCAATCATTTCTTTGTAACACTTTATGATGCACAACCAACTCACTATTTAATAGGCGGCCGCTCTATAGAGCCTTAATATGGACTGTCATTTGTTCTGGAGGCACTAAGTTGCTCGGCATTGGAGGTCGGCTTGTAGGGCTGTCCTACACGACATCTTTTACACAGCTCTGGTGTTTTCTATTGCAGTGATGAAGCCGCAAGGGAAGGATACCGGGGGAATCACCCTCATCTGAGTTATCCGAAGAGGTATCCAAACCCCAATGATTCGGCTATATCGTACAGAAATCGGATAAGGCTTAACTCTGATATAGCGAAACCGAGATGAAAACTAAGTTCTGGTTGAATTTCAAACTGTCACAAGATAAGTCTTACACCTTATTCGAAGATATAGGTTGGTTCCAACCCTTTTAGAAGTGTTGAGGGCGTGGACTGCCTATTGGCCGAAGCTTGTGAGGCGTTGTAAAGGTCATGCTAACTAGCCTCGCTAGGAGAAATGATGTCGTATATTTCCCTTAATCTTATCCTGTCTCCTTAGTGCTATTCCTGATTTCTTGCAGACGTATATTGTTATGAATACAATCAAGCTTCGACATAATTTTAAAAATAGCGCCATACATTTAAAAATGCATCTGGTGCATGTGACCAGGGTGACGAATGGTAGATATAACACGTATGTTATTCAACACACATATAAAATTTTGAAATCGTGTAGTAATTCTTTCAAGGACATACAGCAGCATGTAATAGATAAGTGTTATGTCTCACTGTTATCCTCCCTCACTCGACGGTTGATGGCTCAAGAGAGGGTTTGAATTGGTTTACCCTTGTTAGCAAGCAGACGAACATCCACCTATTTCAGAATTTGCCCAGCGGGATCATACATCGTGCCAGTTCGACAAAAGATTCTTACATGGATTGCCACATGTGATATGTAGCGGTGTTACAAGGTGACACCCCTCCCCCTCAATCCTATAGCCACTCAATGCCTTCTGAGGTTCTGTTGTGTCTTCATGTTCGGCTATTTCCCATTAATGCTATTTAGTTTTAACAAATTGTATAGTTTTCGTTGGCAGTCATTTCTTAAAAATTCGAATAACTGATGTACTTTTTAATTCACTCCTTACTGAAGAAATTGTCTGCCCTATTACCACGCATTATCCGGTGTTATCCGAATCGGACATCCGATATCCGATCCGAAGGATAATCATATCTGAATCATTCAAAAATCCTGTCCATCGAAAATAACCCTCATCTGAATCATCTGAAGATCCGGGGTTTCAAAATTACCCTCATCTGAATCATCCGATGATCCGGGTTTGAAAAAATGAACTATCCGAATTATCCGATTGTCCGGAAAATCGGCATCGGATTAAATGTCTACTGGCCGGACGACTGCTCTGTAGGTCTTCGACTTCAGGTGCTCTGTTATCTTCCTATCGCAGAGCGTGCCAGTCAGCGAACGCCACTTGGACTAAGCTGCACTGATGAGTGAGTTCAGTTCAACCATCAGACCGCCGCCAAACGCTATTGCTGATCCCAGATATTTAAACACCGAAGTGCGTGCAAGTTCAGTACCGTCAATCTTAATGGAGCCGGACTCGTTTATGTCAATCGTTAGGTACTCGGTCTTCTTGACGTTCAATTTGAGTTCGAACATCGCCAGACGGTCGCATCAAGCTTGCACCTGCCGCTCGAGATCGTCTTTGTCTTCGTAAACGAGCATCACGTCATCAGCATAGAGCAATGTCCATGGGACAGGCTTCTGAAGGTCTCGCGTAATGGCATCCATGACGACAACAAAGAGGAGTGGAGAAAGCGCAGATCCCTGGTGCGCACCCTACAGAGATGGCATGCTCCATTGAGGTTCCAGCTGCTTTGGGCAAGAGTAGCATCCACTCTATGAGTTCCTCGTGTACGTTGTGTTATCGCAGGGCGTAGCATATAACCTCTCGCGGTACGCGGTCGAAGGCCTTCTCCAAGTCGAGAAAGGCTATATGCACCGACTTCTGGTTCTCACGATGCTTCTCCATCAGAAGGCGGGCGACGTGGTCCGGCAACCAGACACAAAGCCGCACTGATTGTCGGAGAGCTTCACGCATTCGTTGTCGGCATTTTCTGGGCTGCGAAAAATAGTCGAAAATCTTTTTTCTAAAAAGTGTAAATGTTTAATGCTTTTAAAAAAAGTTCCTCTGTTAAGCAGTCGTGACGGTATGTAATGTGCCAGGGATTCCTCAATGGCATATTAAATGCTCGTGAATTTTCTGCAAGTGACAGCGGAAGAAACTTTAGCCGGCCTGATAAATTTCTCAATTCATGCTAAACTACGAGGATGCAGATCGGCTCTATTAGGCTTTTGCAGCATTTTTTGAACACTAAGTTGTGTAGTTCAGTGACTGGCTTTCAAAGAAGGGTAGAATACTTTTGTTTAAGAATATTTTAGTATGACTTTTTTGAATATTCCTTCCAAAATTCACGAGAGTCACTAAACATACAAAAAATAACAAAATAAAATTTATTTTAAAGCACAAAAAGGTAGCAATCACACAGTCCATCAAAAAATGAGACCGCGTCATGCCATCAGTCACGATTTTCAATTGATTTATAATGTAAATGCTGCTTCCTTGGAACAGGGACTAGAGGATATGTGTGTATTTACTGTTTTTGTTGGGCCGTCTACAATGGTGCTGCTCCACGGAAACAGAATTCTCAGTCAAACGAAAATCGCGACGTCCTGAAAAGCGCATGACGCAGCATTTTTTCAGCACTAGAACAAGGAAAAGTCCACAACTCATGGTGAACTTTTGCAATGCAATTTTGAAAGGATGTAAGGCCCTGTGAGCGAAGTCCAGAACCACATTTAGTTTTTGCTGAACGCTATTTTAAAGACCTGAAAAGGAGTTCTGAAAACTTGCGCGCAACTATCTTCCACCCCTAAGACACCTCACAATATGTGCCTCGGCGGCGCAGTTGCTAAGAGTGCTGTAGAAAGAAGTCGCTGCCTTCATGCACTTTAAGGGATGGCTTAATTCCCAAGTTTTTTCTTTCTTGTAAAAATAAATGAATGTTTCGTTAGAATTTCGGGGTGTTCATTCATAGGGGTAGTTAGTTTAAAATTTTCAAAAGATGTCATATTAATGTTCCTAAGCAAAAAATGCTTCATCCTTTACGGAGATTCTCTACTTTAAACTGCAAGACGCTCACCTTAATTTGGAGGACGTTACGTTTCATTTTGAAAGCGTCAGACTTGCTTAGAAGAGTGTCCAAATTGATTTGAAAAGTACTGAGATTGTATTTGAAAGCGTTCAGCCTGACGAAAATGGTATCAAAAAGAGAAGGAATTTGAACTGGTAACAGCGTCAGAAATGTTTTAGCAGGTCTGATAAATTTCCCAACTAATACTAAATCATCTACATCTCAGCTCTAGCTGCAGAGTCTTTTAAATATTGAATTAAATAAGTGATTTGGATGGCTCAGAGCAGGCATGGTGAACTGTGGACACTGGGGACCTCTTTACCAGAATTTCAGCTCAGCTAGTTCGTGAATGACGCAGGATAATTAAGAGTTCTGAAATCTCGATAGGCCAAAACGCAGAAGTGGTTTGACCTGACCGGTAGAAGCTGAATGCTTCAGCAACTGCTTTCGATTTTACTACGTATCATGTGTTTTAAAAAAGGTCTCTGTAACTTTGCGATGACTCTTGGAATTTCCATTTTCAGGTGGAGGTTTATCGCGATTTTGATGGTGCTCTTCTTGGCACACATCACACTCATCTTCCTGATCGGCGTTCTGGTAGGACTGTACCTGTCCAGGCGGCGCAGCTCTCCACCGCAAACAGGCGGAGATGCCAGACCCTCGAGGAGCTGGTTGAGCCTTGCAAGTCGCCTGTCATCAACGTCATTTTCATTTCTACGAGGAAATAAGAAAACAGTGGCCTACACAGCCGTCGAAGAAGAGCGGCCGTATAGGACGGTGGAGAAGTGCACACAGTCTGTCGATACAGAGGGCACCTTTCTAAAGCAGAAGCGGACACCCAATAGCCAGCTTGTGAAAGAAGCCGCGACACAAGAGGAGTCCCATCATGCCGAAGTGCCGATTCAAGGAAAACATCGGACGCAGGTCGCGACTCCCCCTAAGTCTCAGATGAGCAAAACGGGAACGGTCTCTTGGACGAAAGAAGACGAACTCCCAGTGAAGGTTGTTAGACCAGCAGCTATGGCACATAAGCACACTGCGAGTCGCCCAAAGTCGCGTCTTGTTCAACCCTTGAACACCTACCCAAATTGTCGGAGACATGTGAAATAACACCACGTACACGACCCAAACGCCTAGGCAGGGCTAATCGCGTGAATTCATTCTTCTTGTTATTCGTAGAAGCTGACAACAGGAAAAGAACATACGTTGACAACTATTACTTATCTCAAAGCAATCTTCGTTCGATCATCTTTAAAGCAGCTCGGTCGATGCTGCTCATCCGCAATAAACCTTTTTAACGAAAAGTGTGCGCTGCTTGATGAGAAGCTCACAGAAGAGCTTTCCTTAGAAAAGTCGTGACTTCAATAAGAGGTGTTTCAGATAACTAGAAAAGGAGATATATCTAGTGAGAGGGACGTCCTTGGAAAAGCAAAGCAATGCAAGCAGACTGTAGGTAAACTAGTTTACTATCAGTCTCATCGTCACTGTCAAAGAGGCAGAGTGCAGTGCTGCTCATTTCCCCTGCGTCTACTAGGATTTAGCGGGTTCTCCCCAACAACCAACGCCAGCATTTTTGTTTTATATACATGTTGTAAGAGATAGTCATCAACATATTTGTATGATCCCCCATCACACAGTCAACTCCGGACAGAAATCGATAGGCGCGATCGACAGTGGACTGCCGATCGACACCGTTTACCCGCTATAAGGCCTACCGACCGACACGCTCACGTGACTCCCACCTCAAGGACTCACACACTCGGAGAGATCAGCTGTACGTAGTGGACAACAGAGCATTGCTAGGTTGTCTGATTTCGACCTACAGGTGAGCGGTCGAAGACCAACAGATGACCGGGTTGTGGTATCTAGGCGGGAATTTAAAAGGGGTTTTTACAAAGGACGGAAATCTCGCCACGCTTTCCATACGTAGTCTTCAGATAATGTTTAGTAGGCTTAGTTTTGGTCGCCCCGAGATCCAAAGAGATATTTATTTCACAACTTGCCATTACGCTGTGAGAACTCATTGGTGACTCCTATATTTTTATTACTCGAATAATAGCGACAATAAACATATTGTAAAAATTGAGCATTCAAAAGAGAAGATGTGTTGGAACTGTAATCCAACTTATTTGCGACGCAGTAACCAGAACCATTAACGCCCCAAAAGTTAGTACCTTGAGCTTTGGTGACTCCTTAACAATAAAAGGCGTTTCGAGAGCAGATTTCCGAAAATTTACTGATTCTGGTGAACGGATCTCTCATATATAACCAGGATTATTTCACAATGCTCAGTACTTCCGCGCCTGACTGCCTTATTCGCACTACATTGGTGTACATCAGCAGCAATGATAATCTAAAATTGAGTGGTTGGTTATGAAAATTGTTCGTTCGGACGCAAAAAGCTGACCAAGTTTTAAAAAGTAAAACTAAACTATCTTGGCAGGAAGTACCCACCCTTGTGATGAAAGAAGACTTTGGTGGGTTCATCTTTTAGGATATCGTGGCTTTGAACATTTCATCAAAATATTTTGCTGTTTCGCGTCGCGCTCTTCTGCGAGGGTGTTGTTGCTATGAACACCTTGCGTTCGAAACGATAGCGTAGTAGCTAATCACGAGCGATGAGCAAATCGCTCAGCAATGAACTGCGATATCATCATTGTGTGGCGATGCTAATAATTGCCTGTGATAAGGTGCTCAACTCCCTAGCAGACAATTATCAGTATCTCTCTGCGATAGAAAGATACCAGAGCACCTGAAATCGAAGATCTACAGAGCAGTCGTCCAGCCGTTAGGGATGTACGGTGCTGAGCGTTGGCATGCTACTAAGGAAGTTGAAATGCGCCTCAGCGTCATGGAGACGAAGATGCTGCGCTGACTGCTCTATCACGCCCCCGGCGGGTCTCATCCGCAGCTCCTGGAAGTGCGGATGAGAACCGCCGTGAAACTGCGGCCTCCCTCACTATGAAAATTTTGAACAAGTTACATGCTCGAATAGCGCTAGTAAATGATTGCTTCACGTAAGAAAAGCGCAAGGTTGAGGTAACTTAAGGACACCTTACATGTAAGAAAGAAAATCTAGGGCCCCCCGAGGACCCTAGATGTGCAAACTTACATGAAAGGTGGAAGTAAATCACACTAAGGTAGCATGTAACTTACAAATCGCAAATCTAGGGCCCCCGAGGCCCTGGATTTGCTTTCTTACACGCGGCATACAATAACTTACACTAAGCGTGCAGGTAGCTTACTGTAAGCTCACATGTACTTACTTAGTTTTCAATACTCCCCTTACTCCGTTTTGTAACTAGCAAGCAACAAACGCAAAAGCTACATGGCATGCAACTAGGTGCGATATCTACATGCAACTAGGCCCGTGCTCCCAATCTACTCGTAAGGCGCAATATACTTCTCGTTGTCTCGTTGAATTGTCTTAGGCACCCCGCTTGCCGTTGAACAGCGCTAGCAGGTGGTTTGAAGCTGGGGGCTCCAGGAGCGCTGAGCACATTATCGGACGCTTGTCGCCCCAATCTCTCTGAGTTCGTAGCTGCCCGCAACATCAGTAGTCCTCAAAATTGAAAAGGATCGAGCACAAACATTGACAATAGTGATTGCAAACGACATGTCGAAGCCGCGAAAGCCCGCGCTCCCGGTTTTCGCGGCTTCTAGATGGCTCGCGGACGCCCGCACGACCGCTTCCGGCCCCCGCAGACGGAAAAATGAGTTGATGACGACGTCATGGAGACGAAGATGCTGCGCTGACTGCTGGAGTCACGCGCGTGGACCGATTCCGAAATGACGTCATTCGGCAGAAGTTCGATATTACGCTGATAGCTGACAAGATGCGCGCAGCTCGCTTGCGATGGTACGGCCACGTTCCGCGTGGAAATGAAGACAGCGTACGCAAGATAGGCCTTGCGTTGGATGTGTCAGGAAAGCAGCCTAGAGAACGTCCAAAGCAGCGTAGGTCGGATATGTTAGGGCCTCTGCAGGATCTCGCGGCAGCACTCGGAGAACTCGTCCACATCGCTTCCGCCGCATTGGGGACTCACGCTATCACTGTGGTGGAAGCCGCGGCGCGGACGAGTTCTCTGCTCAGAAAATTGGAGACAAGTTACTTGTCTCCAGTTTTCTGAGCAGAGAACTCCAAATTAACTAACCTGGGCCCGAAATACAAGGAAATCAGCTACTTGTATCTTTCCGATGACCTATGTAAGTCACTGTCACACTAGAGGGTCTGATATGCTCTTTAGGGCAAAGTTTGCTTGTGCGTAAGTTACGTAAAAGGGCGTAAGTTAATTGAGAGCTAGTGCGTAGGATACGTAAAAGTGCGTAGGTTAATTGGCGGTGTTTAAGCTCGCACGTAACATGCGTAGGACGCGAAAGGATGCTCGTAAGCAATTGGTCACCGTCTTGGAAACTTTAGGTAAGATACTTGCGGCTTAAGCGTTGCGAATTAACTTACTTGTGCTCCATACGTTGCGTACAAGTTACTTGTACCCTAATTTCCCGCGATTAAGTACGCCATATTAGCATTCCGCGAGGTTTCCCTAGGGCCCTAGAAGTGCATGATACGAGCAACTAGCGTGCAAGTAAATGAGGAGGCTCAG
>OX375869.1:25168819-25248778 GCA_947359475.1 Heligmosomoides polygyrus bakeri | reverse complement strand
AAGAAGGGTAGAATACTTTTGTTTAAGAATATTTTAGTATGACTTTTTTGAATATTCCTTCCAAAATTCACGAGAGTCACTAAACATACAAAAAATAACAAAATAAAATTTATTTTAAAGCACAAAAAGGTAGCAATCACACAGTCCATCAAAAAATGAGACCGCGTCATGCCATCAGTCACGATTTTCAATTGATTTATAATGTAAATGCTGCTTCCTTGGAACAGGGACTAGAGGATATGTGTGTATTTACTGTTTTTGTTGGGCCGTCTACAATGGTGCTGCTCCACGGAAACAGAATTCTCAGTCAAACGAAAATCGCGACGTCCTGAAAAGCGCATGACGCAGCATTTTTTCAGCACTAGAACAAGGAAAAGTCCACAACTCATGGTGAACTTTTGCAATGCAATTTTGAAAGGATGTAAGGCCCTGTGAGCGAAGTCCAGAACCACATTTAGTTTTTGCTGAACGCTATTTTAAAGACCTGAAAAGGAGTTCTGAAAACTTGCGCGCAACTATCTTCCACCCCTAAGACACCTCACAATATGTGCCTCGGCGGCGCAGTTGCTAAGAGTGCTGTAGAAAGAAGTCGCTGCCTTCATGCACTTTAAGGGATGGCTTAATTCCCAAGTTTTTTCTTTCTTGTAAAAATAAATGAATGTTTCGTTAGAATTTCGGGGTGTTCATTCATAGGGGTAGTTAGTTTAAAATTTTCAAAAGATGTCATATTAATGTTCCTAAGCAAAAAATGCTTCATCCTTTACGGAGATTCTCTACTTTAAACTGCAAGACGCTCACCTTAATTTGGAGGACGTTACGTTTCATTTTGAAAGCGTCAGACTTGCTTAGAAGAGTGTCCAAATTGATTTGAAAAGTACTGAGATTGTATTTGAAAGCGTTCAGCCTGACGAAAATGGTATCAAAAAGAGAAGGAATTTGAACTGGTAACAGCGTCAGAAATGTTTTAGCAGGTCTGATAAATTTCCCAACTAATACTAAATCATCTACATCTCAGCTCTAGCTGCAGAGTCTTTTAAATATTGAATTAAATAAGTGATTTGGATGGCTCAGAGCAGGCATGGTGAACTGTGGACACTGGGGACCTCTTTACCAGAATTTCAGCTCAGCTAGTTCGTGAATGACGCAGGATAATTAAGAGTTCTGAAATCTCGATAGGCCAAAACGCAGAAGTGGTTTGACCTGACCGGTAGAAGCTGAATGCTTCAGCAACTGCTTTCGATTTTACTACGTATCATGTGTTTTAAAAAAGGTCTCTGTAATTTTGCGATGACTCTTGGAATTTCCATTTTCAGGTGGAGGTTTATCGCGATTTTGATGGTGCTCTTCTTGGCACACATCACACTCATCTTCCTGATCGGCGTTCTGGTAGGACTGTACCTGTCCAGGCGGCGCAGCTCTCCACCGCAAACAGGCGGAGATGCCAGACCCTCGAGGAGCTGGTTGAGCCTTGCAAGTCGCCTGTCATCAACGTCATTTTCATTTCTACGAGGAAATAAGAAAACAGTGGCCTACACAGCCGTCGAAGAAGAGCGGCCGTATAGGACGGTGGAGAAGTGCACACAGTCTGTCGATACAGAGGGCACCTTTCTAAAGCAGAAGCGGACACCCAATAGCCAGCTTGTGAAAGAAGCCGCGACACAAGAGGAGTCCCATCATGCCGAAGTGCCGATTCAAGGAAAACATCGGACGCAGGTCGCGACTCCCCCTAAGTCTCAGATGAGCAAAACGGGAACGGTCTCTTGGACGAAAGAAGACGAACTCCCAGTGAAGGTTGTTAGACCAGCAGCTATGGCACATAAGCACACTGCGAGTCGCCCAAAGTCGCGTCTTGTTCAACCCTTGAACACCTACCCAAATTGTCGGAGACATGTGAAATAACACCACGTACACGACCCAAACGCCTAGGCAGGGCTAATCGCGTGAATTCATTCTTCTTGTTATTCGTAGAAGCTGACAACAGGAAAAGAACATACGTTGACAACTATTACTTATCTCAAAGCAATCTTCGTTCGATCATCTTTAAAGCAGCTCGGTCGATGCTGCTCATCCGCAATAAACCTTTTTAACGAAAAGTGTGCGCTGCTTGATGAGAAGCTCACAGAAGAGCTTTCCTTAGAAAAGTCGTGACTTCAATAAGAGGTGTTTCAGATAACTAGAAAAGGAGATATATCTAGTGAGAGGGACGTCCTTGGAAAAGCAAAGCAATGCAAGCAGACTGTAGGTAAACTAGTTTACTATCAGTCTCATCGTCACTGTCAAAGAGGCAGAGTGCAGTGCTGCTCATTTCCCCTGCGTCTACTAGGATTTAGCGGGTTCTCCCCAACAACCAACGCCAGCATTTTTGTTTTATATACATGTTGTAAGAGATAGTCATCAACATATTTGTATGATCCCCCATCACACAGTCAACTCCGGACAGAAATCGATAGGCGCGATCGACAGTGGACTGCCGATCGCGCCTATCGATTTCTGTCCGGAGTTGATTGTGTGAGGTGGGAATCATGCAAATATGTTGATGACTATCTCTTACTACATGTATATAAACAACGCTGGCGTTGGTTATTGGGGAGAACACACTAAATCCTAGTAGAAGCAGGGGAAATGAGCAGCCCTCCACTCTGCCTCTTTGACAGTGACGATGAGACTGATAGCAAACTAGTTTATCTACAGTCAGCTTGCATTGCTTTACTTTTCCAAGGACGTCCCTCTCACTAGGGTATACCTCCTTTTCTAGTTATCTGCAACACCTCTTATTGAAGTCACGACTTTTCTAAGGCAAGCTCTTCTATGAGCTTCTCATCAGGCAGCGCACGCTTTTCGTTAAAAAGGTTTATTGCGGACGAGCAGCATCGACCAAGCTGCTTTAAAGATGATCGAACGAAGATTGCTTTGAGATAAGTAATAGTTCTCAACGTCTTTCTATTCCAGTTGTCAGCTTCTACGAATAACAAGAAGAATAAATTCACGCGAATAGCCCTGCCTAGGCGTTTGGGTCGTGTACGTGGTGTTATTTCACATGTTTTGCTGGAGAGGACGTCGGATACAGGAACGATTTATTGGTCGAACACGAACCAGAAAGAATATCATGACTTATGCTTGGTGCTTATATACGTTGTTTTGTTTTCCATGTCTGTGCACTGATAATGATATCACCAGCTTCATTCTTGACGGAGTAGGTTGCAGACTGCTGAATGTGATGAAGACTGTAGACTGCTGAATGTGAAGAATTACTTCTTTTGCAGAATGCAAAAAACTCCCGACGGAGAAGGAGTGTAAGCTAATTGAATATTTGTTTACCAGAAATAATCCTTTCACCGTCAGGATCAATTACTGTAGACTTGGTCTTCGTCAAGTTGAAGGCTATCGGTAGCGTACTGGTGTGCTTTAGATCTCGTCATCATAGGGTGTCCATGAGTACGTGGTTTTGATGAGGATGAGGTATCTATCGATGATTTGTCTTCCGTGGACGCGTCATCGACTTCAAATTTGCAAAGCAAGTTTATGGGTCGCGTTATGATCTTCTTGGAAGGTAGTCTCACGTCTGCTGAGCGAACGTAGTCGTCTGATGATGACACAATTTGCCCGATTTGCCATTGTCCTCGTTCGTGGTTCTTTTCTTGGATAAGAACGATATCGTTTTTTCTTGGCTGGGAATGGTTGGTACATCGGGGATGTGGATGATTCGTGCGATATTGTTCCCTCAGAGTTGTAAGGTATTCTGTGGACCATCGGTTCCAGAATCTATTGAGCGCCATGTTTGTCTCATTCCATTCGTCTATTAGCTGGTCTTTCGTAGTCGTCTTTGGTTTCCATTCGCTTTCCTCTAGCCTTGGCAGGGACAAGACAGTCCATGGTCGCAGAAAGTCTACAGGCCGGAGTGGTGGGACAAAATTCTCTTCTGACACATACGTTAGCGGTCTAGAATTCACGATGGCTTCTGTTTCTTTTGCAATAGTTTGGAGTTCTTCTATCCTCAGCAGGCGATTGTTCAGTGCGTGCTTGAAGGACATCTTGAATAAGTGTACCATTTTTTCGTACAGCCCACCTTGCCACGGGCTGAAGCTGGGGATGAACTTGAAGTCGATTCGTCTCCGGGCGCAGTAGTCGATGATGTCTGGATTTGGTTCTCTTTCTGTGAGGGATGTTTGAAGGTCAGCAATTGCCTTGAATGTCTTGGAGTTATCGCACCATATCCATTTTGGGCACGCTGTAGTAGCAAAAAATCGACGAAGCGCATGTAATAGGGTACTGGCTGTCATGTTGAGTACGAGATCGACATATATCGCTCTTGTGTTCAGGCAGGTGAGAAGGAGTATCCAATACTTCGTAGATGGATTGCAGTCGGTTTTGCATAGCAGTGGTCCTGCGTAGTCCATCCCTGTATTTTCGAAGGGGTAACATGGTCGTCGAGTCATACGCCTTATGGGATGAACAGGAAATTCTGGAAGTCTGTAGGGTTTGCCGTTATGGCGCTTGCAGTGAAAACAAAGTTTGTTCAGCACTCGTTTTACCATAAGTCTTCCCTTCGGTATCCATGCTCGTAGTCGTAGTTCGGTAAGAGTCTGATTAATACCACAATGGTTGTTGGTGAGATGAACATGAAGGGCGTAGAGAGTGGTGACGTGGCTTTCCCGTGGTAGATACACCGGAGCTATCGTTTCCGTGGGAAGGTCCGCATTGTCCACTCTTCCCTTAGACTTCCAAATGTTCAGTTTTTCACAAATGAAAAGATTCAGCTGTTTTTGCACTGCTGGAGGAGGTGGACATTGATTTTATGCTATTCTAAATAGAACAGTCTCGGCTTTTTCATAGAGTGCTGCTGCTGATTCTCCAAAATGTTGTTTAGCTCGGTCGGATCTCTCGATTATGAAAAGAAGAACGTGGAAGACGACACGGAGCAGTCTCAGCCAAGTGCTGATCCGTTTTGGATCAAGCAATATTTCACGAGTCTGATGAGGGGTTTCATGAGGTTCTGATGGGGAGACCATTGCAAGGTAACTGATCAGACTCTGTTCTGACGAAATGTCTTTTGGCCAGTGTTCCTCTGACTGAGTAAGAAATCGGGGTCCTCTCCACCAGGTATCAAACGAGATGAGTTGTTGTATTGTGACGCCTCTGCTTCCGATATCAGCTGGGTTGATGTTGCCGGGAACGAACCGTAAAACCGCTTCCGGAGCGTTTTCTTTGATGCTCGAAGTTCGATTTCGGATGAAAACTGGCAAATTGCTTCCATTTTTAATCCACATCAAGGCAACACTGCTATCGGACCATAAGAAGGACTCCTTTATGGGAATATCCATATTTGTGCGGGTATACTTCAGTAACTTCGATCCCAGATTGATAGCTGAAAGTTCAAGACGAGGTATAGTTAATGGAGCCTTCAGAGGGGATAAGCGAGTCTTAGACATGAGAATTGAGGCTTTCCTTGTTGTGTTGGTGTCGACAAGGTAGGCTACAGCACAATATCCGTCCTTCGATGCATCCGTGAACACATGAATTTCAAAGGTTGACGTCTCTGTCGTACCTGCTATTATTCTTCGCGGAATCGCGATCTTTGATGTGTTCCAGCTCGAAGTTATTTCGTTCCACATTTTGATGAGGTGACTCGGTAGGACGTCATCCCATGCTAGTTTCTCTTTCCATAGAGACTGTAAGAAGAGTTTACTGGTAAAGAGAACAGGAGCACACCAACCTAGCGGGTCATACGTCTTTGCCACTATCCTCAGAACTTGTCGCTTTGTCCACGTTGTATTAGAATTTGGTAGTGCAGGAAGTCGGATAATGAAGTTGTCTTCTTGAGTGTTCCACAGGATCCCCAGAATTTTGGTAGTGTCGCTCAATTCTGAAGCTTCTTTCTCCTTACCAGCGAAAAAGTCATTCAGCTCAGTGGAATTGCTTACATACTGCAGGAGATTCATGCCTGCTTGTAGAAAGAGGTCCTTCGACTCAGTATAGAATTTCTTCCCCTGTTCGATCGTGTTGACACCGTAGAATATATTGTCTACGTAGGTATTGCGGATGAATTCTTTCGCGAGTTTTGTTTCCGTCGTTGAGAGATGATATCGTATAGTGCCGGCAAGCAGGAAAGGAGACGAGATCAAACTGAAGGGTACTCTTCGAAATCTATAGGTGACAACGTTGTCTCCAGTAAGGGATTGCTGAGGATCTCTTACCCACAAAAAGCGAGTGAAGTCCTTGCTTTCATCGTCCAGGCCAATCATCAAGAATGCTTTTTCAATGTCACTTGCTATGATAATAGGACTCAGCCGTGTGCGAAGTAATATTCCTGAGAGATCTGGAAGTAGTACTGGTCCGCGAAACAGCAGATCGTTTAGACTAGGATTGTTCTTGATTTTAGCCGATCCATTGTAGACGCAACGTACTTTCGTTGTTGTACTGGACTCAGAGATGACGGCGTGGTGTGCCAAGTAGTGGCAATAGGAAGGAATTTAATTCTCATGAACCTCTTCTATGATCTTACGTGTGATTTGATCCTGGATGATTCTGTGGTATTCTTCGAGGAGATCAGGTTTATGTCTCAACATCTTGATGTTTTGGACGAGTCTCGCGTAAGCGAGTTGAATATTGGATAGAAGATCCTTTTTGTCTCCCTCGAATGGAAGCTGAACAACGTATCTTCCTTCGGCGTTGTCGTAGTGTATAGTCTCGTTGAAGTTCTTTAGACAAATTTCGTCGTCTGTACTGACAACGTTGTCTAGTGTGCCTTGCGTGTCCAGTGTCCAGAACCGTTGTAACAGGTCATCTAGTCTATCGTCGTCGGAAGATGACGAGCTGTAACAATAGTCAATCGATTTCAGTGGACGGAGGGGTTTCCCAGTGATTATGTCTCCAATAGAGGAATGTACGAGCTGATAGCCGTTGCATAAGTTCTTCACATGAAAGTTGTCGTACATGAGAACATCCCAGAAGTAATCTGCACCAATAAGAATGTCAGGTTTTTTGGGTGTCGTAAGTAGATTGATGAAATTCTCCGTTTTTTCCGTTATCGTGGCCACTTTTATATCACTTGTCAGGAACTGAAGAGCTTTGACGGAAAGGATGTGAGCTCCTTTAGACGTTTGTATCCCGAGTGTATGTTGTGTGGCTGAGAACGGAAGTGGGTTAAGCGATCCGATTGTGAGTATCGAAATTTCTTCTGATTTTTCAACAGGTAGTTGGAGAATCGATGCTAGTTTGGTGGTGATATAGCTTTTGCTAGATCCACTGTCGAGGAAGACAGCAGATCTCATTCTCGCATTTGGGTTGCTAGGATTGAAGACCTCTACTTCAGTGCACATGAGCAGGACAGTAGGTTGTGAAGATGTGGACGTCGTGTTAGATGAAAGCTGAGTTGTAGCCACTATATTCTTGTCGGTAGTGTCGGTATTGTTGGTTTTTGGTGATGATTTGGACGTCGTATTAGATGAAAATTGCGTTGTGGTTACTATATTCTTGTCGGTAGTGTCGGTGTCGTTGGGTGTTGTGATTATAGAGTCGGTAGCAAAGTGTACTTGCTCCGTTCTTGGCTGTCGAGGTTCCGAAATTGTAGTTACTGGATACAGTTTCTCCTCTGAATCCTGATTGTTCGCAGACTGTTGGAAGCATAATGACGTATGATGGCGTTTGGAACATTTTCTGCATGTCCGTTTTGATTGACACTCCCTTGTTCGATGTTGGCTTGACAAACAGTTGTAACACAACCTCTTATCCCTGGTGATCTGGCTGCGAAGTTGGGGAGATGGATATCTCGTGCAGTTAAAGCTGGAATGCAGGTTTGACTCGCAGAAGCTGCACGCCTTTGGCCTTTCTCTCCCGGTCGGCGTTGGAGTCTTTGTCCTGGGTCGTGAACTGTTTTGAGAATACGTTTCTCGTTGTGGATGCTCCTTTTGAGGGCTTCGAGGTCGTTGTAGGCTGACGTATCCTTCTTCTCTCAGGCTGGTGACAGTCCTGCAGTGGAAGTCAATCTCCTGGAGTGTTGCTTCCTTGTGAACGATTTCTGTCAAGATATGCATAAGTTCCAGTGGTGTAAGGTTGTGGGAGTTTCCAGTTTTGTCGTAGATCTGGCTTCTAATACGACGAGGAAGTTTGTTGATGAGGATGGCTCCCAATGCTGTTTCTTTGGCGTCGTCTTCATATGCGCATAATCGCCGAGTCAAAGCAAACATTTTGTTGTAGAGCGCTTGTAGATCTTTTCCTTCTGGATCGCATGGTGGCAGGTTAGCGAGTTGACTGAACAGTATGTGTCTCGTTGTTACCTTATCGTCATACCGACTCTTGAGAATGTCAAGCGCAATATGATAGTTCACAGCTGCGACAGCAAGTCCTTGAACTGATTGGAGAGCTTTCCCTCGTAGACAGGATTTCAGTAGCGAAAACTTTGTAGTGTCATCGAGTTCCGTCTTATTGCCGATCAGAGTGGAGTAACGCGAAAAAAATTCTGGGTATTCCAGCAGGTTCCCATCGAAAGTGGGAAGGTCAAGCCGACTCAGGATGGAAGCGTCGACGAAACTCATCGTAGAAGTCGGGTCTCTCAGCGGTTGAGGGGGAAAGGTTGATGCTTCTTGGGTTCCGACTGGTAGTCGATTGTCGATCGAGAATGTGAGCGATTGGTTGGTGAATGGGATTTGGAGGTGACGCTTGTTGAACTCCGTAGAAACGCATGTAAGGAGTCGTCTGTCGTCGTCAAGGTACTCTTCACTTCCTGAATCGTCTTGGTATAGTCGCCGTACTTCTCAAGATATTGATGGAAGGCCTGCTGTTCTTCAGGATGTGATCTTTGTGCGTTAGACCACTCGATGTGCAGTTGTTCGACTCTGGTGTAGGTCTCATGCAGCTGATATCGAGCTTCGACTAGCTCTTCTCTGAGATCGATGAGTTCTTCGTTATTGAACGGAGTAAATATTGCGCCTTTTTCCGGGAGGTCATGGTCGTGAAAGATCTGCTTGATGGTCTTGCATTGACTGACGAGTTGTCTCTTTCGTATCCCGATTTGTCGTCGAGTTTTTCCGCTGTCGAACATTATTCTGTTGGTTGATAAAAACTGGCGTCGATCTTTCAGTTGTCGGCCAAACGTGAGGTGTAGTTCTAACGTGACGCAGACAGGGAGCGTGAATTAGCCACGAAACTGACTGGTGAAACAGAGGGGGGGGGGTGGGGGGGGGGGTACCGTAGACGAAGTGTGGACGTAGGTCGTCGAAAGGAGCTGGAAGAGCTGGAGGGGTACTGTCCAAGGTTGGTACGTGGACCGTTGGGCAGCGAATCTGACGTCGGCAGAATAGAAGAATACTGCGGACGAGGTGGATGGTGAGCCGATGAGCAGCGAATCTGACGTCGGCAGAGTCGGACGAATACTTCGGGCGAGGTGGATCGTGAGCCGATGAGCAGCGAATCTGATGTCGGTAGAGTGGGATGAATGCTTCCGACGAGGTGGATCGTGAGCCGATGAGACGCGAATCTGACGTCTGCAGAGTGAAGTGAATGTTACTGATGAAGTTTGTACTTGGACCTTGGTGCAGCGAATCCTGGCGTCGATCTGCGTCACTGTCTCCCGGATCCTGCCGTGGTCGCCATTTGCTGGAGAGGACGTCGGATACAGGAACGATTTATTGGTCGAACACGAACCAGAAAGAATATCATGACTTATGCTTGGTGCTTATATACGTTGTTTTGTTTTCCATGTCTGTGCACTGATAATGATATCACCAGCTTCATTCTTGACGGAGTAGGTTGCAGACTGCTGAATGTGATGAAGACTGTAGACTGCTGAATGTGAAGAATTACTTCTTTTGCAGAATGCAAAAAACATGTCTCTGACAATTCGGGTAGGTGTTCAAGGGTTGAACAGGACGCGACTTTGGGCGACTCGCAGTGTGCTTATGTGCCATAGCTGCTGGTCTGACAACCTTCACTGGATACTCGTCTTCTTTCGTCCAAGAGACTGTTCCCGTTTTGCTCATCTGAGGCTTAGGGGGAGTCGCGACCTGCGTCCGATATTTTCCTTGAATCGGCACTTCGCCATGAGGAGACTCCTCTTGTGTCGCGGCTTCTTTCACAAGCTGGCTATTGGGTGTCCGCTTCTGCTTTAGAAAGGTTCCGTATCGGCAGACTGTGTCTACTTCTCCACCGCCCTATACGGCCGCTCTTCCTCGACAGCTGTGTAGGCCACTGTTCTCTTATTTCCTCGTAGAAACGAAAATGACTTTGATGACAGGCGACTTGCAAGGCTCAACCAGCTCCTCGAGGGTCTGGCATCTCCGCCTGTTTGCGGTGGAGAGCTGCGCCGCCTGGACAGGTACAGTCCTACCAGAACGCCGATCAGGAAGATGAGTATAATGTCATTTCCACGAGGATTAATGTGCATGAGAACATAGTTGCGAGAAGCACGCACGAGGTATGGGACTCGTATTGCTCAATTTCGTGGTTTTGGAGATGGTTTTCTAGAAAAAAATTGGTGCTCTAGAGGTGCGTGCTGATCAGAGAAGATAATAAGTATTCCAAGCTGTCAAACTCGGAAATTCTAGGGGACATTTTATTTATTTATTTATTTATTTATTTGTTACGACTATTTAAGACAATCGTGTGACAACTAATTGAACATCACTACTCAGCAACAAATAACACTTCAAAACAATACAACAATAAACATACAATTAGCACTTCAGGAGAGCCTTCTTAGCAACTCGTCTGAAAGGTTCAAAATTTTTTCGAGAGGAGTGTAAATCACTTTTTGATGCCAGGTATGCAGATCCACCCCTAACAGTAAAAAAGTGAGCTATGGTGGCGTACCACAGATATCCATAGCCAGTGCACCACCTCAGCAGGGACGAGACGGCAACAAATAACGGTTGCAAAAAGAATGGATAACGCTCTCAACAAAATGACAAAATAGACGCGTCTGGACAAGCCAGATAGCGGGACATGAATGTCTCGTAAGTTTAAAGATGGGCATACCTCTTCAAATTGTCTTCTCCGAGACGAAGCGGGACATCTCTCTGCAGTACATGATTATATGTACTGTTCTCGGACAGGGGCTAGGAAGGACGCCAGCGAACAGCTGTTTCTTCGTCAATTCTTCTGCGGCGCTCCCTGTCACACATTCTTAAAGCGCGCTATGTGTCGGGTACCTAAACGAAATGGAGTATCGCCTATTCGGTTTCGTTGCTATGCAAAGTTGCGCACTCTTTCTAACATACACAACTGCGCCTGTGCTCGAGTATCCGCCGTTCGCACCCGCCCGATAAGGACGTCGATTTCTACGTTCCGGGCCTTCAGGACACGCCGCAACTTGCTGCAAATCACGCTCTAATGCGTTACATACACTTTAGTATTACAAGGAATCGATTACCTGTGGTAAGCCTCCGCCGCATTTGTAGTGGGAATTTCCTCATGCCCCATTTGCACCACAGATTCTCAAATGAAGCAGTCAACCACCTCGTCTAAAGGTAGGTGAGGAACTCTTCACACTTAGCGTAGGCTTCGTGTGAAGTGGGCACGTTGGGGAAATGAATTCCGGGAGCCTTCCTCCGAAGATGGATGGGAGGGAACGGTCCCCCCCCCCCCCCAACGGTCCCGTAAATTGATGGGGACCTTTGATGGTCCTCCATCAATTGACGACAGCGTTATCCTTATGAGGGCATATCCTTACGAGGTAGCGCTGTAGACCCGGCTAAAGTAATATTTTTCATGTCGTTTTGAAAGTGTCTAAAATATCATTAAGCCAACCTTGTCTGGTTTCCTATTCCAGGCCTGGGCGAGGTGGAAAGCGCATCCTTCCTTGCCGATCCCAGGCATGGCTCTCCTGGCGGCGTTTATTGCGGCCTTTTGGAAGTCAATGACTGGACGGAGATTGCCAACGTCGTTGCTCCCCAATGCCGTCAGCTCCTGCCACAGCCAACGGAAAATTAATTCGTAGGTTCTCTCAATTTTCCTTGTTGTGAGGGCGTGCACAATGGGTACCTAAATGCTCACGCTAAGATAGATGTTCTCATGTTATCTTAATGTCCAACGTACTTCATTCCCTGTTCCTGTGACACCATGTACTGTACACAACTGGGCTTGATCTCCTAAGTGCATGTGAAGTTGTGCACGCCGTCCGCAATCAAAGTATGCAACCCGACTCGGTGAACCTTTTGAATAAAGGCAAGTTAGTAGTGTGCACCCAGCGCGACATCCCACCTGAGTACCTCTACTGTGGAGTCGTTCGGTACACAGCACTGCCCGTCGCCCATTTCCCGCCCGTTCAGACACTCATTGCGTCCGAGCCGCGTCCCATAACAGCAGCTTCGTCCCAGCCGCGTCCCATAACAGCAGCTTCGTCCCAGCCGCGTCCCATAACCGCTGTTGCGTCCCAGCCGCGCGCGGTTGGACTGACTCATCCCTACCTGGCAAATGCGCCCTTTTGAGAACTAGTGCTCCCGTCGCTATTGAGTGCAAGTGCACCCAATGCCTACTGCAGTTCCTCATGACGAAAGGGGCACAGGACCCGAGCGAGCGACAGCCCTCACGAGGGGTGGCAACAACAGATTACGAAACGGCAAGGCATATGACCATATGCTCTTGATGCCACCACTCGTGTGGGCTGTCTTTCGGTGCGGCTCTCTTTCAGTGCTTTTTCAATCTGATTGTAAAGCGCATCTCTTCTGACGCATAAATAAGTAAATAAATTATGGAGGCTTGGCTGGTCCGAACCGGCGGTTCGTCGTTCATTACGATGGATGCAGCCGTTTAGAGTTACTCTACCGTTCATTTTATACATTTTCCTCCATTTGAAGGCCCAAACCCAGATGAAAATGAGTCGCATCCCACTTCATAAGGTCTTTTGATCGATATGCATGTGAGTTAACCCCCTGTCTGATAACATTTCATGACAAACGAACATGAATAGGTCTTTCGGTCTTGAAAAGAGCTTGATGCAGTGCTACGGAAAAGAATAAAGCTAGAGCTTCTTCTAGACCACAACTGTGGTGGCGTACCTTCTGAAAGGGCTCTACCAATTGAACTTTCACTTCCTTATGCTCATGCTTTTCATGAATTTGGATAGGTGTTTCTTAAGAAACCCTTCTTCAAAAAAGAGTGACTTGACCTTTAACCTTTAATTCTACGCATGGAGAAGTTCTTCTAGCAGAAAAACCTGATCTATCAACTGCGAGGAACGACCTGCCTCTGTAAATCTTTCAAACAGCTAGGGCATGATGTCGGCTTGAATAAGCTGCATATCTCAGTGCCAAAATCGAGAGTAAGAACAAACTCTATAACACACAGCAACTTGTGGAACTCAACTTATTCCGAGGCTTCTTTGAGGAAGACATTTTTTGTTTTGAAGGTTGTGGTCTTGAGTCTGTCTTGTCTTTTGAAGATTGTCTTTATTAGCTACGAGTGTCTGTCTATTCTTCTTACTTTTATGTAGTAAGTCCTTGTCATCACCTTGCCCATTCTTCATTATGTTAATCGCGGGATGTAAACGTAATGCAATTTCTTATCTAAGGCACACCATCCTATCGATAGCTCCTCGATTTGCGTTTCTAGAAGTGCTTCATCCCCTTTACGCTAGGACGGGTCTGCTTGACTTTGGTGATCTGCACTGTTAAAGCTTACAGCAGTGCCTCTTCTTGTTGAAAGTGTTGGTGATTTGCTTCAAGTCTAGTCGGAAGTTGTGTAAATTTCGGATCTATCCTAGCCAGGGGGGGCAGCTCTAATTAGAGTGACAGTTGGTGACAGTTGGACTGTACCACCACCACGCCACACCACCCCACCACCTTTCATTATAATCCATCGTTCCTTCCTTCTTCTCAAACGCCAAGCTTCCTTTCTCAAAATCTTGGTTGCACGATCTTTCACTTCTTTTGGTTCTTATGAAAAGCCAAATTTATCCATCATGTGTACTATTTTAACGTCTTTTCAAATCAAATTGGACACTTTTCTAAACTCAATTAAAAAAAAATCAATTCTAAACTAGCTTTAAGACTTTTTCAATCAAAGCAAATTTTGATTTGAGGTTATTTTGAGGTTCTTCTTATCTCTCGGTACGAGCCATGAAGAGAGATATGCAGCGTTGGAAGGGCTCATTGAGCAAAGGGAAGACTGGAAGAAGCAGCTTATTAAGGCGCTTAAGTTGGCTCTGTGGGTTACTCTTTGCTTTATAATCGCAGCCCGATCTTTTACAGATGTAATTGTTTTCAGTAGAGACGTACAAAATAATAGGTACGTCGAAGTGAATGGAGTTCCGACGTGGCTGAGCAACCCGGTCAGTTTCCTTTTCCCATTACTTCCATTCATATCAATTATTGAATCATCAAAGTCTGATTTTACAGCGTCAGAAGAAGCGTGAGGAGCAGAGAGAAGAAGAAGATAGGCGTGAAGAACAGAAAGAAGAAGATGACCTGGAGTGGACTTAGGATGAAGTAAGGTTCGTACTACTCTTATACTTATTTTCCATTCATCCAACTGTCTCTCGTGCACATTATCTTTTTTAGGCATCCAAGTGATTCGCATGCACGTCATCGTTTTTTCGATATGGAAGTGTTTCTCATGTGCTACATTGTTTTTTTTTGCCATATCTATGTATTAATATATAATATATTGTTGTTTAATAGTATCAACAATGTTAACAGTATAGCGTAGCACTAGATAACAACAGTACTGTACTACTAAACTATTGTCGTACAATCGCACTCACTGGAGCTGGTACCGTCGTCCTGTCGCTCTCTAAAGGCCGCCACAGACTTCTGCGGCGCCGCTCGGCGGCGCCGCTGCCCTATGCTTAACCATAGGGCAGAGACGCAGAGCTCGCCTCCAGCGGCACCGGCGGCACCGGCGGCGTCGCCCAGCGGCACCGGCGGCGGAAATGAGTTGAATCATTCCACCCGGCGGCGCCGCTCCAGCGTCTATCTGTCTGCGCTCTTCCCTTTCGCGGCGGGATCCAGAGCGGAGACGGTCGATGCGGGCGCGCGATCGTCATCGGGGCGCGTTATTGTTAAGCACCAGTCGGTCCCCACTAGAAACAGTACAGTACCTCGCCGTCACCGCTCCCACTGATGATGAGTCAAGCCGCTGAGCGGCGCCGCTCAGCGGTGCCGCCGGTGCCGCCGGCCGGCCAGCGGCGCCGCCGAGCGGCGCCGCAGAAGTCTGTGGCGGCCTTAACGGTGAATCCCGGAGCCGCATTTTGCGTCTCGCCCGCGTGCGATTAGCGTCCCGTCCGCGTCCGCAGTTTGCGTCTGAGCCGCGTGCGACTAGCGTCCGGTCCGCGTGCGACTAGCGTCCCGCCCGCGTCCGACCACCGTCCCGTCCGCGATGTAGGAAACTCACGAGACGGTAATGGGACGCGGCTCGGACGCAACGAGTGTCTGAGTGCCCGCCCCACCCTATTTCGACAGTCTGCTGCTGGCGAAACCGCCGTTAATTGGCGTGACGTCGTCCAAAAACCTAACAGCTGATAGGAGACGACTGTGAGGCGCATTTCGGGAACTGTGAAGTCATCTTCCAGTCGGTTCCGTTATAGAGGCAGTTGAGGAAAGGAGAACGTCGCTATTCTCTCTAGATTCTTTCAATTTTCACCACAATTCTTCAAATTTTTCGCCTCAACTAGAGAGTATAGGTGATTCTGGTCAGGAGTTCTACACTGGAGGCTTATCCGTAATTGTGAGCAAAACCGGCTCACCGCTCTCTCTTTCCAAGGATCAGACAATTTTCCTTGTGTTGAAGAACTTTCTAGTGGATGGCCGCGTTGTTGTCATGACATATCTCGCTAAGATGTTGCTGTACTTGTCGGAAAATGCGGACTCTTGTCTCAAGAACGAAATCAGTTCAGGATACAACTACAGGGCCAAGGGAAGTGATTAGAAATTGCCTCGATGTGGTGGCAGGGACCCGGACATCTTGTCCTCGGCGCGCCCATTGTCCCACCCCTTCTGAGGGCGGTGTATTCAACGACGTTCCGCCCCGGAATGGCCATAAGAGAGAGAATTCTGAGTGATTCTCGACAATGAGTACCTTCCAACTCTCAATGACGCGCCATCGCTGCAGTGGCGGACGGCGCGGTAACGCCGATGGTCGCGGAGGGTGGAGTGCTTGCCGTGCCCTATTCTGTACAGTTCCGCTCACTTATTTCGACACTTTCTTGATTCGTAACCGTACCACAGTTATTTCAACACACGTCTGATGATGTTTTGGTGGTCATGTGATGTCTCTATTGCTCTCTTCGTAAAGTCTCCGTCGTGGCTAGGCTCATTTCGGGCTTTTTTCTCCTGTGAACTTCCCCGCCTGCACGGAAACCCACTTTCTGTGCCGAACAAGTCACGGGGAGGAGCTTTTCACATGTCCGGCACAGAAATGTGCCAATTGAATGGCTACTTTTTGGAGGAGATATTTTTGTAGACCGATTTTTTTCCCACTTTTGTGCCGATTCCCGCATTTTTTCTCCTGGTGGACTTCCTGTGATGGTGTGAAACCCCCTTAGCAAAACATCGCTCTAAAAAATGGACAAATTAGGCTTCAACTGGGACGGCTCCGTGCTAGACACGTCACGAGAACACTCTAATGTCGTATCGAGCACAGAAACGTCGGTTTCCGTGCCTGTGGTTGGAATGAGGAACGATATAAATGCATGAGTGAGCACAGTCATGGCGGAAACCCCCCTACCAAAACACGACATCGACGAAATAGCTTTGAAAACAATAACCCTACAACGGCCTACGGATCAGAAGGCAGTAAAACGGGAAAAACGCGAAATCGCGAACGGAACGGTCGAGAAAACAAGGAATCCAAGAAAAGATGCACTGAATCAGCTGATTCGCTAAAATTCTGCAAAAGTCTCCGTCTGCAGAACTGCCCGAACTATGTCAGCCTCAGGGATGGCGAGAGCACGCGACGCGCATCGCGGGCCGTCGCGTCGCTGTGTACTCCCGCGTCGCTGCAGCGGACGGGAGTATACCATAGGCCTTAGAAACCGCATCTGCTGGCAAAAGTATGCAGTATTGCGTACAGTACCTTCGCAGCGCTGCACCACTCGCTGTTGCCATGGCGGCACCCGCAAGTCTGCTGACGGCCTTATACATGGACACGAATGTAACTGGCGTCTACCCTGATTAAGCGCAGGATCGGGAAAGGTGGCGTCACGACACCAGAAGAGCGGGCCCTGCTACGAAACGTGACAACCGCTGAAGAAGAAGAAGAAGATGTTCGCTACAGCAAAGGTATGAACACCTCGCGACGAGGGGGCGCGACGTTGCTTGATCGATATGGGAGATTAACATTACGTCGGGTCGCGCCGCGATCAGGGATGGGCGGAAATTTCTAAAATTTTACTAGAAAACAGAAAATCGTTTTTGTCAGAAAACAGAATTCAGAAAACAGAAAGGCTAAAAACGCCCGAAAACAAAAAAGTTATCATGCCACCTAATTATTAACTAAAAGACCAATTTTTCCAGTAGCAAATGCTTTTTGTATGTCTAGAATTGTAGTGGATGACTGGAGTTTAAACACGCACGTGTTTTCAAAAATTTCTAGTACACTCCAGACTCAATACAATGAGCGAATTGTAAATCTTGATCGATGGATTCTGGGAATCTCGACATCTGCAGTGTGCGAAATTACCCATCAGCCCCTTTCACAACTAATGCCCTAACAATTACAGCATTAATCACAATACTATGAGGGTTCCTGCGAAAAATAAATGCTTTTGTTTTACAAAGGTTGGGGCTAGAGAGGAAAGTAAAAAAGAATGATTTATAATTGATGCATTTTACCTATCGCATTCATCTTCTAATATAGCGGTTTTAGGCTCACAGTCCAAGATTAGTTGGAATCGCGATTCATTAGCTTAATGGTCCCAATAGTAAGAAACTGGCTTTTTAAAGCACCGAACACGATGAAGGGTCATTGACCACCGTTTACATATTTCAACTACAGAATCTATATTCCTAGTTCGTCTCGTTCTTTGAGAACACCTTTCCTTCTAGGTGGCCTAACTTCCGCATAGCTAGTTTTCAGGCCAATTCACCAATGCTCTTTACAGCACCTAGCTACTCCTTAGCAGACTAAAAATGTTGTGCGCTGCCTTGATGCTTTATAAAAGAACACGAGAATATGACTGAACGTGTTGTGAACACCGCAGCTTTGGGTGAAGTGGATTGAATGCGCAGACACTGTAGAATGGGGATCGAGCATATACGCTCTTTATCATATTATTATTACTCATCGTATATAGGTATCATATTACATCTCAGTGGAAGATCAGCAGGACCGTCTTGCTGTACAAGAAAGCAGATGTGCACGACATTGGCAATTATGGCCAGATCTGACTGCTGTCCGTAGCCTACAAGCTGTTCACTCGAGTCATTCTGAATAGGTTCAGCCGGACGCTGGACGGCCAGCTATGCGAACAAGCAGGATTTCGGAGAAGATTCAGCACGATCGACCACATACACACCATTATGAAGCTCATCGAAGTGTCGCGGGAGTACAAGCTGCCACCGTGCCTTAAGCGTTCATCGAAGCCCTGCGCGAAGCCCTGGGAGGATGTTGGAGAGAAGGTCGACGGTCTGCAACTGCACCACCTTCGCTTCGCTGACGACAGCGTGCTCATAACACCGAGCAGCCGGGAGGATCGAATGCTGGCGGCTTCGATCGCGTATGTGGGAGCGTTGGACTGCAGCTAAATCTTACGAAGACGATGTGCATGAGGAACGGAGAAGTTACTGTTGCCTGATTCTCGCTCGGCGGAGCAAACATCTCCGAATACTCCACCTATGTGTATCTGGGTCGCGAAGTCAATTTGATCAGGAAACGAGCGGCTTGGGGAGCTTTCAAGAGCGTCGAAGAAGTCGCGAAGAAGACGAAGAACGTCCGACTCCGTGCCCACCTATTCGACTCCACTGTTCTTCCTGCCCTAACATACGCCTCAGAGACCTGGGCTATACGAAAGCAGGACGAACACGCGATCAGCGTCGTGCAGCATGGAATTTAGAGGACTATGCTCGGAGTGACGCGACTCACGCAAGTGAGAGAAGGCCTCCGCAGTTCCGAGCATCAGAAGATCAGAGACGCTGTCCCATGGACTAAGTCGTCGTAAATCAGGTGGGCCGGCTACGTAATGCGCTTCGCAGACACCCGCTGGACGAGAGCCATCACCGACTGGATTCCGCGGGATGTCAAGAGAACACCAGACGCCCACCAACGTGTTGATGGGACTTCTCGGGAAAGCCCTGAAGGAACGTTATGACGCTCTTTCTGTCCCTCGAACGAGGAGGATCCATTGGAGCACTGTGGCACGCTACAGGAACGAATGGAGACGCTGCTGGTGCCCGCTCGAACGACTTGATGATCAATGGGACGACAGAAGATACAGGTGATAGTTGAAACATTTCATGTATCACTACCTCATCACTGCATCATCGAAATCAAAGGTGACTAAAACTTTTCTGTCTCTTACTAATTTTTGACAAGCAAAAGCTGAGCAAGGTTCTGAGTTAGAAAAGCGGCTTAGCCAAGGGCTCTGCGGGAAGCGATCATTGGGTATGATCAGATAAAAAATTCGATTTTCAAACCGGAGGTGGAGAATAACCTTACCCACAGTAACTCAAGAACAAGACGTTAGTTTATTTATTTATTTATTTACGTCATAAATGACGTGCCATACTCATTAGAACATGGTTCAGAACAGAAACAAACAAATCAGAAAAAAGCTTAAAGGAAAACAAACAAAACAGAAACAGCATCATAAATAACGTACTATCAGGCAGCGGCGATACCCATTGGTAACTAATTATAGAGAAAAAATCAAAACACCAAACTAGAGCGTTGCAGAGCAGCATGCGGTTTTGATAACTATTAGGTTGTAACGAATTAAATGGCACTGGCTCGCGCCATTTTTTGGCGCGTCTTTACGCGTTTGATCAAGAACAAACCGTAACATGTGGCATATCATTTAGAAGCGCAAGCTTTGCTCTACCGGTGAGTACCAAATTTTCTATGTAAAAGTGGGAAAACTTTAGAGTTTTATTGACTTTTTTGCAGATGGACAAAAGGGTAATCTGAGGCATTTACTTGTGTGGATTCAAGCTGGGCACTACAGCTAAGGAGACGGACGAGAAGATCAACGCCGCATTCGGTCAAGGATGTTCCACAATTCGGACGGCGTATCGTTGGTATCAGAAGTTCCGGAATGGAGATGAGAGCTTGGAAGGACATGAAGGTCGTGGGAGACATAGTGATGTTGATGAGGACAAGCTGAGAGATGTGGTAGAGGGGGATCCACACAAAGGTACCAGGGAGATAGCGAAGGTTCTTGGCGTCAGTCACAACACAGCTGCCCGGCATCTGAAGGAAATGGGAAAGACCAAAAAGCTGGAAAGATGGGTGCCTCACGAGCTGTCTGAGGAGCAAAGAAACCGACGATATGAGATCTCGTCCGCACTGCTTCTACGGAACGAAACGGACCCATTCCTTGATCGCATCGTAACCTGTGACGAGAAATGGATAACGTACGACAACATGCGACGATCGGCACAGTGGGTGGACAGCGATGAGAGCCCCAAGGTTTTTGCGAAGCCGGAATTGCACCAAAAGAAAGTAATGGTGACAGTATGGTGGTGTTCGCTGGGAATTATTCACCACAGCTTCCTCCCTCCCGGTGAATCCATCACGGCAGAGAAGTACTGCATTGAAATTGAAGAAATGATGAAAAAGTGGAAGGGTATCCGGCCGGCCTTGGTAAACCGAAGGCGAGTTCTCTTTCTGCACGACAATGCTCGCCCCCATGTAGCACGAATGACGTTGCAGAAATTGAATGAGCTGAGCATTGAAACTCTACCACATCCTCCGTTTTCTCCCGACCTCTCCCCAACAGACTACCATTTCTTCAAGCATCTTGGCGACTTCTTGGTAGGGAAAGTATTCAAATACCAACAGGATGCCGAAAGTGCCTTCGAAGATTTCGTCAATTCCAGAACTTCTGTTTTTTATGCTACTGGGATAAAAAAGCTTGTGTCACGTTGGCAGAGATGTGTAGAATCAGAAGGTTTTTATTTCGATTAATAAACTTGCCTACAAGCCGAGATATTAACTGTTTAATCTACAGTGGTTCAGTGCCATTTATTTCGTTACAACCTAATAGTAAGACATAACTTGTAGCAAATCCAGTAACGAAAAGCTAAGATCAACAAATGTAAGTCCTGTTTATCTTCTAGGATACTCGTTTTCAACAAAGGCTTCATGTCCGTATCAGCCAGATATGATGCCCTGCGGTAGATACCAGAGCTTCGGCACACGGGTACGCTGGCCGCCCCGTGGAACTGGTATCTAAGACAAGCAGCCTTTAGCAAGTGAGGTTAAAAAGCGAATGCATCCCGATAGTAGAGGATAAATCGCACCACATTAGCCACGCACAATCCACTTGTCAACTAAGAGTTAAAGAATGCTATCTATCAAGGAGTACCGCTTCGCAACTTAATGAGAAGAACAGAACGCAAAACATTATCCAAATCACCAACAACAGCAAAGAATGCAATATATGTGATAAACTAACTCTAAATTCTCTAAGCAACCAGGCATAGTTATAGATAATAAAATGCCCCTCAGAACAGTAGTTTTGTAGCCTTTATATAAAGTTGTAAGCACTCGTAGATCCGAAGTACTGCTAAAATCGAAAGGAGTACGAAGCCAAATTACGAAAGACGAGAAATATCCTATGATGGATCTCCATATCATTTACTCAAACAAACAAAGCAGCATTTTGCACGAGTGTACGGCGCAATTTCTGCACGAGCACATATAAATCGCAACACGCTTGTAATTTAAAATATTCTTACACATTTTGGAATGAAACTCATGATTCTTTTTGTATTCTCTTTATTGGACTTCTATGATATAACTTTGTTTACAGCTCCATTTTCTGTTTTCTTGCCAATTCTTTGGCCATCTTCCCAGAAATTTGCCCAAAATGACCAGAAAATCAGAAAACAGAAATTCCGTCCATCCCTGGCCGCGATGCTGCTTTCAACGCTCCTTTAAACCGCTACATTCAATAGCGTAGATCTCAAAGGCTTTCGTGATATACGTCGCGTCACCCAGTAGTAAACACGTTGTGACGGAATATTTTGTTGCAAACCGTGGCAAGCTCATAAACCTCTAGAGCAAAGCTTCTTATGGTTAGAAACACCCCTCGAGATCGCCAATTGTGTCCATACATTACGTCCAGTCCAGCCTAAATGCTTCGCGTACAATCGAAAAGTCACTTAAACCTTTCATTCTGCGCCCACAGTTTCCACAGGAGGAGCGTATTCCGGAGAACATTCATGTCTTCCAAGTCCTCCGAACATGGAGTACGTGACTTACACTGTAGAGTCCACAGACCAAGTAGGACACAATGTATATTCAGATTCTGCGCTATCATTACTTCAGCCGGCAGGAGCATTTGAAATTCGTTAAATCAAGCTAGCCTAGGCCAGGTGCAGATTTCCTGAATCTCAAAAAAAAAAACATCCAAGTTCCTGCAAAAAAAAAACTTGTCCCGGCAAGCATCTGGAGTTATTGGAGTCGCTACTCTGTGCTTCCTTCCTCAATGCAAATCTCTCTCGCCTCCCCACGATTCTCTATCTCTCGTTAATAGGGTTCCCACCCCCCTACTTAACCTCGCCTTCCGCTTTTCTCCTCTAAATTCGTCGCTTGTTAGGTCAAGTAGTATGGCACCTAATGCCGTATTGGTGGCGGATGCGGGCTGTTACTCCGCGAAGCAGTCGTTTCATTTTCACTCTGATTCTGAAAAAGAGGGAGGTAGCCGTTGCTTCACAGAAATGTACCCACAGGTTTTGACCACCTCTGAGACAAGATAGATGACCTCAACTCAGGAAAAGGGTCAAAGGGGAAAAAAGATGGCAACACTTATCCAAGCGGGTAAAAGTTTTGAAGCTTTCCTACATGAGAACCGCGTTCCATGACTTTTTACTTATGGTCGTTACAAATGCTTAGAAGGGCAGTCTTTCCACCCAGTTTAAGCTTACGAAACGAGTCCTAAAAGGTGTATAAGGTTATGGCTGCGAGCATGGAGGGCATGGTAGAGTGGGCTGACGGGTTTATGACAGAAGATTCTTCCCCCCATGCTTCTGACAAAGTGTTCATATATTTCTTCGTAAGCTCGCTCCACCCAATGAAAAGTGGCGGATGCTCCGCGGTAGGGAAACTATATCTGAAACCAAGAGCAACCTTGACATCAATTTGATGTCGCAATTTTGCAAAAAAAAAACTGGAAACTGCTCGTATCACGAACCTTTTACGCTCACAACTCTGTCACCTACACATGTACACATCCCTGGTCGCAGTTTGTCTTATAGATGCACAGGTGAACGGGTTGAACATTGATATGCTATATCTCTGGTCTACTTTGCTCAAGACAAACATAATTTTCACACAATAATAAAATACAACGTCGTTTCAACGACATATTCTAGTTTCGAAGTTCGGTGAATTTGAAGAGCCTTCTTTCTTGATGAATCTTCAGAAAGACTATGGTCTGATCAAAGGGATATTATCCCTTGGGCACAAGTGCGAGATTTTGCGCGCTGGGCGCGATCTTGCAGCATCACTAACCTACGGAAAGCAATTTTTGTAAAAGGTGAAACCCTCAGACATCTCTGGATGTAGTTAAACTGCAGGAAGTGGTAGACAGTCGGGTTAGGTGGTCCGAGGATTGGCAGCTACCTTTGTCTGAGAGTAAAACCTTTCACATGAGAATAGGACAGTCATAAACTATCATGTTAACGGTTTGTCGATAGCTACAGTCACTGAAATAAAGACCTTTGATTCCGATACACTGGTGGTTTGCAATTTCGCCCTCACTACAAAGAGGTGTTCAGAGCTGCTCTCCCTTGAACGTATCACATATTCAAAGCCCTCACGACGAGGGACAGCAAGGTTCTCATCGCTGCTTACAAAACCTATATTCGTCCTATTTTGGAATGCGGAACTTTGATTTTTCTCCTCACAAAGGGAACAACATTGCATTGCTTGAAAAAATGCAGAACAACATTGCTAGAAAAACTCTTATAAAACGTGGTGGCTTCTTTACGTTAAGATCCAAAGTGCGGGCTATATTTTTCACAATTAGAGCAGGAGTAGCCTTGCTACAAAGTAGAAAGACTACACCCCTCCCAGAATCCAAATATATTTTCAAGCGCAAGCAGTCGCAGCAAATCAAATTCTCTGTGTATAGGTATTTAGGATCTACCTTTGTTTGTGAGCATTAGTGTTTGTTGTATTGCAGTTTTATCTTATTCCATCTTATACAGAGTATTAAAATAAATAAATAAATCTCGATTCTGCTACGCACTTTTACGGCATGAATATATTTACCACTTTCGTACGTCCATCATAGGCATTCTCCTCGGATCGTCCAGTAATGTCACTGGTTTGTGCTTCTAAGTACCTCTGCCCCTAAGGCCACTTCGCAACCGTAAGCGCTCGTCACAGGACATCGATGACACGTCTTCCAGATCCAGATTATGATTATGCGGCGTGGTTCAAACTTTTTTTGTATCCGCGTGCTCGTTGGGCGAAATCGGCGGCACCTCTTCTGAATCGAGACGTTCGTTGCACTACATCGATGACTCGTCTTCAGAATCCGGACCCTTGGTTCTCCTCACTGGTGCTCACCTACCGAATCCGCTTGCTGGTGTCCCTTATTAGTAACCCAATTGGTTTCCTTTACTGCCCTATTCTGGGTCCCACCTCCTGGCCCCTTCCTTGTTCCCCTAAAGACCCGTTACCCCTTCCTTCTGGTTGCCCCTTCCTGGTCCCTCCTCCAGGTCCCTTCTTCCTGTTTGCTTTTCCCCGATGTCCCGTTCTCCTTTAGTGGCTCTCCTACGCTCACGGCACGACGTCGACTTCACGACTTGTTAATCCAAACGTCTATTGCGCGAAGTCGGAGATGCGTCTTTTGAATCTGGAGGCTCGTTGTACGACGTCGGTGACACGTCTTCTGAATCCGGACGCTCGCTGCATGACGTGGGCGGTACGTCTCTAAAATCAGGATGCTCAGAAACCTGCGCAGTTTCGTTGTGTCAAGCAGGAGGAGGTCGCGATTCCCCAGTTGCAGCATCTCACATCCTACTATTATTAGGGGCGGGCGAAAGTAATGAGACAAATTGAAAAAATTCTTCATCTCCTTATAACTCAATTACAATTCAACGATGCTGAGGAATGTGTATGCCATTAAGGTCAATGACTTGCTGCCATCGCTCAGCCAACTTCCTGATCCCATTCTTCCAGAACTGCTTGGGCCCGGTGCTGATCAACTGCTCTATATGGTTGTCAAGGACTGCTTGGGTTCTTGTGTCCCTTCCGACCAGGAAGTCCTGTAGGCTCAAGAAGTGGTGGTACTCGCATGGAGAAATGTCCGGCGAATACGGTGGGTGAAGCATGTGAACGTAGCTCAGCTGCGCAAGCTTATCCGTGGTCACTTGTTCCCGATGGGGTGCGGCATTATCGAAGAAAAGGACCTTCTTGACGCGCTGCGACTGAATAAGTTCCAGTCGCAGGTCCATCTCTTCTATTCCGTTTACCATGGCCTTGGAGTCCATCGTCATGCTTTTGGTAAACAGCTTCCAGTATACCGGTCCATGGGCGCAGACCCAAAAGCTCTGAAATCGCTTCTCGCCGAGAACATCTCGCCGAACGAAGGTCGGTAACGGGTCAACAGACCTCACCCAGACTGGCTGCTTGGCAGGGCTAAGGTAGAAGACGCACTTCTCATCCTGCGTTAAGATTGAGTCAAGGCTGCTTGGGGTTGGAAATCGGGAGAGATTTGCGCGACACATGTCGACTTGTCAGGCTGGGGTTTCGGCATGAGAGACTGCGGTTTTGGCATGCTTCTGGAAGGGGCGGAAGTGGTAACTTCTCAGGTGGCCTTCAGTAGGTAGCATACAAACATACAAATACGATAAGCACGAAACCAGACTCCAGCCCCGAGATATGTGGACACGGCACGGGGTGTCTCATTACTTTTGCCCCCCCCCCAACCATATAAAGGAGCAAGCGTGCGTGCGTGCGTGCGTGCGTGCGTGCGTGCGTGCGTGCGTGCGTGCGTGCGTGCGTGCGTGCGTGCGTGCGTGCGTGCGTGCGTGTGTGTGTGCGTGTGTGTGTGTGTGTGTGTGTGTGTGTGTGTGTGTGTGTGTGTGTGTGTGTGTGTGTGTGTGTGTGTGTGTGTGTGTGTGTGTGTGTGTGTGTGTGTGTGTGTGTGTGTGTGTGTGTGTGTGTGTGTGTGTGTGTGTGTGTGTGTGTGTGTGTGTGTGTGTGTGTGTGTGTGTGTGTGTGTGTGTGTGTGTGTGTGTGTGTGTGTGTGTGTGTGTGTGTGTGTGTGTGTGTGTGTGTGTGTGTGTATATGCGTATTTCCCTCACAACTGGAATGGGGGCACTGAGTAGCCGAACACGTCGGCAACCCTGCCTGGGAATCTAGATGATCATCGACGGGAGGGTTGGAGGCAATCGATATCGATCGATATTATCGACTTTTGTGGATGTCGTTCAAGCGGCACTAAACTTCAGCCCCGGGGGTAATCAAGGCCGCTGAACACGAATCTGAAGTCCGTTTTTGAACTGTCGATCGCCATCAATCGATATTGAGCAAATAAGCGTTTTTGTGGATGTCGTCCATTTTTCGCTTTTTTTCCAACTTGCCCTAATCGACGTAGTTAAGATGTTCTTCCTGAGGAAACCATGACATAGTTGGCAGCTACAATTGATGATGAGAAGTTATTGCCACGGCGAAGCCATCAAGAAGCCGTCGGTGCGGCCGAGAGGCCGCACGGACGGCTGGTTTAATATAAAACTTTGCCTGTGTGTTATACGATAAAGCGTACTCCGCGGTTAGATCCCTCAAGCGTTATCGACGGCTAATTCACGGTCAGTTATACAGCGGTACACGAATAGATAGAGGATAGATTTTTGCACGGTCTCTACGCTGCTTGGTGACTCAGCAAAGAAGGAATGAAACACGTAGTGGCAAGTGTAGTGGTGTAATGCAGATAGTGATTGTAGTCCAAGTATATAACGGTCGTTCTGGAGTACGATTCCCTATTTCATTCATAGTTTCATGTATAGCTGGATTCTACTCGTCATGGTCTCACTTTATTACTGCGCGTCGCCTCCATGGCCTCTAGGGCGGTTTAAGTGGAAGCTGGACGATAATGTGAGTGCTTCTGCAATGACGAGAAATGGTTACTGCCCGGAAGAACTGTTTAGGAGGTCGAGGATGGGGTTTCTATTCAAAGAATCATAATCGCCAGCTTCAAGAGTGAGGCTGAATACTTGCGATGTTCTGATTCACCACGGTTTATTTATGGATATGTGTATGCAGAAAACTTCAAAAGCAATGTGAGTTTAGTAGCTGTCAGGTTTTGCTCATTAACGCTTTTATGAAACCTGAAAGAAAACTATGGAATGCACAAATACTGAAACCAGAAAAGGTCACAAGAACTGAGAAGGCAGTGCTATTAGGAGGCCAAAAGTAATGAGACTCTCCATACCGTGTCCACATATTTCGTGTCGGAGTCTGGTTTCGTGCTTATCGTATTTGTACGCTTGTGAGTTATTTACTGAAGGCCACCTGAGAGGGTACCACGGCGCAATGATGCCACGCCATGTAGCCCATGGGCTTCGACCGACTTAATCGTAGTAGTCGGATATGGTTACGTGGAATTCCCCATATTGTGTGCAAACTGACGCGTAGGTACGCGTAATGCAAGTTGCAGCGAGAGGGGCCTAGGTCAAACGGGTAAAAACTCGTTCAAATGTGGGCTGGACCCCTCATAGTAGCATTGCATCGTTACCTCTTCCGCCCTTTCCAGAAGCATGTCAAAACCGGAGACTGTTTCATGACGAAACCCCAGTCTGACGAGTCGACCTGCGTCGTGAAAATCTCGCCCAATTCCCAATCACGAGCAGCCTGGACTCAATAGTCACGTAAGATGAGAAGTACGTCTTCTCCTTAACCCTGCCAAGCAGCGAGTCTGGATGAGACCTGGTGACCCATTACCGACTTTCGTTCGGCGAGATGTTCATGGCGGAAGCACCTTCAGAGCTTTTGGGTCTGCGCCCATGGACCGGCATACTGGACGCTGATTACCAAATGCACCACGATGGACTCCAAGGCCATGGTAAAAGAAATAGGAGAGGAGATAGATCTGCGACTCGAACTTATTCAGTCGCAGCGCTTCAAAAAGGTCCTCCTCTTCGACAACGCCGCACCCCATCGAGAACAAGTAACCACGGATAAGCTTGCTCAGCTGGGCTACGCTTACATGCCTCACCTACCGCATTCGCCGGACATCTCTCCCACCATTACTAGGACTGCCACTACTTCTTGAGGCTGCAGGACTTCCTCGGAAGGGACACAAGAACCCAAGCAGTCCTTGACAACCATATCGAGCAGTTGATCAACACCAGGCCCAAGCAGTTTTGGAAGGATGGGATCAGGAAGTTGGCCGAGCGATGGCAGCAAGTGATTGACATTAATGGCGAACACAATCCTTAGCATCGTTCAGTTGTAATTGAGTTATAGAGATATAAAGAATTTTTAATTTGTCTCATTACCTTTGCCCCCGCCCCCTAATACAAAAGTGACGCGGATAGCGACCGCATGACTGAAACAACCTCATGTTTCCATATATCTGCAGTAGCTATGGACGTCCAAGGGTGCAATCTAGAGTTGGACAACCCACATGTTCATAGCATCTAAAGAAATTAGCCAAACACAATGAAAACACTAATCACGCTACTATAGCTCTAGAAGATCATCTATCTTTGATACGATTAGGAGAATGCTGTCAGAAATATAGTAGATGCGGAATGGAACCTCTAACTTATTTTGGATCCAGGAGCTTGTTGCACAACATCGTAAACGCGTCTTCTGAATCCAGAAGTTCGTTGCGCTTCTTCGGTGACGCGTCTTCTGAATGCGGACGCTCATTCAGTGACACGTCCTCTGGATCTTCTTGCCGGTCCGCCCTTACTGGTCCCACCTTATTGTTAGCTCTACTGGTCCCCCTTGTTGCCTCACACCTCCCAGTTTCCATCTCCTGCTCTACTTCTTTGTTATAACTTTTGACCACCTTACCAGTCCTTCCTTCCTGGTCGCTTTCCTGGTCCCTCTCACTGTCACTTTCCCTTAGTGGTTCTCTCACGCTCATGCCAGACGTCGGCGAGTATTCTAAAACGAGGCGCCCTCTAGCGACATCGATGGCAAGTCTGAGGCCATGAATCCTCAGAAACGTGTGTACTTGCCGTTGTATGAAGCAGGAAGAGCCTGCGCTTCCTCTGCTGCAGCCACATCCCAATCTTACCTTCTCCGCCTTCGTATTAAGGACCTTCTCGACGACGTACTTACGGGGATGTGTCCTGGGCCTTCCACCTCAACCATACCCGAAAGGACTTGTCCCTCCTCCAAGGACAACAACGTCCAAAGCAATCAAGATCCGACCTCCACCAGAAGTGAGCAATGTTGTACCTTGCTGGGACTCCCAAGGAATGCCCTAGCGCGAGTTCCCTAAAGCCGTCACCACAGTGACTGTGAACATCTACGCATCTACGCTGTCGAACTGCAAAAGTTGAGTTTGGCCATGCAGTGGGGACGGCCAGGACGGAGAAATGTTTATATTCTTCACGACAGAGCTCGGCCACATTTTGCAAAAATCTCTCGCCAAAGGTTGGAAGAGCTTGGGTGGGAGGTACTACTCCCATCGCACTAGCCGGACCTCGCGCCGTCTGACTACCATCGCTTCCTTTTACGCAACATGCGAGGAGTAGGCACCTCGATGATCAGGAGCAACTGGAATCCGAGGTGAAGGAGTTCTTCGATTCACAGCCGTCTCCATTCTGGAAGAATGGGATTCGTGATCTACTTATTAGTAGATTGGAAAAAAGCCTCTTCACACTTCGAAATTTTTCTGCCGTTCTCCTTGTAAACGCACTAGCCAATATTGTTAGCTGATTTCGTAATCCTATCATACTTGTCTACCACTCGCACACGGACATAGGTCAAGACCCTTCTTGTATTTCATTATCTACCCATTCTTCCGGACTCAACGCTAGATCTACCTCAGGGCCATTTTCGGCACGGCATTCTTCATGAATTCATTGAAGGATCTACAGCACGTCAGGCAGCCGATTAAATTAACGACATATATGGCTTGGGATCTATTACTCATCGCACCTGTTAGAAAAGTTTTTAAGGGGAGATTATTTACTCGAGGACAAAGCAAGGTCAGAAGGCTAATGAATTGGACGACACTGAACTACTCCATCTTCTTCGTGCCGATAGTAGGCAGACGACACGCCAGCTGGCAGAAAAGCTCGAAGTGTCTCATAGGATAGTGGGAATCCATTTGAAGGATCTTGGCTTTGCGTGGAATTTTGGAGTTCGGATTCCACATGCCCAGTCAGACACTCGGAAAGGTCAACGGCTCTCGATCGCTGCTTCTCTTCTGTGCAGATACGAGAGGAAATCGTTTCTGCCGCGGATTGTGACAGGCGATGAGTCCTGGGTTCTGTACGCCAACTTCCGAAGAAAAAGACAATGTGTACAAAAGGGAGAGAACCCTACGCCTGATCTGAATCTGTTCACGAAAGGAAGATTCCCTTGAGTGTTTAGGGGAGATCAGAGGAGTGATTTACTGGGAAACTCTCAGAAGTGGAGGGACACTTACTGCTGCCACATACAGTGGCCAACTCCACAAAGTCGCCGTGGCTCTCCAAGAAAAGAGGCCTGAGAAGTCGAAGGTGATGATCCTGCACGACGATGCAAAGCCACATGTTGCAAGACTCACAAGAGAAACAACAGAGGAGCTGCGCTGGGAGGTAATGCCACATCCACCGTACAGCCCTGACCTCGCCCCTACCGTCTACCATCTCTTCCATGCTCTCAGGCAAGAAATTAGAGAGAAATGTTTTGAAACGGACGAAGACCTCAAAAATTGGATTCAGCGATGGTTCGACTTCAGAACTGCAGTCTTTTACGCGAGAGGAATTAGAAAATTACCCAGTCTTTGAAAAAGTGTAGTTGAACAAAATGGAGACTATCTCAATTGATTTGACATTGCAGTTGTAAAGTAATAAATCTTCGAAAAAATGAAAAGACTTTTTCCAACCTAATAATATAGATGGGTGAATGCTGCCGATATCTTTGGTGATTACTTTTTAGACCGAAATTATTTTAAAAAAATTTTGCATTGTTGTAGAACTTTTTCACCGTCCTAATACTATAGCTTGTAGACCTCCTTCATCTTTTTCACTTCACCTGTACCTCCTCATTCCGTGTACTACGTAGCGCTGTCGCTCTCCCTCTCTGTGTTTCAACGAGCATTTCCTTGGCGCATCAAAGGACCATTCTTTTCCCGATTTCAAGCCGAGCTAAATAGTGAATCCCTGAAGAAGGGAAATGCAATACCGCCCGCTTCGCGCTGTCAAAAAGACGGTTTGCGACAGAAAAATCCATCGCATGCTCATAACTCCTTTAGTTTTGAGTTGTTTCAGAAACAGTTGGTACCATTCGATTCGCCTCTTCGAGGTCTATAAAACCATGTATAAAACTTTACCACTCCACCGCGTTTTCGCTGTGGGTGGCCTAAAAGAATAACTGCAGCAGGCTTTTCCGATTGGAGAACCTTATTTTCCAGGACGTGCATGTGACTTGCAGTGTTTTCGGAGTATCTCAAGCATGGCGTGCGTTGTCAGTGCTCTGTCATGCCTGGAATGTTCCGAGAGTGCGCCGTGCTCAGTGCATATAGCGTCGAACCTATCAATCGAATGGGCGGAAGCATGCCCACTGGGTTTCTATCTTCATTTAACGGAAAATGTAAAACCTTCAAGACTATCTTGACTATCGAGCCTATCAATCGAGTGAGCGGAAGCGGTTCAAATGTCGTGCTAAACAGCAACGGTTACCCTCTTTAGGTGCTTTTGTGCACACACTGACAGCAGCTTATACAAATGAAGAGGTTTTAAGAAGCGAGAAGAGAGAGTGCGCCGTGCAGAATGGATATACGATAGGACCATCTAAAATTAGATTCGATTAGAAATTTCCGCTCACCCTACTCAGGAATTGCTGTATTCCGTCTCGGCGAGACTTTAGAGTGCGCTGTGAACAATGCATATAGAATGGAACCTATCAATGCAGTGGGGCGACCGCTCGCAAATAAACGAGCGGGCGAGTTCGTAGCTTCAATAACTCTATCAAGATCAAATCGTTTCGGCTGCAACTCGAGGACTTTGTAGGCAGTACGAGGTTCTTGAAGTGTTCAGAAGCAGAACGGTGTAGCTGATGAATGGACTAAATTACAGCGCTCCGAAAATGCAGGTGAGGCTTGTGCGACCCAATTTTTTCCGATTTCGGTCGACCACTGCGCGAAGACACGGCGAGCCAAGGGCATACAAATGCGTAGGCGAGCAGAACACCTAAGGTGCTTCAAGACGATATGCTAGCAACTCCCCAGCTGCCTAAACTGCCTTAGCCCCATCTGCCATTTTAGGGCGGCGGACTTTGCGATTGAAGTTTGCTGCTCTTTTACTCGCCCACATTTGGGTTTTCGACACTCCCAATAACACCATTTTGTTCATCACGAAAAGCTCTATCGAATGGTGTCACTCTCGACCAATTTCAATGGAATCGATTTTTTGACAATTTCCCGGCGAGGACGTGGGCGCCACTGGCCAAGCCGGCGCGGACGATGACGTCATCGAAAACCGATATTTTCAAAATTAGCCAAATTTCCTCGCGCAAACTTTGTCCAAAATCATCAAGGCGGTTATTTGGGGAGCTGATTACGAATCCGACGCCCGTTTTTGAAAATTTCGCCAATTTCAGTAGGTTACTTCCCGTTTGAGGGTGGTCGTGTCAGGACCACCGATCACCCTCAGTTATCGGTATGGGCGGTCCCTGCCGTGGGCGTCCGAATGAACTTCGGGATCGTGTTCGGCACCCCGAATAAGCCCCGCCCCTAGACGAAGTTTGAGCAAAATCGGTGATCCTGACCCGACCACCCTCAGTTATCCAGAACAAAATCCAAAACCTACCGAAATCGGCGGAATTTTTAAAAATGGACGTCGGGTTCGTAATCAGCGCCCCAAATAACCCCTAGATGATTTTGGACGAGAAAGTTTGGCCAATTTCGAAAATATCGATTTTCGATGACGTCATCATGCGCGCAGTTCGGCCTGGAGCGCCCCCGTCCTAGATGGGAAATTGTCAAAAAATCGATGTTTCCAAAATCGGTCGCTATTGGTACCATTCGATAGCACTTTTCGAGCAGAGCAGAAAGGTGCCATTGCGAGTGTCGAAGACTCAAATCTGGGCGAGTAGGAGCGCAAGAAACTCTAACCGCTAGCTTTCGCCGCTCTAAAATGGCAGCTGGTGCTAAGGCAGTTTAATCAGCTAAGGAATTGCGAGCATGCCGTCGTAAAGAACCTTAAGCGTTCTGCTCGCCTGTGCATATGTAGGCCATTAGCTCTCTGCTTCTTCCCGTAGGGGTCGACTGAATTTGGCAAAAATCGTGCCACGCAGGGCTAAATCGTGCCACGCAGGGCTGCATTTTCGCACCGCTGTAACTTTGTCCAATCATAAGCTACATCGCTGTATTTTAGCGCTCTAGATTTTACTGCCTACAAAACCGACAAGCTGCGACCGGAAAGGTTCACAAATGACAGAGTTATTGCTCTCCGAACACGCCCGCGCATGCAATCTATATGCATTGTTCACGACGCACTCTAAAGACTAGCTGGACAGCATTAGAGCAATTCCTTAGTAGGGCTGCTGGAAATTTATGATAGAATTCTCCAAACGCTCAATCTACCAGTTGTCGAACCCACTCGATTGATAGGTTCATCTCTACACGCATTGCACACGATGCACTCATAAGTCTCGCCGGGACAGATTGAAGCAATTCCCGAGTAGGACGGCCGGGAATTTCATATAAAATTTTCCAAACGGTGCAAGATAGTCTTGAAGGCTTTACATTTTCCGTTAAATGAAGATAGAAACCCAGTGGGCATGCTTCCGCCCTTTCGATTGATAGGTTCGACGCTATATGCACTGTGCACGGCGCACTCTCGGAACATTCCAGGCATGACAGAGCACTGACAACGCACGCCATGCTTGAGATGCTCCGAAAATACTGCAAGTCACATGCACGTCCTGGAAAATAAGCTTCTCCAATTGGAAAAGCCTGCTGCAGTTATTCTTTTAGGCCACCCACAGCGAAAACGCGGTGGAGTGGTAAAGTTTTATAAATGGTTTTATAGACCTCGAAGAGGCGAATCGAATGGTACCAACTGTTTCTGAAACAACTCAAAATTGAAGGAGTTATGAGCATGCGACGGTTTGCGACGGATTTTTCCGTCGCAAACCGTCTTTTTGACCGCGCGACGCGGGCGGTATTGTACCGCAGAAGCCGACTGAGGTTGGAGGAAGATGCGAGGAGCACCTCAAAGAGGAGGAACTTGCTCATCGACAAGAACAAAGGCAAGCGAAAGAGCACTTCTGGACGCAATAAGAGGTACATATTGGCAGTATGGTGAAAGTAGAGAAGGCATAGATAGCCTGGTGTGATACCTTACAAAACCTTTGGGACGCAAAACGAAATCCGCCCGTTGGTGCGACAAGATTGTAACTCAAATTTGCCTCCAAACTCGGTTGTATGTACGTCCTGCCTCACTGCCGCTGTTCAGCTTCATAGCCGAGAAGTCACCATAGGCGCGATCTTTATCTCTCGAAAAACGAGGGAGAAATATAGAGGGAAGCGAAAGCTCTGCTTTCTGGCATTCCTGGACTTCAAGATGGTGTACTAGGCTGCATGTCATGCTGTGCTTCCAAGAGCCCTTCGAGCGTACTAAAACTTCTGCACACATGAAGGACATGCAAAGTCTGAAATCTGAAAAATACTGCAGGAAACACTTTGCTATAATTTTACCCTAACCATGGTTTGCCGTCGTGGAGTCCACCTTAAAGATGATGCGCATTGGCTTGAGGTTAGTCCGAGAGAGCAGCCACCAGCCAAATATAGCTATACCCAATACTTGCAGAAGGCACTTAGCGACGCAGAGAACAGAGCGATGGCAGAGTGCGTGCGAGAGACTGTATCTAGAAGGAATTTAATGGGTGTTGGCAGCAGATGGAAAAGGCAAGGTAAAGCAATGTTGATCAACAAACACGTAGGAAACGAGAGAAAAATAATGCCGGCTCTAGATGATGAAGATGACATTCCTACTCCCATAGAAGAGGAGCTCTTCGAGAAACCGTCAGAAGATGAAGAAAATGATTGGAATGGGTCGGCCACTTCCGCCACTAGCCAGACTGAAAAGACAGGTTTCTCTTCCATATGTTCTTTAAATACCCGTATTTTTTGCGATACTTTATGGAATAACCAACCAGTCACGATCCTATTATACTTACTCTTCCCTCTATGATATTCAATTTTCACGTCAAATTGGACACTTTTCTAAACAACCCTAGCGTTTTTAAAACTAAACTGAACATTTTCCAATTCGAGCTTTTTCCACATTAAACTAAACTTTCCAAAAAGGTTATAATGAATTTTTGTTCAAGGAAAATTTAAGTATAACTGCCTTTGAAGTTTTAATTCGCTTATCCAATAGATGAAGACATAGTCTGAAATTTTGCAAAAATCTTATTTTTTGAGGAAAAGTAATGATTTAAAGTTTGTTCGATTAACAACAAAATTTCTGTATGGAGTTTCACATCTGTAAACGGTGGGAACAGATGCAATTGTAAAGAGCACACATAAACTCATTCTGATGTGCATTTACACACACATCAGTCAAATAAAACTGACAGTGTAAATGCAAGGGGATTCTCGAGTGCATGTCGCGATCTCGTCTTCTAATGTACTAAATGAGTTCTGTTTTGTTGTGCGTTGTTGCTTGTTTAAAGCAAAGTTTAACTTATTTATTTTTATAAAAAGTAAAAGTGTTGTATTTCTTGAGTGCTAGTAGGTCTTTATTAGGAATCAGCAGAACAGATCGAACACAGGCAACGCAAAACTAAACAGAAACTTGAAGATGCCGGGAGCCGCCTTAACTCCGAAGGGTAAGTGATTGACGTAGTACAGTCCTTTGTGTGTGTGGATGGTCAGCAGCGGTCGCGAACCTTGTTCCACTTCTACTTGAAGGTAAGCTTCGGCAAGATCAATCTGAGAGAAATATCGCCTTCCATTGAGTTTGGTGAAGATATCGCCAAGCGTCAGAAGTGTGTGTTGTTGTTGCTCAAGAGCGTCAATCAGGCCCGTACAGTAGTCTGAGCAAAGTCGAGCCATTCTTCTTCTGAACGGCGACAACAGGTGCTGCCCTTTCAGAGTGGTCGATGGGAGAGAGGACACTGGTGTCCACAAGTTGGTCGATTTCTTGTGATACGCGCGGCAGCACGAAATACGGAATAGTTCGTGCTTTTCGGAATATCTTTATTGTTCGCGGTTTTGAGCTTGACAGAAGATGGTGACAGGTGCTGTCTCTCAACGTTGCTCCAATCTCGATGACTTAGCAATGTGACATCGGCTTTCGTGTCTAGTCGCATTTTCACGATGGCTCCATTGATCCGTACACGGTGATAGATGCGATTTACCGGTATGGTATTGTTGATTGTAGTGACGACAATGTTTTCGTCTTTTTAGGCCTGGTTGTCGTATTCAAGCTCCTCTTTTCGATAGGAAATTCTTGCAATATCCTTTCTTGTGTCCAACAGTGTTGCAGTCATGGCATAATTTGCTGACGAAATCGCAATCCTTTGCACAATGCCATCCTCCATAGCGGTAGCATAGAGATGGTGGTTTCTCTTCTTCGTAATAGTGTGGACTGCAGGGGGAAGGGCTGCGGTGATGCTCTGAGGAGTCTGAGTCCTTACGGATGTCCATGAACTGCTGGACCTCGACGCTGAGTTCCTTCAGCGTGGTCAGCGGGTTTTCCTTCAATTTCCTTAGGACTCGAGTTTGAATGTCCGCATCCTGAGGATCGACAAGACCGCAGACCCATACAAGACATTTGAGCTGCTCAGAGGTAATGTTGTTGAACTCGGCCATTTTGTGTCTTCGATTGACCAATCCTGTGTAGTCGATGATAGTCCCGCCGTTGCGCTGCGTTCTCAGATAAGTGTAGAGACAAGCGATTACTGAAGTGCTGTGTTCGAAGAGGTTCTTCAGGGTTCTCTACCGTGTCAGCGAGGGATACGTCGGCGGTTTTTTCGGCAGGATGTGGATGGTGAAGCGGGTGTACGTAGCAGCATCTAGTTTGGAGACGATCAGCCGGGCTTTAGCAGCATCGTCCAGTATTGAGCCGTCCTTAGAGATGGTCTCGTAGCGGTTGCCATATTTCGAAAGGACAGTCGTTATCGGGGTCGTAGCTGATTTCCGGAAGTTGCGATGACAATGAGTTGGTGACGAACTTGGTCGTCGTTGCAGGGATGCCACCTGGAGTGATGTTCGTGGACGTTAACATGCATTCCATCCGTCGCATAATGGCTTGCAGAGTCTTCTGCTGGTCTGCTCCATAACGGCGCTGAGAACACATCGAAGAGTATCAGAGTCCATCGTAGGTCCATACGTCGAGTACTCGAATGGTCTGATCGCCAATCGTTGTATTCCTTGAGTGCTAGATCTTTATTAGGAATCAGCAAAACATAATAAGTAGTGACCAAGTCGAACACAGGCAGCACAGAACTAAACTGAACGAAGACGGTGGCCTTTTATAGTGGTTCGAGAACCTAGGTCACCAATCACGCGCCCAATATCACGCCACCGTTCAACACGTGCGCATGAGGCGGTCAACTAGATCAAATCTAACATGAACTCGAACCATCCTATAACAAAAACTATAAATTTATTACACTTCTCCGAGCAGCTGATCTAAAAATTTTAAAAGAAAGTTATACCAAATTCTCCTTGCACAAAAGATGATTCTAACCATCTCGAAGAGTCCGGCCGAATAAAATTCGGCGCTATCCGACTAAAGTGGGTGCACCCTTATAACGATGAATTTCTCTTGTTTTTTCACACTAGAGTTCACTATACTGGCACAATCCTAATGTGGGAGTAGCCCTCCGCTAGGAAAGCGAAGCATTCTATTCTACAGGAAGCTGTAGATTGAAAGTATTCAAGCTTACAAGGTGCTGCGCCGAACATTGTCGGATAGCGCCTAAAAGTCTTTCAAGGCTTTGCTCAACATCTCACTGGGAGCACATCGATTATAATGGTTGCTGGCTTGAAAAGTGCTTAAAAGACGAAGGATGTTAATGGGAACCATAAAACGTTTGATGATTCTTTTAGTTTCTGCCTCATTATCCGTAACGTCCAATAGAGCAGGGAAAGCTCATCGCTCTACCTCGACATATGAAATCGTCAAACCCTCAACCGCTGAAGGATTACCTAGTATGTTCCTTGGAGATTTATTCGAAAATTAGCTGACGGCATTCGGGATTGCAATCATGAACGGAATTCGAAAACTCCATTAAGCGGCGCCAGTGTTTTGTAGAGTAAGGCATATGCCTTGTTTTTCATGGAGTAATGGAATGTTTTGTACCGAGGCCATTTGAGTGGTTGGATTTGTGCCTAGGGAAGAGCATTATTCTCCTAACAAGAATTATGTAAAAGCGGATGAAGCATATTACCAGCTACTGTGTTGGCATAATGTAGTCACTTCATGCTGACAAAAATTGGGGAGGACGAGATCAATATACAAATACACCAACTAACTGAATAACGTCTGTCTTATACAGCGTAATGAATTGCCTTGAATTGAATAAACAGCCACTAGGATTTCGAACAATAAGGAAGGCGTAGTTTAAAAGGGTGATGCAAAAATAATGGCCGCTTTGAAGCAACTTTTTTGAAATACTGTAACTCACTCCAAAAAAAGCCTATCAATCGAAGTGACCACAGAAAGAATGAACGTATTTCTGCCAATGAGAAACTACTTTAAGTATTCGAGCAGCTTAAGATTCTGGAGTTCCTGAGGCGGCGAAATCGTTGGATCTGCCAGCTTTTTTGTTGTCATCAGTTACACGTTCGGTTGCGCGTTGTTATGAAAAAGAATCACCCCTTTTCTGTTGATCAATGTCGGGTAAATTCGAAGCAATTTTTGGTGAATTTTTCGAGTTCTTCACAGTGTTTCTTCGCTGTGAGGGTTTTCCCCGTATCCAGGAGGCTGTAGTGGATCACTCCACTGCTGACTACCACGTAGACACTATACATTGGATCCGAATGAATCATTTTCGGATATCCTATTCGGATAACCCGACCTGAATCATCCAAAAATCTGGGGTCCGCGAAATTGCCGTTATCCAAATCATCAAAAGATCCGGGGTACGCAAAATCACCGTTATCCGAATCATCCAATTATCCGAAGATTTTCGATCGGAGCCAATGTATAGTAGACACCATGACATTTCTTTTGTACAATGCCAGCTGTGGGAAATGCTTCGGAGTTTCGTCCCAACCTGAAACCGTCGACAGTTTTAGGAACCCATTTCTCGTCACACGTTACAATATGCTCCAGAAATACATATCTTTCATGGTACAAAAGAAGTCACACTTCGAAATGACGAGAATGCTGATGTTCGGCCAACTCATGCGTCGCCCACTTGACGAGTTTTTTTGCTTTCCAGTTTTCTTCAAATGCCGTGCTACGGTTCTGTAGTCAAGCTTGAGCTCTTCAGCAGTCCTTTTAAGGATGTTGCTGGCTTGGTACATACCATTGCCTTCAACTCATCGTTATCAACCTCCTATAGCTAATCGTGTCCACCCGGAACTTCGGAATTGGAGTGTCCAGCTCGAGATTTCTCGAATCATCTACGTGCGGTACCATCACCTGAGGTGTTCTCCCCCATACGCTAATAATACTTCAAGTTGCTTCTGCAGCAGTGTGGTCGAGTTTGAACTCGCGAAGCAAAACGGCGTGTATCCCCCGTTTTGACACCATCTTTGAAAGCGATCCGAACTCAGAAGAAATGGTGGTCAGAAACGGTAATGTTTTGCAATAAAGCTAGAAATGTGCTTTTTGACGATGTACATGTAGCGCGACTGCATTTGTTCAAGATTTTCTTTAATTATCATGTACGAAAACGGCTATTATTTTGGCACCAACTTGATATTGGAGTCAACAAAAGCTTAGCGAAGAGAATAAATGTTTTTCTGTTATGAAGAACACCACAGAAACGGCCAAATGAGGCTCGTTCTGTCGTGTGCAGAAATTCCAAGAAAGCCGTAGTCATCCAATCAAAGCCAAATCACTGATCCTGCCTCTTATTGCACCTTGGGAGTAGTGAATTCATTGGCTCGCCTTGCTTTTTGAAGAATGGGCCTTTGATGGAACTGATAAAAAAGGTAGGCAAGAGGCTTAGGCTTTAAAATCTGTAATCGCCACGAGAATAACCTTAACCCTACCCACATTAAGGTTGTTCATGTCAAGGCTAACAATAAGCGACTAATTTACCTCTAGTATCTAGGATCTTTTTAAATATTCATGTGACCGATGAATTGGATTGTACCTACTTTTTTGAGTCCACTTATTTTCCTGCTTATCAATCGCCACAAAAATAACCGGAATCCTATTCACATTAAGCAGAACCGACTCAACATCATGGTCACAGACACACAACAAGCAACGGAATGCACAACATTCGGATTTCAGAAGGTGAGTAGTGCGAGGTGTAGTCGACATTCGACGATGAAACGCACTGTAGAGCCCTGTGGTCGGAATTCAGTTCCAGAACTGCTCATATGATTAATGCATGTAGTTATTAAGTACTGAATCAAAGCAAACTGTTAAGGTTAGATTCCGCTGAATTTCAAGGCGTCATACTGACCACAGGCGTCCAACGATTTGCCAAGATACCGTCGCGTTATGTGTTATAATCATAGATCCCCAAAGCTTTGACGCACTTTCAACTTGACCTGTCAGATGTGTATTGCTGTCCGCTTATGAAACGCTATCGCATAGTGTGTTCAGAGAAACAGAGGTCCGACGAAGACGACAGTGAAATGGTTTCCTGGAGCGTTCAGAGGGATGACCATAAGATGTACGTTTCTTAAGTTTTTGCGAAATTAAGGAATAGATTTGGGTCGTAAATAAGGCATAACGTTTACACGACACCAGCAGTCATATCTCTCAGAATCGGCTGGAATGCACTGAGACCGCGGTGGGGGCTCAGTGAACACTAGCATTGCAGTCTATTTCTGAAATTAAGAATTGAATGGAGCATTTTTTGCTGAGTGCATTAACATAAGGTCTCAAAGCACTCTGCTTCGTCATGGGTAGGAGCCAGCACAGCAGCCTTTAGTACGGGTTGATCCCTGCTTACGTGAGTAGTAGCCCGCCAGCTGTAACATAATTGGAGAAACCACGAGCACTTCCTTTTTCAAAAATCACTAACATTATGGTTTTTTGAGTTATTCAGGGTGTCTCAAAAAATGTATACATGTTTGCAAGGTGATAACTTTGCTCACAGTAAAGGCAATGAAGAAGTTAAGGGCTCATATGTTTAAAAGCCTAAGGGGATAGAAATTTTCTGACATACGAGTGGTAAGGACTGCGCATGTACTCGTCTGAAACCTTGCATTTTACACTCGATTAATTGTGCTTCGCTCAAATACCTGCTATAATTTCTCCACATGGTGGTCGTATCGATAGATCTGTGCTTTGTTTAAGGTTTAAAACTTAGAAACGGTTTGCGAAAAATGCAGGGTCTCCTAAAAAATGCTGGTACTGTTTGGAAGGTTCTAACATTGCTGTTAGTCAAGCTTTTAAAGATGTTTAAGACTCATATGAGAGCACAGAATATCGAAAACTAAGACGCGTAAGTAGTCAAGATTACGCCATGCACCCGTCTGAAATCCTGCATTTCAGATTCGATTGTTTGTGCACGTGCTGAATGCTTCTTACAATCTTGTTACTACTTGGCCACATTATCCTTTGCTGTGTTCATTTTAACGTTTTTCCGTCGCGCTATAGCTGCAATTATGCCGATCAACCTCTCCATTCATCTTGAATGCTGTTTCATCAGTTCACAGAATCCGTCTTGGAAAATGGGGCTCCTACTGTTTCAATAAACTTTCATGTCATGTGTCTTTCACGTTCGAGTTCGAAACATTGAAGGAAGGTTAATCACAGGTTAATCTGTTTAGCGCATGCACAATCAATCGAGTCTGAAATGCAAGGTTTCAAGCGGGACCATGGCGCAATCTTGACTACTTACATATCTCAAAATTTTCGGCATCCTGTGTATTCATATGAGTATCAAACATCTTCCAAAGCTTCACTAGGAGCAATGTTAGAACCTTCCAAACAGTACACAATCACAATCAATCGAGTGCAAAATGCGAGATTTCAGATGAGTGCATGACGCATTCCATACCGCTCATATGCCAGAAATGTCTATTTTCTTAAGCTTTCCTAAATGTTTTCAACTTTTTCAGTAGCCTTACTGTGATCAAAGTTATCACCTTTCAAACAGTGTATACATTTCTTGGGATACCCTGTAGTAGGCTGTGGAGTAGGTTGCTCTGAAAGTCTAGAGTAGATTTTGCGGAGGTTTCAGAACTTTTTGTTGTTTGTTTCTGCTTGATCTGCTTCTGATCAATAGCCATGTGGTTATCGTAGATCTTTTTAAAACATGTACATGATAAGCAAACATAGTCACGTTGCCTTAACCGCTGGTTCGCTCGCTTCAGAGGAGGAGACGCGGATTTCAAATGCAGACCTCGGAGCATCCGAGACTCGCATGCATCCGTCGAACAGTGGCTTTGTTAGTGGCTTTCAGTCCCTTGGCCACAGAAAATGCTGAATCGATGGATCCCTCATACCTTGACCAAAAGCATGCGGTCAACTCGAATACCCACTTGTCAGTCTATCCTTCTGCGCGCGCAAGGAAAGAAGTACCTGGAGGACAGATTACCGGACACGAGAGTCGGATTCTATACAACTCTAAAACGCATCGCGCCGTGTCGCACCCTCGAGAAAAAGACCTGCCGACCAGGGATGAGCGGATCAACCGTTCTCTGTTATCCGTTATCCGGTTTCCGGTGGGTTTTGGCCTATCCGTTTTGTTGTTCGGGGATTTTTTGTCGGATAGCGAACAATGAAAAGTGGCAAGCTTGTGGTTACTTAGTTAAATATAGGGACAATTTTTATGAAAAAATCTTGTGTTTTTATCTAATATCTAAATGCTCATAGCGCGTTTTCAAATGCTGAGCACTGCCTTGCTCATTTCTATTTGTGGGGTTTTCACCAAAAATCTTTCTAGCATAAGGTACGATCTGGAAAAAACCAGCGGATCAGTGAAGAAAACGACAAACTTCCATACGAATCACATCGTTTTAAGAATATGCCGGATACTCCTCATCTACACCACCTTTTAGCGCTTTTTGAAACAATGTTTGGCACTAGCAGCAATTTACAATTTCCCCTTTCCAAAGCAGTAGAGAGAGAGGGCAAGAATTAGTGTTAAAGTAATTGGAGAGTGAACAAAGAGCGACTCTTTTTAACGACTCTGGAGGCACTTTGAATGCGTATTTGGCCAATACAATGACTTGCGGTGGTCAGCCCATGGACAATTCAGTGCGTTATCCTGCCCGGACAAGCCTGGTACCGATACATCGAGCCCGAATGGATGGAAGGCTTGGTTGACTTGGAGGGGAAATCCGAACCAAGAACATTGAGTCGGAGAGCATGCGAAAGGCAGCAGTTCGGCAGTTGTAACACTGTTCATGACATGTGTCATGAACAGTGTTACAACTGCCGACCTACCATTGGAGAAAAAATGGTTTAAAAGTAATTTTAATTTTTGTTGTTTGTTCGTTATCCGATTTCCGTTATCCGGCCATTTTGGGCAAAATTGTCCGTTATCCGTTATCCGGGTTTCAAAATTTTATTATCCGCTCATATCTGCTGCCGACGCAAGCGACTGCACTACTACGTGCATCCACCCCATTTTCCTGACATTGCTGCCCTTGAATATCACTCATTTCCATTCCTTGAAGCACTCGTTTCTGACTGAGAAAAAATTCAACAATTTGAAGACGATGAAGGACGGTCTGTAACATAATCGAGTCTCAGTCTTCCCAATTAGAACGGAATCGCTGACCTACCCATTAGTAAAGAGACTGTAAGAACTAACGGTGGTGACTATATTGTTAAACGAATTCCATTCTGTGTTGAAGAAAAAATAAATGACCATTAGAGTTTGAGCACCCTGCACTTCATTCCCGGTCGGCGAACGCCCAAGAAGGCGTTGGACCCTCTCTTTTAGTCCTCATGAATACATACCCGCATTTCTTTCCGTTTTACGGTATGGTATGTATGTGCTTCGTAGCATTATTTTATTCAAACCTGAAGAACCTTATGACCTTATGCCCGAAACATAGTCTCCAATAAACATCGATTTCGACCTATAATAGTAACATCAATGCAACAGTCAAAACGAAGCTCAGGGAATCATCAATTTTAAACAAAAAACGAGTAGAAAAACGTCAAGCCGCTCTAGACTTTCTAGCCAACCAATAATTTCACGCATAACATTTGTAAAGAATGATCTCCTTGTCGTAGATTTTATTCACGGTTTCAAAGGTTTGCCATGCTTGCCAGTGCTAGGGAAAATGCAGTGCTGGTTATTTTATAACACATCACCTTGCCGCACGCCTACGCTGTCACTCACTAGTCCAAATGTCCTTATAGAGCCACGTTATCGTGGAAAGAATCGGAATATTGTGAAATCCTGATTTTTTCAGGTGGCGTTTTCTCACCGTCCTTGCATCGCTGTTCCTAATCCACCTAACGCTCGTCTTCTTGTTGGGCTTCTTACTAGGATTCTGCATAGCAAGGAGATGTTACATGCGGAAGCGAGCAAGAGCCGCGGGAGGAAGAGCGGTGGCAAGCGTGCACAGCATTCGCAAACCAATGCCGTCAATGCCGCCGAAATCGTCCCCGACGCCACCTCCGAAACCGAAAACGGCGGTTCCCGTTGTTGTAGAGCAAGAGCGAGCGTACGGAGTTCTTGAGAAGCGGACGCAGACGGTTGATGAGCCTGACTGTGTGCCGGAGGCGAACGTCGCCGGGAAGCCGCCGGATCAGCCGGCTCCGGCCCCGACGCAAGCTCCAGCTCCGGAGCCTTTCGCCCCGGTTCGTGCTCCTACCGTTACAGCAGCAGAGTATTCCCCTGCACCGCCCGACGCCTTCGTTCCAGCACGTGACCCCAGACTACTGAACACTCCACTTCTGGCTACTCAGCGCGTGAGCCCAAGAATTGCGCCAGTGCAGCCAGCTAACGCCTTCAATGCCTACAACCCCCCGAGACCTCCACAGCCAGCTCCGGGGGGACCTCCGAAGACATTCGACAACCGCGGCATCGCCAGCGTGAACATTGAAGACGCGAAGCCGAGGAACAAAATGGGCGCTCCACCACCATCGATGTTTTATAGCTGAGCCCTGAATTGAAGAGACGTAGTCATCTGGCAACTATTACTTATCTCACTGCACATATTGTCGAGCAGCTTTTTGGCAGCGCTGTCAATGCTGCTTACTCGTGATAAACGTTTAATGGAATGTTGCTATCGAAATGTTCGCAACAGCTAATTAGCAAACGGCTCACAAAGCCTTGACAATGCTCGACAGATACCTAGGTGCCTGCTTCAAAAATACTAGCACTTGGCCTTTAGCGCCACACCACGCCTTTCAGATTGGAGGTTGTTGCAAGTCGAACTCCCTCCTGCTTGGAGGTTTGAGCCATACCTAATCCCATCTCCATCCCATGCCTAGTTCCTAGAAAGTGAAGTTCCTATTCACTTTGTTAGTACCGAATGTAGACTCAACAGTAGTCATTGGATTTAATTTTACAATATCAGCTTGACCAACTTTTCAAAATCTGGTACCTCCGGTTCAGTACCAAGTTTTATAAAAATTGCTAATATAAATTATAGGCAGCACGTAAGTTCTCCGCCTAGTGTGCATTTTCTTGATGTGGTTCTTCCGGACGACATAAGCCCTGTTGCTGAACCTACGCCACCAGACGAAATAATTAACTACGCTTTCCTAAGGTTACTTTAAAAGAAATGAGCATTGGGTCCAGTAACATATACTCCGAGACAAACACTGATGAGGTTTCTAATTCAGATTGAAGGCGGTTTGTAGACATATAATCCGTTGCGTTCAATATGCTCTATTAGGCTGTCGCAAAATTAATCGTCGAAGCGGACCGCTTACTTCAAACTGCTATAACTCAGCTTATGTACAACTTTATTAATCGAAGTAAAAACCGCCATAATCTACACATTTTTAGTAGTAATAATAATAGTTTATTACGACCATTTAAGATGGACGTGAGACACAGCGACCAACATGGTATCTCCACCCAATTGAACAGGTATGCACATAGATAGCGGCAAAAATCAAAGCGGCGTAAAACTACAGCTGTCCAATTAAAAAAAGAAGAGACAGTAACAAACAATAGGAACAAAAACACAACTAGAAAACGTCATCAGTGCTTGAGGAGGGTTCTCCCAGCAAGTCTTTTAAACGATCGGTAATTGTCTAGAGTTGGATTTATAGTGCTTCTTAACGCTAGACAAGCGGAGCCTGCCCTTGCCGTGAAGGAATGTGCTCTAATGCCGTTTTTAGACTTCGGATACCAGATTTTCAGTTGGCTTCCTATTGTTTTAGAAGGCAGCAGCTTGTAAAACTTCGCAAGTTTGATTCTTATTTTGTCACAGAGAAGTTTGTAAACCCAACAGACGTCCGCCATACCTCTTCCAGAGAACAAAGAGTTTAAAAATCTATAATAGAATCAAAGAACCTGGGGATGAAAGAATCCGTTATATCTGGTGATTATTTTTCTAGTATGGCTGTTTTGTACTTTCTCAGTGTACTGGACATCCTTCTTCCTATGCGGTGAGAACACTATGCTTCCACTTTCACGATGGATCTTACAAATGTTTTGTAGGTTTTAAGTAGTGCCTCCTTATTGGTGGCGGATAGCCCTTTAAATATTCGATAGGTTACACCATGACACCATGTGCTTTACTACATATCATTTTGAGGTGATCGGAGAAGTCCGGCTTATTGTCACATTTGAACCCAAGATCTGTGGTCGTTCCAGACTTGGCTACTTTAACCCCGTCTAGAGTGTATGAAGGAGATCTAGAGGCTCGACATTTTTGCCAACAAACGCATAAGAAATCTGATCCTTCACCATAAAAACGGAGATTACAGGAATTAACGAAATCAAGGAGAGCACAGTCAACATCGGCCAAATTAGTGAATTGTTTCTGACGCAAATTAGAACGTGCTCGAGAAAAGTGATAGCCAGTGGGGGAAAGGCCGGTAGAATATGGTGTGTGAGGAAAAACTTGTGAAGGCACACTTTTCGCTTTCAGCTGGATCAGAATTCGTGTTTTACTGCACTCACGGTCATTCACAAAATCGCATTCGAGCTCACGTATACTATATGGTTGTATACGCAGGTTGAATGCACTGATTGCTTGAATTTACTCTACCAGCGTTGCATCTTTGTATAGCACGTTGCGGAATGTTTGCCTTCCAGCCTTTTGAAGTATGCTTACAAATTTCACTACAGTTGAATTGGTCAAATAATATTATGATTAAGCAAGTATAGGGCGCGTGTAGCGCAGTCGGAGGAGGCGCCGACGGTCGCGTGCACCCGATACCAGGTTCCTGGTTCGGATTTTCCGCCCAGGCCAGCCAAGCCTTCCTTCCCTCCGGGGTCGGTGAATTGGTACCAGACGTGTCTAGGAAGGATGAAGCGCTGACTTGTTCATCGGCTGGTCACCGCAAGTCATTGTATGGCCAAATACGCATTCATATCGTTTCCACGACATCCCGTAGAAGTAGAATGCGCTGGCGCATCCCAAAAGGGATTGAGTAACGCCGTCCTTTATCCTTATTATCCTTAAGCAAATATTGCCTTGCACAAGGTACGCGTGTGGCATGGCGGCAGGAGACTTTTTGGTAATCGTCCAAGAGCTAACTATATTGATGGACACCCAGTGCGGGATCTTTATACATTCTACAACCCTTATCGCCGAAGTAGAAGCACTTTTAAAAAGCATAAATACAGGTGTGGGAACTGGTGCACAGGATAGGAATAGCCACAGTAGAGTTGAAGAGCATAGTCTGGAGCAGAGCAGCATGGTTAGCAAGGCTCCTCTGCAAAATCACTGCGACGTTCATAGCACATTGTGGAACAACCGACACTGTTCACTTCACCGGGCTATTCTTAATGAAACGCCAGAAAAAGTGCAGTGCTATTCATTTGGAAATTCATTTGTTTGAAATCTACAAAAATGTGCGCACAACTCTAAAGTAGAAGAAACTGAGGGGCATGTCATAGTGAGTAGTACAACGCGGTGAAAAAAAAAACAAAGAAACCTCAGCAAATCAAAGTGCAACATCAGGACGTGCTGTAGTAGTATTTGTGGGAGAGGGGAAAACTTGATTAGAAAGCAAGTGCTGAAATATTTTGATGTAAGGCAGAACTAAGGACTGAGGGCTGATTAGTGGAGCTGTTGATGGAGAAGAGCAGTGGCCCGCCAAACACTGCAAGTCGCTATCGAAAACGACTCCGGATACCAGCTTAGTAGGTCCGTCAACTTCATCACTCAGGAAATTAATGATTTGACAGTATTCCAGACGAAGTGACCTGATCTGACTTCGAAAACAACGCGTTTCAGTGTAGATAGGGAAGTGGGCCAGATGGCAGCAAACGAACGACGAAGGCTGTGTTCACACAGCTGTTTGAACATCGCGGGCGTTTCCCATCGCCCTTGATGCTGACAGATGTGTCGTCATTTCTGTTCATCTTCGTAATGAACGTCGTCACGAGAGTTCATTAGCCGTACTGGACGACCAACACACTGAGCGCTGATTTGTGCTGACCACACTATGTCGGTCGCCCCGTAAAGCCGAACTGTCTTGTAGAAAATCACATCAATTTCGTCAGCTTAAATAGTGTTTCTCTGCAATAGGTCCCTTGCAGGACCTGAATTAGTCAAAGTATACTGTGTACGACCACGCGATTTCATTTTTGTAAAGCCCTAGTCCAGTAACTCAGAGCTTTCTAGAGCTTACTGGGAATTGTTTCGAACTGCCATGGAACTTCAAGTTGACACCAGGATGTTTAGAAATAGCTCATAATGCTGATTACGATTGAGGGTGTCAAAATTGCAAAGTGAAACTCCTAAGTGAGTTATGACCTGCCGAAGTTGGATGGCCTGACCACAGGCTGGCCGTGAGAATGAGAATGGAAAAATCCAGCTGTGGAGGTGGCGGAGAAGTTGTGCTCTCGCCCGTCACGAGCGACATCATCGGTTCGGTCTTCGTTTCTGCCTTCTTTTCTTGCACATCATAATTTATCTTCGAAATGACCTTTTATTCTAAATCAGCCGTCCGTGCGACCTCTCGGCCGCAGAGACGGCTTCTTGACGGCTTCGCCGTGGCAATAACTTTTCATCATCAATTGTAGCTGCCACCTATGTCATGGTTTCCTCAGGAAGAACATCTTAACTATGTCGATTAGGGCAAGTCAGAAAAAAAAGCGAAAAAATGGACGACATCCACAAAAACGCTAATTTGCCCAATATCGATTGATGCGATCGACAGGTCAAAAACGAACTTAGGATTCGTGTTCAGCGACCTTACCTCTAGGGCTGAAGTTTCGTACCGCTTGAACGCCGTCCTCAAAAAATCGATGATGTCGATCGATATCGATTGGTCGACTTCAGATTAGTGTTCAGCGATTATATATAGTAGGATTATGACACGTGTCTGATTAAATTCCCGAGAAAACTATCAAAACTACCACACACCTGTGTAAAGACGCTTGAAACAAAAAACTGCTATGGTTCATTTTTATTTACTATCTTGCACAAATAGAGTTCAAATCTTATATTGAACAACTGGAGGTGATTCTAACAACCTGGACATTCATGGAACAAAGCAAAAAATCTGTGAAGTAGGCGTTGCTAACGCACTGCACATATTATACAAGTAGACTCTCTACAACCAGCAACAAAACAGTCAATTGTGGCAAGATCAAACAAATATTCACCAGGAGTGACAAGCACACCTGGGTGATCAACAATGTAACCTGCCTTATGCCACGAGTATTTCAAAAAGTCTGAAAACCTATGGGCACAAAACATACGGTAAATCTGCGAGGTTGTCTCTCTGGGTCATATTGAACTTCACGCTATTTGCCAAAGCGAACGACCTGACCCTTTTCACAGCGTTTTTCATCGGGCCGAAGAAAAAAAAAACGTCTAAAGGTGTCACCAATGTCACATAGCAGTTTTTTGTCCTCAAGCATTTTTACAAACCTGTACGAGTTTTTCCCGCTATATAATCAAACATGTGCCATAATTTAGAATAAGAGGTTGTTTCGAAGAAAAATCATGACGTGCAAAAAAGCCTGCCGCAGCGAGGACCGAGCCAACGATGCGCACGTGACAAGCGGGAGCACTACCTCTCCGCCATCTCCGCAGGTTACCGCCTATTCTTACGGAACCTCCATAGACTCACCGCTCTCGCGCTAGCTCCGACCTAGCTTCGGCAGGTCATAACTCGTTCAGTAGTTTCATTTTACAATTTTGATACATATATTCATGATCAGCATTCCGAGCTGTATCTAAAGATTCTGGTTTCAACTTGAAGTTCCGTTGGAGGTCGAAACCATTCCCCAGTTAGAACCGCGGTTTCCATCCGTCCTTGTTTTAAAAACCATGACTGTAGCATGGAGACACTTTTTTCACATCGAATCGGACACTTTTCAAAACAGATTGGACACTCTTCTAAGCAGGGTTTAAGACTTTCAAAATCATAGCGCTTTTAAAATCTTCCAAATCGGAATGATCTTCAGGCATGTTAAACTGCAGACTCAATAAAATGGTTAGAATAATTTTTTTATCAAGGAAACTTTGGTAACTCCTTAAAGGACTTGGTACTTTCCTTAAAATTCTTTGATTTACCTATCCCAATTTGTGTAATAATTTTATGAAATTTTTAATTTTAGAGAAGAAATCATTGGTTTTACTTTATTCTAAAACGCAACAAAACAGCAATCGCACTATAGTGCACTAAGGCACGCCACATGCAAAGCTCGTCGCAATTTTTATGCGATTAATAGCGTAAAAAACCGTCAAGGGTATGTGTGATTTTTACAGTTGTTTTTGTTGCACCGTTAACAGGTGCAAACCGCATGCTAACAGAAATTCTGCTATCAATCAAATAAAAATCGCAACATATTGGAAGAGGGCAAGGCACAATCTCCCCTAAAAAGTGGAAGCTTTCCTGGTTTTAAAAAGGTTTTTAACCAATATTTTTCCTTAAAAAGAAAAATTTTGTGAATGTTCAAAAAATGCGTTCACTTATTGTGAAGATAGCATAAAGATTCAAAGAAGGTAATACTAAAATTTTCCTTGAAAAAAACTTTTTCTGACATTTTTGGAGAGTACTTTGTTTATTGTAGAAAAAGCACAAGTTAGAAGTTCGCTCTGATTTCGATAGTTTTAGGCTAGCTGAGAAGGTTGTCCAACTAGATCTGAAATCTTCAGTTCGACGTGAAAAATTTATTTATTTATTTATTACACGGCAATATTCGTGTGTTAAAAGTTACAACAGAAGTACAACACAAGGCACACACACACAAGAAATACAACACCACAAGCAACGCCTAATGAAGAGTTAGCAACATCTGAAGCATCTCATTTTAGGAACGTACATATATGCTCACGGAGAAATTTTTTGAAAGCGTTGTAGTTTGATGGCAAGAAATGTTTTTTGCGAAGCTTCTCATATAACGAGAGTGTCCTATGAGTGAAGAAGAAACGACGACAGTTGTGGTTGGCAGTATCAGTGTCATATTTAACGACACCACCTCGGGTGTTAGATGCTCTTATCGACACTAGATCTGTAATTTCGACTCCAATTTGCTGATGTGCAATTCTATGAAACAGTAATAGATCATTTCGCTTTCTTCTAAGAGCAAGAGACGTCAATCCAAATTCTTATTTCGCACACTGTACACACACTATATTTCTCACAAAATGGTATATAATCTCCAAGCCACAGTTTGGGTTTCCGGAACAACGACGGATGGAAGCGTACTTCCTATTATGTGGTGTAGTGAATGCTTTTGACAGCATTTTAATTGCGAAAACTGAACTTATACGGACAATACCTGGGTCGCTGAAAGGAGGCGAATCGGTGTGGTAAACGCCTCTTCTGCGAAAAACCTCGGTCGTCATGTAGGTTGGAAAGTTGTTCTAAAGGATCGATGACGTTTTTGATAACAAGTAAGGGTAGGAAGTCTAGTGAAATAGAGGAAGGCTTAACACACTTAGACAACATTTCATAAAACTTTATAAAACCATGACGACGAACCTCTCCGAGGAATGTTGGATGTTAAGCACTCTTGATAAGAAATGGTCAAGCCACTAGCTGCTGAAGAATTTATAAAGCTTCTCCGAGAACTCGTTGGTTAGTAGATTTGTTTCTTAACCCTTGACGTTGCTCAACTACCATTTTTACTCAGGATTTGTATACGGCTGTCTTGTACTTAATACGAAACTTGATGAATCTAAGCCAGTTTCCTCCCTACATAGACGAATTTTTTCCCTCTATGTAGAGTAGAGAAAAAGCTTTAGGCCCAGTTCTCCAGCGACTATTCTCTAGCGATTTTTCGCATATTCGTTTTACTCCATAGCTCTTGCTGTTTCCTTGTCAAATAAATGTAGCTTATTTCAACTCTGCCCTCGTTCAAATGATCAAACATTGCTTCAGTGTCACGCTAAAGGCAATTTTAAATTTGCGCCGTCTACTGTATACTCCTGCCTAAGGTAACTAACCCACGACTCCTACAATTTGGGACCGTACATTTTATCTGCTTATTCGACAGGGCCAAAGCACCTGCTCTATGCTTTATAATTCTCCCCTAAACCCCTTCTAATGGCATCGTGTCGACACGATCACAGTTGGACCCTCAGATGTTCTGTTTTAGGTAGCGAAGGCTTTTGACTGCTGCGTTCGGTAGATATAAAAATGCCTAACTCCTAACTCCAACATTTGGAATTGTGGTGAAACCATGCAGCTGGAGTTCTTCAAGTCATGTAGGTCTTCCCAAACGACAGCCATGACGGTTGCTACAGTACACCAGGAAAACTTGGAAAAAGTCTGTTTTACCTATCAGAGTAATGTGGCTGAAAGTGAGGGCAAATATACGACATTAGATCTCGACATGGTGTCTGTATTGACACTGCCGTTATGTGATGTAGGACAACAACCGCGGGACAAGATGAGCAAGCGCTGATTAAATATCCCTTCACTCGCCGGGACTTAGAAAAATGTTTGCGTAGACTAACACGGAATCAATCGCGAATTATAAAGGATAACATTGTGAAGCAACTTTGTGGACTTCCTGTATAAACAGATCCCTCATTGTGATTCTCCAGTCAGTTTACTACAACATTGTCATACAATAGGCTTTTCATTATTTAATCAAACTGAGCCAGAATGTTTGAGTGTTGCTTACTAGTTATAAGAGCGTACTAAAGCGCGCCTTCGAATCCGCTGGCGGCCATCGTAAAACTATTATTTTTGTGCTTCCTTTGTACTTCTAATGCGGGTTTCTTGTCCTAGTTGCCGCTTCCATGGGGCGTCCAGCGTACCCATGTGCCGAAGCTCCAGTAACTATCTAAGGGCGTCATAGTTGGCTGACGCGGACAAGCAATCTACGTTGCCTCAATAATACCCTCATGCTCATTTGCGTTTTGCTTAAAAGATGTAGATGTTCATATAGTTAAATGAAGTAAGCAGTTACTAATTTAGGCTGATTTAGACTAGAGGCTGGAATGTATGTGTTGTAGCCTGCTTCAGCCCTGCTTATGTTTGGTTATGTCTAAATACACTTCTCCTCTCAACCCGTGTGGATTGGTCCTCGTATTTCTGATTTGATTCTGTGATTTCTCTCTCGTTTCTAAGCGTCGCCGTAACTACCTGTCTGTTGTAAACTTATTCACATTTTTTCTCGCTTTCCTCTCTAGACTCGTAATTTAGTCACCCGGATTATTTTCGTTTTGCACATGTGCACGTCCCTGAAACGTGTTTAAATAAAAAATAAATAAACAATAAACGCTGACAGTATTAGGCCGGACCGAAAGTTTACGATTTTCCTCAACTTCTATAACCCATGAGTTAAGATAGGAGAGTTTAGCACTTACGAAGAAAAGCATATGTAGTTTTAAACACATATAAAATGTTTATGACATCTCACAAATATTGAAGAGCTGCTTTGTCTACTTTTCGTAATAGTACAAAACCCTTGGGTCACTAACTTTACGAATTAAACCATGCTATGACGAAATTAAACTTAAATTTAGATTCTACGTTAACAGCATTTATCTTAAAAACAGTAATATACTAAAATTGTATACCACTTTGAACTACAGGTAAAAACTGTTATAATGACGGAATACTTTCATAATTTAGCGTATGGATTAAGGCACCAAAAAATTTTCGCAGAACCGGGTCTTTGTACATAGAAAAGAAACAAGTTCACCTAGTCTCTACTCTATAATCAGACGCTTTAACAAATGGAGTGCTGAGGACTACTTGTGGTTTCTTTCACTAGTGAAAAAAGAACGAGAATTTTTTCAAGGCCATCTAAATATTCTGAAGAGCTGGTCATAGTTAGCTGTCTAAAAAGCTTGCGAGAAATTTGGAGATTAACTAAAACGCTGGAACCATCGCAAAGCTTTTGGTCACATGCAAACGATCACTTTTTATATTTGGTGATCTACTGCTGGAGAGTTCGCAGTGAAGTCCAGAAGGTAGGACAGCAGGAGTTAGAACAAAATATGCTGAATAGAATTTGAGGGAAATGTATGAACACCTACTCAACAGTCGTTTTGCTTTGGCGAACAAAATGGGCGCTATGCTGGTTAGGGGAGTACACTCCCTCAAAGGCGTAGAGATTTGTTCCATGTACAGCTCACAGCCGAGAACGAACGTGACGCTCTTCGTGTCTCTCAAACGAGGAGGATCCATTGGAGCACTCTGGCACGCGACAGGGACGAATGGAGACGCTGCTAGCGCCCGCTCGAACAAGTCGTTTAGCAATTTGAAAGTGAAGGAAGAAAAACAATAGCAAAAGCTGCCGTCACAATAGTACCCCTCCCCTAACACCCACTACCCTACAAAGTGTCACCACCCATCCCATCGGCAACTCAAGATAACACGCCCTCAAATTCATTCGTAGAAATACGGTCTAACCTGGATTTGAAAGCCAGAAGAGTGTTTTATTTAAAACAATTTGTAGGTATGTTGCCTTTACAAAGTTTTTTTCGCAATTCTTAAGAAGCTTTCAAAGAAGAAATTCCTTGTAAAACCATTCCCAGGTAAATCCTCGTGCAGAAGAGGATGTAAAGAATGTATTCCGACACCTGGCCAAATATTAACATTTAGAAAAATATTACTTGCTGATTCCTTCGACAGAGACAAGCCAAGTGCAACAGTTTTTAACATGACACAAGAGGTTAAACCAATACGAAGCCGAAACGCTTTGAGAACCACGCTGGAAGTTATGATAATTTCAAGTTAGAAGTTAAAAACAACGGAAACTTCTCGTCCGACATAATATTAGGTTATTTGTCCTGAAAGTTCTCAGCGTTTTGTAATACTACTTTTCATTCGCCAATTATTAAACAAAAAATTCAACTTGCATTGCGCTTTAATGCTACTTTCTGTGCAGAGTTTCTCGCTCTATCTGTCTTTTATATTTCTGTTCCTAAAGGGCTTATTGAAGTATGTTGAAGGAGCATTTCCGAACGATGTTTCATTTTAACTTCAAACTGGGACAATCCGCAGCCACAATCTGCAGCGTGACAAATCAATCAAGTGTGGGGGCCTAATACAATATGTAGTGTTGGTGAAAGCACTGTGCGCCAGTGATTCAGTAGATTTCGGACCGGAGATAACCCCCGTAGCGGTCGACCTAGAGCAATCCTGGACGACGAGTTAAAGGAATTGGTGGAAGCGAACCACCCAAAACAGTTCGCGGGATCGAGAAAGAGCTAGACATCAGTAAAACTGCCACTGCAAATGCTTGAAATGTCTTGGGAAAGTGAAAAGGCTCGAAAAGTAGGTGCGAAACCCCCCCCCAGGCATTTTCAAAGGCTAGCCTCCATAAAAAAGGCAATGTTCACTGTGGGGTGGTCGGCGGCCGGTGCGATCTACCAGGCTGTCCAATAATTCCTGTCCGAAAATTTTCAAAATTCTATAATTTTCCTTAGAAGTGTTATAATATCAGGCAAGTGTAAAAACCTTCTAGAAGGTTCTCCAGAGTTCCACGCTAGGGGTATATAAGGCGCAGTCGCCGCGTCTAGCTACCAGTACAAGCTAAAATGGATCAAGGTCGAATTCGTACGTTCGTGTACTACGAGTGGCTGCTGGACAACGACACGGGCACCGCGGTCGCCAACATCGGCAGAGCGTGCAAGGAGGATGCAGTGTCCCAACGCACAGTCAGGCGCTGGTTCAATCGTTTCGAGAGCGGCGACACGAGCCTCGAGGACAGGGAACACCCGCTGAAGATCATGCTCTGCTGCAAGTGGAACGCCAAGGGCATGCTGTACTTCGAGTGCTCCCGCAAGGCAGGACGGTCACCGCCTCCATCTACACCGATCAGCTCGAGAAACTAGCCGCCGGCATCCGAGAAAAGCGTCCCCGACGGCCTCGGTCCACCTGCTGCACGACAACGCGCGCCCCCACGTGGCGAAGGAGACCCAGCAGAAGTTGGCGACGCTCGGATGGGACCTCCGACTACCACTTGTTCCGCCCGCTGAAGCACCATTTGGCCGGAAGAAAATTCACCAACTACGACAACCTCAAATCCGACATCGCGGAATTCTTCGAGTCGCAGCCCCCGGAGTTCTGGGCGAAGGGCATCGGCGACCTGCCCAATCGATGGGCAACTGTTGTGGATAACTGTGGTGATTATATTGTTGATTAGACTTGTTTTTCAATAAAGTTGAAAAAAAATTAAAAATGGTGAAATTTTCGGACAAGAATTATTGGACGGCCTGGTATTACAGCTTTTTGGCACCAGGCCAAAAGGTCACGGCGGAGTCCTACTGTGAGGAAGTCGACAAAGTGCTTTCGGTGAAAATTGCGTCAGCTTCAGTCAGCATTGGTCAACAGAAAAAGCCCGATTCTTTTTCACTATAACGCTAGCCCACACGTTTCTCAAATCACAAAATTGAAAAAATTAAGGGTTGAAGTTCTTCCTTGCCCGCCACATTCTCCGTGCCTCTCACAACCGACGTCAACCTTTTCAAACAATTCTAGAACTTTCTCGCAGGTGAAACCTTCACCAATCAGAACGAAGTCAAGTTAGCTTTCCTGGATTTTGTCGAATCTCGACCACCTAATTTTTTTGCTGACGGAATAAGTCGACTAGTGGCCCATTGGCAAAGAGGTTATCCATTGAACGGTGCTTATTTCGATTAAATCAGATAAGATTTGAGAAAGTTATAGTAGTTCAAATTAAAGCACTCAAAAACGCTGACAACTTTCCGGACAATCTAATAGAAACAGTATAGAACCAGACTTGTAAAGGAAAGTTTAAACTGAGGTGGTAAAGAAGGGAATGGTTTCATCCTATAAACACTGCAGCACTTTAGATCTCAGCCCATTATTACAACTATGAAATTACGTAGGTGACGAAGGGCGTCACTATTTTTAGAAGTCATATTTTTTACCTCTATCGGAATTTGGTGATCATGGTCGGTTGTTATGTAAACAGGTCGTCGAAAGATATTTTCTTTACTACAAATTTCGGCCGTCGATAACTTTCTATGCAATCCTCGTTAGCGGCAAAGACCTCATCATTTCAGATACTTATGCACGCTTTGACCGCAGTGGTTTTCTTTTGCTCTTTTGCTACTGTCACTATAACGGCAGGCAAGTACTAGTTTAAGTTGCATTGTTATCTACTGCCACTTCATTTACCCAACAATAGAAACAAAGTTTGAAAAGGAAAACGATTGCCACATATCTTCCGAGGTTCGACCTAGGTGGATATCGGCTCAATGCTGATCAACAGAATGGTCTCCACCAGGGGTTTGCGTGATTACGGTGATTCTGCTGTGAAGCTCTGTCTGTAAAACGCAGCTTTATGTACAGGCTGTACGAGTCCGACTCATGTCTCTGCTTACCCCATTTTCACCTTTCCGGCCTTTCAAGGGCTACCGACTTAGTATAGGAGCTATTCTTGAGGAGAAGCAACGACAATGGTTAGGAATACAAATTCGTAGCGATGAAGCTGGGCTAGTCCTCCTCCTGGTGGCACCCTAGCACAAAATCTCACATTCCAGTTGCCTGAAAACACTTCATATTTATTTTATTTTATTATTTTGTTATCCTTATACTCGGATGCTGTTCATGATGCAGTCGAAAACGGTGGTAGTCACCGAATATATATACAGAGAGCATAGAAGTACGTAGAAATAGAGAATACCGATATAGCAGTATGTTGTACAAGTCGTTTGGCGGCCTATCGGCCGCCTACGACAGGTTGGGGGCTTCGCCCACAAACCCCGAGAATAGGACGCCATGGCCGCTACGGGTTTCCTATTCTTCTCAGGGCCTACTGACCTTCAGATTAATCGAGATGGACCGATTGGTCGACTTCAGATTCGTGTTCAGCGACCTTGATTAGCCCCAGGGCCGAAGTTTCGTGCCGCTTAAACGACATCCTCAAAAAATCGACATTATCGATCGATATCAATTGGTCGACTCCAGATTCGTGTTCAGCTTCATTAAAAAATCGATAATATCGATTGATCCGACTTCAGATTCGTGTTCAGCGACCTCGATTACCCCCAGGGCTGAAGTTCGTGCCGCTTAAGCGTCAGCCTCAGAAAATCGATAATATCGATCGATATCGATTGGTCGACTTCAGATTCGTGTTCAGCGACCTTGATTACCCCGGGGTTGAAGTTTCGTGCTGCCCGAACGACATCCACAAAAAATCGATAATATCGATCGATTTCGATTGCCTCCAAAACCCCTCCCGTCGATGATCATCTAAATGTCCAGGCATGGTTGCCGACGTGTTCGGCACGTCTACGACTCGCCATGTATGGTCGCCGAACATGTTCGGCACGTCTACGGCTCGCCATACATGGTTGCCGACGTGTTCGGCACGTGTACGGCTCGCCATGCACGGTTACCGACGTGTTCGGCATGTTTCGGCTCGCCATGTACGGTCGCCGACGTGTTCGGCTGCCGCGCCTCAAGTGTAACGGACCGACAGTGTGACACACGCGCGCACACACACACACACGTCACACATACATACACGCTTGCTGCTTTATATATAGTAGGATGGGATAGAACAATATGCAAAAAGACCAAAAAGACAGTTGAAGTGCTGTAAAATAATTCCTTACAAGAAAGTAAAACGATGAAAGCTAAAATACTCATTCCAGAAAAAACCTCATCGCATCATCACGTCATCGCAGCTGCTTGCAAAGGATAATTAGATGGTGCTTCACGCTTTCTTTTCTTAAGGAAAAATGTTGTAGTACACTGAAAGGATGCGCACAGTAATGAGTCTTGCTTTCTTTAAATTACTGAGCAGATTCGGGGATAGAGAAATTCGACGAAAGTAGTCTAACTATATTAGAAACGTGTAGAACATAAATCAAGTTTATTTTTGCTGTCCTGCTTGAAAAACAGAACTGTTCTGCAATTCTATTATGTAAGACAGCAACATCTGTATCCACTTGGCAAAACGAAAGAAAAAATTGTTGTATATTTAGGAATTAGTGGTGGCGATGTCCGTTCCTCCACGTGGTGCCACTGGAAACTGTTTGCTTTTGCGAGCCGAGCCAATCACGGATAATCGAATGCAGGCGACAGGCCCTAGTGACAGGCCGGCCTACGAACATCCTGCGTCACATCATATGGTCGATGACGTTTCAGAGTTCTGGAGATAGTGCTACGGCGTCCGCGGGAACCGACGCGCACTCCAAAGCCCGGCGAGTGTGAGAAGTATGCGAGGGTCCCTGATGCGAGGACGGCATCAGGGGCAACTGAGCTAGTCCGAAAGTCCCGTAACGTAAGCAGGACCCACGTGGCTACGCTGAATGTGGGTACGTTGACGGGCCGCTCGTGCGAGTTGGTAGAAGCACTGGAGCGAAGAAAGATAGATTTCTGTGCGATGCAGGAGACGAAGTGGTCCTGCTGCAAGTCGAGGGACATTGGCCGTGGCTTCAAGGCCGTTTTGTGCGGCAGTCCCAGGACCACCAGTGGTGTTCGTATGATCGTCTCCGAGCGTTTCCGTGACGGGATTGCAAGCGTAGAACATTTCGATGACCGCTTGATGAAGATTGTTGTCGCCGTAGAAGAGCGACGATGTCATTTCTTTTCCTGCTCTGTATCTTATGCTCCGCAGGCAGGTTGCCCGAGCAAACCAAGGACGAGTTCTGGTCCCTGCTTGATGAGAAGGCAGCGGAAGTGCCGTCACAAGACATGATTGTTGCGGCAGGTGATCTTAATGGTCACGTCGGAGCATTGAAAGATGGTTACAGCTGTGATGGTGGTTTTGGCTATGGGTCACGCAACGCCGATGGTGAGCGTATATTTGAGTATACAGACTCACACGACCTCACCATCGTGAACACCAAATTTCGAAAGCGTGACTCCAACCTCATCTCGTTTTATAGCGGGAACGTCAAAACGCAGATTCACTATGTCCTTGTTAGGCGTCGCGACCAAGGTCTTGTCACAGACGCGAAGACCGTGCCGTATATGACGGTTGCCACGCACCACCTTCCACTGATCTGATCGCTGAAGATCACATCTCCGAGGTGTAAACGCGTTGAGCGATGCGGGACGGCTAGAATCAAATGGTGGCGACTGAAAGAGAAGGAAACAGCTGTTAATTCTCGCATTCGGTTGCCGACGGTAACAACTGTCGACGAAACTTGGAAGAATGCTACCGATGCGATAACTCGGGCAGCGCGCCTCGAACTCGGCACAACGAAGCCTGGACGGCGTTGGGTTGACAAGCAGGCTTGGCTGTGGACTGACGATGTCAGAGAGAAGGTCAGGGAAAAGAAACGGCTATATCACGTATTTATCGGTGATAAACAGTCGATAATTGGCGGAATTCTCGAGAAGCGAAGAAAGCGGCAAAAAAGGCAGTGGGCGCTGCTAAAGCCGCACACTACGCTGATGTGAGTGAAAAACTGGAGACGCGCGATGGCGTGCGCTATCTTTACCGCCTCGCCAATGCTCGCTGTCGCCAAGCAGAAGACATCGAGAAGTTCTTTTGCATTAACGACGAGAACGGTCATCTTCCGATGGATCGTAAGAGGGCTGTGAAGGCATGGCTTCGAGGAAATCTGTAATGTAGAATTTGAACGCCCTGATGTTCCTTTTGCATCACCTGTATACGGTCCCGTTCAGAAGATCACAGTAAGCGAAACTGAAGCAGCCCTGAGGAAGATTTGGAAGAAGAAGGGCAGTCATGCAGACTGTGCTAGTTACCGTCAAATTCGCCTTCTTTCGCACACCATGAAAACCTTTGAGCGAATTGTCGATGGACGTATTCGGGATGTCGTTCAGCTTTCCAATAATCAGTGTGGTTTCGTTACCGGATGTGGGACATACACGCCGTTCGTCTTCTGCTAGAGAAACACCGCGAGAAACAGAAACCGGTGCATTTCGCCTTCCTGGACTTGGAGAAGGCCTTCGACCGCGTTCTGCAGGAAGTGATATGGTACGCCTTGCGATGGGATGGTATCCCTGAAGAGCTTGTTGAGTGGGTGCGCATGCTCTACTCGTGCCCAATAAGCCGAGTGCGAGCACGGGCATCTCGATGGAGTTTCCAATATCTGTCGGAGTGCACCAGGGATCTGCGCTCTCCCCACTGCTCTTCGTGATCGTCATAGATGCAATTACACGCGATCTCCAAAGGGCAGCTCCTTGGACGCTGCTGTATGCCGATGACGTCATGCTTGCCTGCGAAGACAAAGCAGAGCTCGAGCGACAGGCACAGGCGTGGTGCGATCGCTTGGCATTGTTCGGGCTCAAGCTAAACGTCAAAAAGACGGAATACTTGACGACGGATGTGAATGAGCATGGATCCATTAAGATCAATGGTACTGAGCTCTCACGAGTTACATCTTTCAAGTATCTTGGATCAACAGTCACGTCTGATGGCAGTCTAAAGTTGGAGGTGAACGCACGTGTGAGTGCAGCCTGGTTCAAATGGCGTTCGTTGACTGGGGTGCTTTGCGACAAGACAATACCTGAGTACCTCAAGTCAATAGTCAAAGGTGTATAGAGCAGTCGTCCGCCCAGCAGCACGTACGGTGCTGAGTGCTGGCCCGTGACGAAGGAAATTGAAGTCGCCTCAGTGTAATGGAGACGAAAATGCTAAGGTGGAGGGCTGGAGTAACGCGATTAGACCGCGTTCGCAATGAAACCATGCGACAAAGGTTCGGTGTCGCCTCGATAGCTGACAAGTTGCGCGAAACATGTCTACAATGGTATGGCCACGTCCTTCGCGCTAACGACGACACCGCGTGTAAGATTGGCCTGAATCTTGAAGTCCCTGGAAAACGGCCCAAAGGACGCCCGAAACAACGTTGGCTAGATACGTTGCATTTGGACTTGAAGTTAGCTGGTGTCCATCCCGACCAAGCGTTTGATCGGGAGAAGTGGCGTCACCAGACCAGAAGAGCGGACCCCGCCACCAAGCGGGACAAACGCTATTGATAATGATGATGATGATGATATTTAGAAGCCAGAATTAGTATTTACTCCGGTGTTATGTAAGAACAAGTGCTCCGTCACGCTTATCGGCGTGCCTTGCACTTGCTCGCATTGCGCGACGTTGCAGTATCACTAAGCTAAGGACAATCACGTCGAGCTAGCTGCTCTACTTGCACAGCTTTCTTCCCCACCTAGGAGAACAAAAGGCCCACAATGTGTAGTATGATAGGGCGATCTACTGGTTCCTCACTACTGGTTCCCCCTTAATGAAACGGTCCCCATTACTGGTACTGGTCCCCCTCAATGATCCCCCTTAGCGGACGACGTCTTCGGCACACCTTCTGAATTCCCAGGAACATCGGACACCGTCTTCGGCACTTCTACCTGATCCCCAAACACGTAATGCGACGTATTCCGCACGTCTTCCGAATCCCCTGGCACGTAGAAGTCGTCTGGATATTTTCCGCTATTTTCGCGCCACGTAATTTGATCAGTATCGATTGACGGTGATCGATACTGCAAAAACGAACTTCAGATTCGTGTTAAGCGACTTCGACTACCCCAGGGGGTAAGTTTGCCGAACGACGTCCAAAAATCGATAGTTTGATCAATATCGATCGGTGGCGATCGATACTTCACAAACGAACTTCAGATTCGTGTTCAGCGACCGCGATTACCCTAGGCCTAAAGTTTCCAGGCAGGTAGAAGAAGTCTGGGTATTTTCCGCTATTTTCGCGACCCGTAATTTGATCAATATCGATTGATGGCGATCGATACTTCAAAAGCAAACATCGCTTAGAGCGTTATTACTGAGTATGATAGTAAGCTGGTCCATTCCCTGCATGATTTACATTCATCTTGTACGGGAAGGAAGATACAACAATGTTTTCGGGTACACTTCAAGATGTGGAAAGGCTTAGAATTTCAGTTGCGTCATACAACAGAAATGTGCCATGTGCTCACTCAGTAAGCGATGCTTGTTGAATTGCGCAAATCCTGTTTTCGTCGAGTTGGTCAGCGATGAAGTGAATTTTTCTTTTAGCTTTTTTTGGTTGGAACGATTTTTATTGGTTTTGATACTGAGCTGTTGAGGTTGTTTGTCTAAAGTCATAGTATTATATGCAAGATAAAGGCTAGCCAGGATGGTGCACTTTTTTGATCGTCGAAGCAGCTTTCTGCTTGTGCACCGTGTATTGGTGTCCTTTTAATATACCGTTTCTGAACAAACAGTTTATCTAGATTGCACTAAAACTTGTCTAGCTTGAGCCGAAAAGTGTTAATTGATTTCAATGGCTTCCTGTTTATTTTAAAAAGCTTCCAGCTCAAGCATAAAACGATTCAATAAAACATATGTACCTTCGAGTAGCCTTTATATAATAGAAGATAATCTACGAAATCAGATGCACTATAACTCAGGCACCTCTTGCGATCTACGATTTACGACTTACGAAATTTCGAATTTCAATTACGCACACTCTTTGTCTCCTCCCCTGTCAACGTACCTCACTCTCACATTTCTCACCATAGGCTCCTCGATTTAGTGAGACGCAACATATACGCGACAAAACAACTTGCTGCACATACACCATTTTCACGTCAATATGGACACTTTTCAATTGAAATTGTACGCGCTGCTAGGCACGTTTGACAGTTTTGAAATCAGATTAAGCTCTCACGGCTATTTCCAAATTCAAAACCATAGTGAAACCATCCGTGTTCCTCAACTTCCAGTTTTCTAAAAGCTGCTTGTGATTCCCTGTGATGGATGACTCTGTGTCATCTTATTCATTGACTGCATTTTACCGATTATTTTTGAGTAACTTTTTTTGCGTTCGTTTTTCTGGTTTTGACACTTCTCTAATGTATCGCTACCACTTTATTTGGTAGTGTATTTTGAGCGTTTCCAAGGACGTGTATAATAAACAAAATAAAAATTCTTAAAAATCAAAATGATATTCTTCCACACTACACTAGAAACTCTCCGAGTCAATTAAAATAATTTTTAATTCAAGGAAATTTAGGGTAAATTTCTTTGAAATTTTTATATTCATCAGCCCCAATAGGAAAACAGGCAGTTCGAAATTGAAAAAAAAATTAAAAAGAAATAGTGGGTTAATGAGGCTATGTAGTAGCAAGATTATAACAAGCATTTAACCCACACTCAATTAATCAAGTCTGAAATGTTAAAGTCTCAAAAAAGTTTAAGAAGGGGGCCTGGCCTAGTCTTGACTATTAACATGCCACAGAAATCCAGTCACCGTCTGCTTTCATATGAGTCTCAAATATCCTCCATAGCTTCAATATCAGCAATGTTACAACATTTTAAATAGTACCTGCATTCATCAGAATACGGAGTACCCAGCGTTTTTCCAAACCGTATTAGATGTGCTACTATGAAAGTTTGTTTCACCTTGTCTAGCATTTTTTCATGAATCGACTGATCTCAAAACTTTTGCTCACATCTACCTTGTAGAGCGTCTCATGCACTATCTGACGCCGTTCGAAAGTTTGGAGAAGATATTAGCACGAAATTAACGACAGTTTTATAGACGACCACCGGGGAGCCAACGAAGGAACATTTGCGAGAAGTTCTAATGTTTACGTTCTAATAGAAGAAAAAGTTGAAGCGAGTTCATAGTTAATAGTTCTAATAGTTAAGACCCCTCCTTTTAATCTACTGCATAATTTTTGCAATCCTAGATACTAACCTTTATCCATTAAAAAAAATTGATAAAATTTCAAAGAGGATGTTCCCCTATTCTGCAAAGAAGGCAGGCTGTGGCTGTTGCAAAAGCCACTCTATGGAGATATCAACGAGAAGCTCGAATCGCGCGATGGTGAGCGGTATCTGTACCGACTTGCTAAGACCCGCCATCGCCAAACCAAGGATATTGAGAAGTTCCTTGGCATCAATGATGATAGCGGCCATCTTCTGACATACCGCAAAAAGGCGTTGAAGCGATGGCGTGATTACTTTGAGGAAGTTTCCACTATGGAATTTCCTCCTCAGAGTTCATAGAGTGGGTGAGAATTCTCTACTCTTGTCCAAAGAGTCGAGTTCAAGCTGCAGCTGGAACCTCGATGAAGTTTCCCATCTCTGTCGAGGTACACCAGGGTTCTGTGCATTCCACACTCCTCTTTGTTGTCGTGATGGACGCCATTACACGGGATCTTCAGAAGCCAGTCCCCTGGACATTGCTCTATGCTGATGACGTGATGAAGATAAAGATGAACTCAAGAGGTACAAGCTGGTGTGACCGCTTGGAGCGGTTTAGACTCAGATTGAACGTGAAGAAGACCGAATATCTAACGACGGACGTTACCGAGTCCAGCTCCATCAAGGTTAATGGCATCAAGCTCCCACGCACTTCGGTCTTTAAGTACCTGGGATTAGCAGTAGCATCCGATGGCAATCTGATGACTGAAGTGAACTCACGCGTGAGTGCAGGTTGGTCCAAGTGGCGCTCGTTGACTGGCGTGCTCTGCGATAGGAAGATACCAGCACAGAGCACCTGATGCCGAAGATCTACAGAGCAGTTGTCGGGCCAGTAGCAATAGACGGCGCTGAGTGTTGGCCTGCAACCAAGGAAGTTGAAACGCGCCTCAGCGTCATGGAGACGAAGATGCTGCGCTGGACGGCCGGAGTCACGTGCATGGACCGCATCCGAAACGATGCCATTCGGCAGAAGTTCGGTGTCGCGCCGATAGCCGACAAGATGCGCGAAGCTTGCTTACGATGGTACGGCCACGTTCTGCGTGGAAAGGATGACAGTGTCCGCAAGATAGGCCTTAACTTCAAGGTAATTGGAAAGCGGCCTAGAGGACGTCCGAAGCAGCGCTGGTCCGATACGTTACATATGGACGTGAAAGTAGCTGGTGTCCACCCTGATCTAGCGCTGGATCGGGAAAGGTGGCGTCATGACACCAGATTAGCGGACCCTGCTTCGAAGCGGGACAGACGCTGAAGAAGAAGAAGAAGAAGATGATGATGATGATGATGATGATGATGTTCCCCTGTTAGGGCAGGTGAATTTAAAGCATTCAACATTTTAATGTGAAATAAGCTTTTGTTTTGGAAAATATTCAGATGATCTCAAAAGCGTCAATCTTGCTTCGAGGAGTGCTCAATGTGATTTGAAAAACGTCCAATTTCGCGTGAAAATGGTATAAACCCTCCATCTCTCTGAAATATGCATTTTATCGCTAGCCTTCTTTGGGGACGTGATTGGGAAACGGAATGATACCTGCGGTACATCACTGCATCATTCTGTGTCCACATCAATCCTGCGACATTTCGACTCCTTCGGAAAATGCAGGCAATACCAGAAGTTTTTTGAAAATTGCCTGGTAGGTTCAATTTCTGCAGTTTGTTAGAGATTATTTAACCTTTTTTTGAAGAATTATTCCATTTTCAAGAAATCGTCAAATTTCAGAGTGTAGGAGTTGCGTATTCGGAAACCTGGAGAAAAGCTGGGGCTATTCCGGAGCAAGGTTCGAGAACAGAGAATCATCTGCTGATCACGCCAGTATAGTGCACTTCATCTGCAACAAGGGTAATGCACTGTTTTCTCAGCTGTTCTGTTCGAAAGTTCAAGATAAGAAAGATTACGGATTACAGAACTTCACTTGTTCTACTAGCTTTCCTAGATCTAATCAACGTGCCTTGACAAGATCTTTTTCCTACCTCAACGTATTTAAAGGAGAAAGATTTTTAGCGTAGTAACTGTTAACTGTTCATTTATTCAAAGCATGAATAAGGATAGCAGGCGTTAATTTTTTAACAGTAGAGCAAAATAACTTAGCAACCGAATATTGTTAGACAAGAAGCTAGATCAGGGCGCAAGTAGTCACTTACGTGAGAAGAGCAACGAGTTAACCGTACTCTTGTTCCGGAAAGCATGATGATGAGCTCCCTGAAATTCATGTGTATGAGAATCTTGACCTTTTTATAAGCGATTAGAGTTTAATTGTGCTCACTAGAATTTGTGAATAACGTTTGAGCTATGTTGTTCCACTGAGCGATTTCTGCAGGAAAAATTTTAATGTATTTCGTGATGCTCACCTAATTTTGCTGCACCTTGTAGTGCCCGAAAAATCACACTTTGTCAAGGATGAACGTTCCTTCACATTGGAATGAGAAAAGATTGCCTTCTTCAGAGACTCATCTTTTCTTCTGCAACAACGGAGAGTGGAAGCCGCTCATTGAATCTCAGAGCAGATGCGGTAATTTTTCAACACTGCTATGTTTTTTTTGCCAAAGTCGAGTATTACATACCATGCCCGTCTTGTCCTTTCGCAAAGGAGTTAGCAGATTTTCAATCAAACAAGACTTTTCCTGTGTAGCCCGTATCACGTGTATCACCTGTCGTCCCGTTGATCATCGACTTGCTCGAGCGAGCGCCAGCAGCGTCTCCATTCGTCCCTGTCGCGTGCCAGAGTGGTCCAACGGATCCTCCTCGCTGGAGGGACACGAAGAGCGTTCAGGGCTTTCACGAAGAAACCAATGCGTCGGTGGGCGTTCTGGTATTCTCTTGAATCCCGCGGAATCTAGTCGGTGATGGCTCTCGTCCAGCGGGTTCTGCGAATCGCATTAGTGGCCGGCCCACCTAATTTTCGACGACTGGGCCCATGCGACAGCGTCTCTGATCTTCGAACGTCGGCGAAGCTGGGAACACCGAGCATCGTCCTCTCGATTCCACGCGTTCACCCTGCTTTCGTATAGCCCAGGTCTCTGAGGCGCATGTTAGGGCAGGAAGAACAGTGGAGTCGAATAGGTGGGCACGGAGTCGGACGTTCTTCGCCTTCCTCACGACGTTTTCGAAACTCTTGAAGGCTCCCCAAGCCGCTCGTTTTCTCCTGCTCATCTCTGGTGCTAGGTCGTTGGCCATGTAGACTTCGTGACCCAGATACACATAGCTGGAGCATTCGGAGATGTTCGTTCCGTTGAGCGAGAATGGGGAATCAGAAACTTAGCCGTTCGTCATGAACCTGTGTAGCCACAAGGGGTAATGTAAGAAAAACTACAAATTACCAGGTAGGTTCAAAAATAATGACAATTTTGAAGCAGCTACTTTGAAACACCATAATTAGCTTCAAATAGAAGCTTTTCCATCGAAATAATAACAACGCAAGCATCAAGACATCTCTTCCACCGAGAAATGGTTTAGGTACCTCAGCAATGTAAAATTCCGGAGTTCTGCAGGCTACGCAATCTTCGAATGCCTTTTTCTATCATTTTAGTTTCGAAAGCACTTCTCCCACAGGAAAATGTCGATATGCTTGAAGAAGTGATAGCCTATAAGGTCTGGCGAGTATGGAAAATGGTCGAGAGTTGCATACCCCACTCACCATTTGTCAGCTTTTTTGTTTTCGTCAATGAGACATGTGGTCTGGCGTTTAGGTGGAGTAGGATGACACCTTTCTCTTCATCAATGCAGGGTAAGGTAGATGTAATTTTTCGCGTTTTTTACCAATTTCTCCCAGTATTCCTCCGCTATGATAGTTCCTCCGGAGACAGGGAACTGCTGCTCTCCATCATACAGTCACCATGACCTTTCTTTGATGCAGTGCCGGCTTTCTGAAGTGCATCGAAGCTGTGTCGTGGTTCAGCATTTGACCTGGACGTCGTCAATTGTCGTGGGGGATTCAGTACTTGCCAGGCGTCACACATGAGAATTTCCAGAAAAGGACCGCTTTCCTTGTGCAAGAGAAGATACGAACACACTTCGAGACGACGAGATAGGTGATGTTCTGTCGACCATGCGGCACCCACTTATGGAGTTTTTTGCCTTTCCAGTTTCTTTAAATGCCCAGTAACGATGACGCGACCAACATTTGGCGTCTTTGGCGAGTTATCGTGTGGATATTCTTCGGTTGGCACCTACCATTTCATTCAACTCGTCGTTGTCAGCTTCGCATAGTTGAACGTTCCCTTCCCCATCTGAAGTCTCCAGCTCGGCATCTCTCGAAGCGTTTGCGCGTTGCACGTTCAGATGTGGTGTCCTCACCCCATGCGTTGTTATTCAAGCTGCTTCTGCAGCAGTCTCGCCGAGTTTGCACTCGTGAAGCAAAAGGACACGAATTTCTCCTTTTGACAGAATCTTCACAAGCGACCCAAAAGCACCGAAGAGACAGTGATGAGAAACGGCTACACGTTCATACGATAGCAAGAAAAATTTGCTTTCTATTAGGTTGGAAAAAAAGTCTTTTCATTTTTTTCAAAGATTTATTACTTCACAACTACAAAGTCAAATCAACTGAGATAAACTATATTTTGTCCCACTACACTTCTCCAAAGACTGGGTAATTTTCCAATTCCTCTCGCTTAAAAGACTGCAGTTCTGGAGTCGAACCATTGATGAATCCAATTTTTGAGGTCTTCATCAGTTCCAAAATATTTCTCTCCAATTTCTTGCTTGAAAGCACGGAAGAGATGGTAGTCGGCACGAACGAGGTTAGGGCTATACGGTGGATGTGACATTACCTCCCAGCCCAGCTCCTTTATTGTTTCTCTTGTGAGTCTTGCAACATGTGGTTTTGCACCGTCATGCAGGATCATCACCTTCGACTTCTCCGGCCTGTTTTCTTAGAGAGTTGCGACGACTTTGTGGAGTTGGCCGCAGTATGTGACAGCAGTAAGTGTCTCTCCACTTCTGAGAGTTTGCCGATAAATCACTTCTCTGATATCCCACCAAACACTCAAGAAAATCTTCCTTTCGTGAACATTGGGCTTGAGATCAGACTTAGGGCTCTCTCCCTTTTGTACCCATTGCCTTTTCCTCGGAAGTTGGCACACAGAACCCAGGACTCTTCGCCTGTCACAATCCGCGGAAGAAACGATTTTCTTCCTTATCTGGACAGAAGAGAAGCAGCGATGGAGAGCTGTCGACCTTTCTGAGTGTCTGACAGGGCATGTGGAATCCAAGCTCCAAATTTCCATGAAAGCCAAGATTCTTCAGATGGATTCCTACTATCCTATGAGACACTTCGAGCTTCTCTGCCAGCTGACGTGTCGTCTGCCAACTATCGGTACGAAGAAGATGGTGTAGTTCACTGTCGTCCAATCCAGTTGGCCTTCCTGACCATGCTTTGCCCTCAGTGAATAATCTCCTTTTAAAGACTTTCCGAACCACTCATAACAGGCGCGATGAGTAGTAGATCCCAAGCCATATATATGGTTAATTTGGTCTGCTGCCTGACGTGCTGTGGATTCTTTAATGAATTCATGAAGAATGCCGTGCTGAAAACGGCCATGAGGTAGATCTGGCATTGAGTTCGGAAGATTGGGTGGATAACGAATTACAAGAAGAGTCTTAACCTGTGTCCGCGTGCGAACGGTAGACAAGTGTGATAGGATTACGAAATCAGCAATCAACATTGGCTAGTGCGTTTACAAGGGGAAGGGTAAAAAAAATTTCGAAGTGTGAAGAGACTTTTTTTCCAACCTAATATCTGTGTATGGGGCTGCGCTAGTTTGTTTTTGTTCAGTTACTAGTGCTCGGACATAGCAAGCACGAAAACGGCCATTAATCTTGCATCAACCTACTGAACGAATCCATCTGCTACCTCAACGTTCAATGAACTAAATCTAGGAGTCAGGCTCGAGTGCGATGTGCTTAACAATACAGCCGCGGATTATGACACCTATGTCGAGCCGGCCGCGAAAGGCGTCGTGAAAGAGCACCTGCCTGGAACATACCGAAACGGCACCGTAGTGACACGTTCGTGTTGGGGTGGTTCAGTGCTCGGGTATGTTTTTCTGATTTTTGCTGCTAGTATTGGCCATATCTACTACCTACGCTTTAAGAGCGACCTCTAGCACGTGCATCTACGGAAAATGGACTCCAACCCTAGGTCGATGTCTGGGTGAGCTCTCGAAATTTGTTTTACAGATATTGCTCTGCAAGTTGAATTGTAGAGACTAATCCTTAGCACTTTATTGGCAGCCTTTCGCTGTACCTTCTTCAAGTCCGCAAGCACTCTTTCCAACTTGCAATTGTTTATGAACCTACAGTCGTGAAACCACAAACTGGACCAGGCCGTGGGGCTATAAACGAATATCTAAAGCTATGGAATAATTAGTTACAAAGTATTGCAACTGCAGCTAGGAATAGAGCAGAGTTTTCATAAGCCCCTTCATAAGTAAACAGGTCCTATTCAAACAATACCAATGATATTCCCAATCATCCATACGATAGGACTCATCGCATTGATGTCTATGGATGAGCAGGTTTATGTGAGGGATCCAGAAACCCTGTCGCTTTTTTAAAATTGAAACTTGAAAGATAATTTTACGACAACAGTCAAACAATTAGGTCTTAGAGTTTAAATGGTTCGAATCCATCCTATAGCTGTTGCTTGATCCCACAATTCCCCCTGTATGTATTTACAAGAAAAGATTCCCAACTCATGGTGAGCTTTAGTGACGCTATGTTAACAGGATGTAGGGCAGTGTGAGCAGAGTCCAGAATTACAGGTAGTTTTGCTGAACGCTTTTTAAAGACCGGAAAATGAGGTAAAAAGCTCGTGCGCAATCGTCAGCCCCATATGGCATTTGCGCCTCAACAAGTTAGGATTTTAACGATGCATATCAGCACCACATCATTTCTCTGCAAAAGAAAAGTCGTATTGTCCTTCCATTTCAGTAAACAGCTATGGGACAAAACTATGAAACACGTAAACACAAGCGCGTGTCACAACAGCAAAAACCAGTGAGGAACATTCTTCTCCCTGGCAAGGAATGATCATTTCTTCTTCGCTAAACGCGTAATCTGTGGATTTAGAAAAGGGTGAAAATCGACGTTCGGTATGAAGATGGGAAGTAATCGGCTGACAACATGTTAAGGTGAGGATTTTTTTACATATGTATATATCGATATGGCATGGGTTGATAATATCAAACTGTAAGGTATGCGCAGTTGCGGTGTCGTTGGTGATACTGCATGATATGAGATGGTGCAGATATCGCTGGGAAATAGCGCATGCACAAACAGCACAGACTAGCATATGAAGGCGTAAACAGACAAGCCTTGGTTTGCTGTAAGCATAGGTTGTCTATTGGGGGGGGGGGGGCAAAAGTAATGAGACTCTCCATGTCGTGTCCATATATCTCGTGACTAGAGTCCAGTTTCTTTTTTGCTTTTTTTTTTTTTGCTTCTCGTATTTGTATGTTTATTGGCTACTTACTGAAGGCCACCTGAGAAGTTACCACTTCCGCCCTTTCCAGAAGCATGCCAAAACCGCAGTCTGTCTCATGCCAAAACCCCAGCCTGACGACTCGACCTGTGTCGCGCAAATCTCTCCCGATTCCCAACCCCGAGCAGCCTGGACTCAATCTTAACGCAGGATAAGAAGTACGTCTTCTACCTTAACCCTGCCAAGCAGCCAGTGTGGGTGAGGCCTGGTGACCTGTTGCCGACTTTCGTTCGGCGGGATGTTCACGGCGAGAAGCACCTTCTGAGCTTTTGGGTATGCGCCCATGGACCAGTATACTGGAAGCTGTTTACCAAAAGCACGACGATGGACTCCAAGGCCGTGGTGAACGAAATAGAAGAGATGGACCGGCAATTCGCACTTATTCAGTCGCAGCGCTTCAAGAAGGTCCTCCTCTTCGACAACGCGGCACTCCATGAGCAAAAGTGACCAAGGATAGGCTGGCTCAGCTGGGCTACGCTCACATGCTTCACCCACCGTATTCGCCGGACATCTCTCCATGCGACCACTTCTTGGGCCTACGAAAATTCCTGGTCGGAAGGGACACAAGAACCCAAGCAGTCCTTGACAACGATATCGAGCAGTTGATCAACACCAGGCCCAAACAGTTTTGGAAGGATGGGATCAGGAAGTTGGCCGAGCGATGGCAGCAAGTCATTGACCTTAATGGCGAACACAATCCTTAGCATCGTTGAGTTGTAATTGAGTTATAGAGATACAAGTGCTGCGACACGCCTAACGGCGTGTCTCGCACTTGCCCTTGGGATCTACTATTCATCGCGCCTGTTATAAGTGGTTCGGAAAGTTTTTAAGGGAGATTATTCACTCGAGGACGAAGCAAGGTCAGGAAGGCCAACTGAATTGGACGGCACTGAACTACTCCATCTTCTTCGTGCCGATAGTAGGCAGACGACATGCCAACTGGCAGAGAAGCTCGAACTGTCTCATAGGATAGTGGGAATCCACAAGAAGAGTCTTGGCTTTGTATGGAAATTTGGAGCTCGGATTCCACATGCCCTGTCAGACACTCGGAAAGGTCAACGGCTCTCCATCGCTGCTTCTCTTCTGTCCAGATACGAGAGGAAATCGTTTCTGCCGCGGATTGTGACAGGCGATCAGTCCTGGGTTCTGTATGCCAACTTCTGAAGAAAAAGACAATGGGCACAAAAAGGAGAGAAACCTAAGCCTGATCTCAAGCCCAATGTTCACGAAAGAAAGATTCTCTTGAGTGTTTGGTGGATATCAGAGGAGTGATTTACTGGGAAACTCTCAGAAGTGGAGGGACACTTACTGCTGCCACATACAGTGGTCAACTCTAGGAAGTTGTCACAACTCTCCAAGAAAACAAGCCGGAGAAGTCAAAGGTGATCCTGCATGACGATGCAAACCCACATGTTGCAAGACTCACAAACATTAAAGGGGCTCGGCTGACAGGTAATGCCACATCCACCGTATAGCCCTGTCCTCGTTCCTACCGACTACTATCTCTCCCGTGCTCTCAAGCAGCAAATTGGAGAGACATTTTTTGAATCGGACAAAGACCTCAGAAATCGGATTCAGCGATTGTTCGACTCCAGAACTGTAGTCTTTTACGCGAGAGGAATTAGAAAATTAGCCAGTCCTTGGAAAGTGTAGTGGAACAAAATGGAGATTATTTCAATCGATTTGACTTTGTAGTTGTGAAGTAATAAATCTTTGAAAAAAAATAAAAAGACTTTTTTCCAACCTTATAATTGAGTTATAAAGAGATAAAGAATTTTTTCAATTTGTCTCATTACTTTTGCCCCCCCCCTAATAAAATTGGCTGCTGTGATCACGAGAAAGCGCAATAATAAAAAACTGATGTGTGCAAGAATATTGGCAGTACGCGGACTCAAACTCAACAGCTCGCCGGTGGGTTTCTATGAGGGGCACTCCTACCGACTGCACCACTGAGGCACATCTCCTTGGGTGTCATAGGTTGATGATTGTTGCGCACACGTTTGAAAACCTATTTTTCCGGTCTTAAAAGCGTTCAGCAAAACTAGCTGTAATTCTGGGCTCCACCACACGGCCCTACGGCCTGTGAAATAGCATCGAGAAAGCTCACCATAAGTTGGGAACCTTCCCGTGTTAGAAGAGGCACATTTTCAGCACCAGTGTGCGACGTCGTCCAAGTTGCTGAAACTGCATCCATAAGGAAAAGCGCCATAGAGCAGAAAAGGTGGTAATCGAATGACGCAAGTCCAGACTATATGCTGGGTTGGAAATATTTCAATCACATCGAGATTTTTTATTTCTTCCATACTTTTTTTGTGGCGGTGTTCGGTTTCCGTTGTTCTGTTGAAGGAGTACGCGACCTCGTGAGGCCAAAAAGGGGCTTTTTATTTTTCGTCAAGCGGCAAAATTTCCGATCGAGTTAACCGCAGTAAGCATCTGTGATGATGGTCTGACCATCTGGAACCAGCTCGAAGTGAACTATGCCTTCGTGATGCCACCAAACACACAGAAACGTCACCGAAACGTCGCTGAGAGTAGGCTACGTTCTGCTTCTGGTCACACTATTTGTCCGGGGTCCAACCATTGATTTTCACCGTGGGTTACTAGTGGGTTACTGAAGTAGACCCACTTCTTATCGCAAGTTGCAGTTCGACGGATGAAGCGTCATCTGCATTTCTCTCAGCTCGTGGGGCATTTTTCGGCAGCTTCTGTTGACCATTCCAAGAGCGTGAAAGTGGCGGACAGTTGAGGTCTGAGTAATGTTGAGCTTGGCCGATAATATGCGTGTATATGCTTCTGGATTTGTTTCGATTGCTCCACGGATTGCTTCAGAATCCATCGTCACATGTCCTTCTGCACGTGGTTATCTCTTATATCTGCATCTCGGTTATCAATTTTTTCGAAACAACGTGTGCAGTATATTAAGAAGCAATATCGTTACCTTTAACATTACATACATATCCTCCCTGCTACTGGGAAGTCGCGTTTAAGCCAAGTTTCCAGCAATGATGTAAAAGGACACGAATCGCAAAGTTTTCCATGATCAGTCCAGATTTTTAAAAACTTCAAAATTAGATCAAATGAAAAAATTTTATATGCGTCACAGTAGGACAGTTTGATGGCTTGAAAATGATATATAACACATCCATATTAACAATATCTGTTCAGTGGAAAACTATGTATTCAGAAGAGCACGACTGAAAAGTGGCAGGTTTTCTGGTTCACCCTTATATTGAGGGTTACGCGTTAGCAGACCACGGATCTTCCTCGATAGAGAGCCTTCGGGCTCTCTTGTTAAGAGGGATCTCGGGCCGCTTATCGCAGGGCCACGTGGCGCGTCCCCGGGTGGTATCACCTGTATCACCTGTCGTCCCGTTGATCATCGACTTGCTCGAGCGGGCGCCAGCAGCGTCTCCATTCGTCCCTGTCGCGTGCCAGAGTGGTCCAATGGATCCTCCTCGCTCGAGGGACACGAAGAGCGTCATATCTCGTTCAGGGCTTTCACGAAGAAGTCCGACCAACGCGTTGGTGGGCGTCCTGGTGTTCTTTTGACATCCCGCGGAATCCAGTCTGTGACGGCTCTCGTCCAGCGGGTGTCTGCGAATCGCATTACGTGGCCGGCCCACCTAATTTTCGACGACTTGGCCCATGCGACAGCGTCTCTGATCTTCGAACGTCGGCGAAGCTCGGAACTCCGGAGGCCTTCTCTCACTTGCGTGAGTCGTGTCACTCCGAGCATCGTCCTCTCGATTCCACGCTGCGCGACGCTGATCGCGTGTTCATCCTGCTTTCGTATAGCCCAGGTCTCTGAGGCGTATGTTAGGGCAGGAAGAACAGTGGAGTCGAATAGGTGGGCACGGAGTCGGACGTTCTTCGTCTTCTTCGCGACTTCTTCGACGCTCTTGAAAGCTCCCCAAGCCGCTCGTTTCCTCCTGCTCAGCTCTGGTGCTAGGTCGTTGGCCATGTTGACTTCGCGACCCAGATACACATAGCTGGAGCATTCGGAGATGTTCGTTCCGTTGAGCGAGAATGGGGCATCAGAAACCCATCCGTTCTTCATGAACATCGTCTTCGTAAGATTCAGCTGCAGTCCAAAGCTTCCACATACACGATCGAAGTCGGCCAGCATTCGCTCCGCCTGACTGATGCTCGGTGTTATGAGCACGATGTCGTCAGCGAAGCGAAGATGGTGCAGTTGCCGGCCGTCGACCTTCACTCCCATGTCATCCCATTCTAGTTCGCGCATGACGTTTTCGAGGGTGGCGCTGAAGAGCTTCGGGGATATGGTATCCCCTTGTCGAACCCCTCTCTTCACGTCAATGACGACGTCGTTGTAGAATGATGAGATCTTGGTCGTGAATCCACTGTACAGCTCTCGAAGGACTCTGATGTACTGAGTAGGAACGCCCTGGGTGAGCAGGGCTTCCATGACCGCTTCAGTCTCGATGGAGTCGAATGCCTTCTTCAGGTCAATGAACGTAAGGCACAGCGGCAGCTTGTACTCTCGCGACACTTCGATGAGCTTCGTAATGGTGTGTATGTGGTCGATCGTGCTGAATCCTCTCCGAAATCCTGCTTGTTCGCATGGCTGTCCTTCGTCCAGCGTTCTACTAATCCTATTCAGGATAACTCGAGTGAACAGCTTGTAGACTACGGACAACAGGCAGATCGGGCGATAGTTGCCAATGTCGTGCACGTCTCCCTTCTTGTACAGCAAGACGGTCTTGCTGGTCTTCCACTGAGATGGAACCTTGCATTCGGACAGGTAGCGTGTGAAGAGCCGCGCCAAGGTGTTGATGAGCGCTGGTGGGAGGTTGTTCAGGTGTTCGGGTCTGATCCTGTCGGGACCGGGCACTGTACGTTTCTTCACCGACGAGATGGCGTGTCGGATCTCGGAAGGGAGAACAGAGGGGATGACGTATCCATCCTGCGGAAGATGGCGTAGGGGCAGGTGGACGTGGCTATCGAAGAGATCGGAGTAGAAGTCGTGGATGACTTTTTCCATGGTCCTTCTGGAAGAGGTGACGGTTCCGTCAGGACGTCGGAGAGCGGTCATCTTGGTCTTGAAGTTGGCGAAGTTCCGGCGGGCATTGCGGATGCTCAGCCCTGCCTCTGCTGCTTCAGCCAACACTTCCGCCCTTCTCTCCTTCAGATCTTCCTTTATCGCCGCTCTGCATAGCTTTGTAAGCTCGGACGTCAGTTGATAGTTGCCTGACGCTCGTGCTGCTCCACGCTGGCGTATCAGCTCGAGAGTTTCCGGAGACAGGCGTCTCTTGGTGGTCTTCAAGCTCTCGGCTCCCTTAGCACTATCGTGGAGATGGTGCACGAAGCGATCGTATTCCTCGTCGACGTTGTCCATGACGGCATCTTCCCAAAGGCCGACAAGAGAGGTGTAGAGATCCCAGTTGATGGTCGTTCTGGGACTCCTCTTCTTGAACTTCGCGGCCTTCTCTCCTTGACGCGAAAAGCGGAACCTCGCGCGAAGGAGGCGGTGGTCCGATCCCGTGTAGAACTTGGGGACAACGGAGACATCGGACAGGCAATACTTGCGATTGAAGATGATGTGGTCGATCTCGTTGTGGAACTGGCCACCGGGGGATTCCCAGGTCCATCGTAGGGAGGAAGGCTTCTGGAACTGCGAGTTTCCATGGATGGTCTTGGTCGACATGATAAACTCAGACAGCCTTTCACCTTGCTCGTTCCACTCCAAACCGTGGGTTCCGATGTGAAGTTCTTCCGGCGACCTTCGTGGCCCGATCTTGGCGTTGAATTCGCCGACGATCACCTTGTAGAAGGTGTGATCTTCCTTATAAAACTTCTCCAGCTCCACGTAGAAGGCCTCGACGTCTTCGTCGTCGTAGTCGGATGTTGGGGCATACGCGACGAACACAGTCAAGGCTGGCACGGAGCCACATCGCTTCAGTCGCAGACGTCCGATTCGGCTTGTCAGAGACTCGTACGAATCGATGTTCATGGCCAAGTGCGTGTTGACGAGGACACCAACGCCGCCTACTCCCCTGCTGTCGCATGTTCCGAGAACACTTCTTCTCCGGAGTCGTAGGCGGCGTGTAGGGGGTGGTGTCTTCTCGTCTCGGTCAGTCCGATGACGTCGTACTTGATCTTCCTGGCTTGCATCATCAGGTCCTCGACGGATGCTTCCGACGCAAGCGTGCGGGCGTTGTAAGTACAGATCGTCATCCTAGTCCTTCTCAGTTTGCGCAGCCTGGTTAGGCCCTGAGATTTTAGCAGCCTCTCCGTACTCGTCCTTCCCATCGCTGCAGAAATGGGGGCTCTTTCGGGGTCAGGGGAATGAGGCCCTTTAGTGCTGCTGTGTTTGACTGGAATACAACACGGGTAGCTAGTCAGGCTCTGTCGTGCGGGCGGGGTACTCCGGGCAGCCAGCCAGACTGCAGGAAGGGACGGGGCGAGACTTAAGGCGGCCTCGAATCGCCTTACATGTGCTCCCAGTCTACCGAGTGCAAGCTTTTGGCCGAGCCGACACAGTTACAATCCGCACAGTCACGGACACATCCACGCACATTGTGCACGAACATGCCGCTCCCACGCACAAGGAACGCATCGACCCGACACAGCAGGAGCAAGGAGTCCATCCCCTGCATCCCACCTGCGTCTCTGGGCAGTACACGGTCGCATTTGGTTCGCGTTTAATTCCCCTATCCACCACCCCGGGGACGCGCCACGTGGCCCTGCGACAAGCGGCCCGAGATCCCTCTTAACAAGAGAGCCCGAAGGCTCTCTATCGAGGGAGATCCGTGGTCCCAACATCCGACTACGACGACGAAGACGTCGAGGCCTTCTACGTGGAGCTGGAGAAGTTCTATAAGGAAGATCACACCTTCTACAAGGTGATCGTCGGCGAATTCAACGCCAAGATCGGGCCACGAAGGTCGCCGGAAGAACTTC
>OX375869.1:25030154-25168619 GCA_947359475.1 Heligmosomoides polygyrus bakeri | reverse complement strand
AAGCTCTATCGAACGATGTCAATCTCGACCAATATCAGAAAAATCGATTTTTTGACAATTTCCCATCGAGGACGCGGGTGCTTCAGGCCGTGCCTGCGCGGACGATGACGTCATCGAAAATCGATATTTTCGAAAATTGAAATCGGCGGAATTTTCAGAAACAGACGCTGGATTCGTAATCAGCGCCCCAAATAACCCCAAGATGATTTTGTACGAGAAAATTTGGCCATTTTCGAAAATATCGACTTTCGATGATGCCATCGTGCTCCAGGCACGGCCTGAAGCACCCGCGTCCTCGATGGGAAATTGTCAAAAAATCGATTTTCCTGATATTGGTCGAGATTGACATCGTTCGATAGAGCTTGTCGTGGTTAAGCTAATGTTGTTATTGCAAATGTCGAAAACCCAAATGTGGGCGAGTAAGAGAGAAGGAAACTTCAACCGCTGTGTCCGTGGCCCTAAAATGGCAGCTTGCGCTAAGGCAGTTTAATCAACTAGGGAGCTGTGAGCACGCCATCGTAAAGAACCTTAAGCGTTCTGCTAGGAGGCGCATTTTTAGGTTGTTAGCTCTCTGCATCTTCTCGAAGAGGTCGACTGAAATTGGAAAAAATCGTGTCACACAAGGCTAACCTGCATTTTCGCACTGCTGTAACTTTTTCCTATCATAAGCTACATTGATGTATTTCGGCGCACTAATAGACCATTTTGTTGCTTACAGATTTTACAAGCTGCAACCGGAAAGGTTCAAACATGACAGAGTTATCGCGCTCAGAACACGCCCGCGCGTGCAATTTAGCACAACAACGGTCGATGTTCTCCTCGCTCTTAATTGCCCGCATTAAAGTTTTTCCTACTCTCAATAACACCGTTCAATTCAGCATGAAAAGTTCTATCGAACGGTATCAAGCATCGCCCAACTCGAAGACATCGATTTTTCGATGACGTCATCGTCCTTCCGCCGCAGCCTCGTCCTCGATGCGAAACAATCAAAAATTGATGTTTCCAAAATCGGTCGAAATTGATACCGGTCGATGGCGCTTTCCATGCTGAACGGAACGGTGCCATTGCGAGTGTCGAAGACTCAAATCTGGGCGAGTAGGAGCGCAAGAAACTCTAACCGCTAGCTTTCGCCGCTCTAAAACGGCAGCGGAGGCTAGGCAGTTTGGGCAGCTGAGGAGCTATGAGCACGTCGTCGTAAAGTACCTTAAGCGCTCTGTTCACGTACGTATTTTAAGGCCGTTAGCTTGTGGCGTCTTCTCGCAGTGGTCCACGGAAATCGGAAAAAAATGCTTCACACAAGCCTCACCTGCATATTCGCACCCCTATAACATTGCCCCCTCCTATGTTAAACCATTCTGCTTTGGCGTGCTCGCAGACCGTTCGACTGCCTACAAGACCTACAAGCTGCAATCTGAAAGGTTCCAACTTGACAGAGCTATTGTGCTCCGAAGACGCCCGCGCGTGCAATTTGCGAGCGGTCCCCCCCCCCTCGATTGAAAGGTTCGATTCTGTATGCATTGTTCATGGCGCACTCCAAAGGCTCGCTGGACAGCCTTGGAGCAATTCCGGAGTAGGGCGGCAGAAAATTCCTGATAAAACTCTCCAAACGCTAAGTCTACAAGTTGTCCCCCCCCCTCGATTGGAAGGTTCGATTCTGTATGCATTGTTCACGGCGCACACCAAAGTTTCGCTGGTACAGATTGGAGCTAATCCTGAGTAGGGTGGCGGAAAATTTCTGATAACATTCTCCAAACGGCTCGAAATAGTCTTGAAAACGTCGCAGTTCCCAGTGCGAGAAGATAGAAGCGCAGGGGACATGCGCTCGCCCACTCGATTGATAGGTTAGGTTCTGTGTGCATTGTGCACGGCGCACTCTCGGGGCATTCTTGGCATGACGGAGCACTGGCAACATTCGCCATCTTTGAGATACTCCGAAAGCACGCATATCCTGGGAAATAAGCTGCTCTAATCGCCCGTCCAGCCAATTTTGGACCACCCACGGCGAAAATACGGGTGCTCCGGTAAAGATTTACACATGTTTGTGTAGATCTCGAAGAGACGAATCGAATGGTACCAACCTTTGTTCAAGAAACCTAAAACTGAAGGAGTTATGAGCGTGCGACGCTTTGCGACGCTATGTTGGCGTTTTTTCGCCCACTTTTGACCGTGCGGCGCGAGCGGTATTGTAGTCTTTGAGTAAAAGGAAAGTAATCATGCTGAGAGTTGGGCTTCTATGAGGTTGGAAACTAAGTTCCCGCCGTTTTCTTGCATCTGAATCCGTACAGGCCTTTCGTGACATCAGTGACACCTCTTCTGAACCCAGGCACCTGATGAACGACGTCGGTGATGTGCGTCAATCCGGACGTGATTGCACGACATCGTTGGTACGTCGTGTGAATCCGGAACCCCTGGTGTGACATCTTTGGCACGTCGCGCGTGAATCCGGAACCCCTGGCGCGATATCGATGACACCTCTTCTCAAACCGGACGGCTGACGAACGACGCCGGTGATGTGTTCTCAATCCGGACGTGCTTTGAGCGACACGGTGTGTGAATTCGGATTCCCTGGCACACATTGGTGACAAGTCGTCTGAATCCGGACAGGCCTTTAGCGGCATTGGTGACATGTGTTCTGAACCCACACGCCTGTTGAACGAAGTCGATGATACATGTTCGGAACTCGGACGCTGCGTGACATTGACGACACGTCTTCTGACCCCTCTCAACACGATGTAGGTGAGACCACACAACTACAACCCCCTCCTCCCCCCCCCCCCCCATTCCCATACTTCCCCCAACACACTCCTTCAACACTTCTGTGCAAACAAACAAACAAACACACACAGACAAACGACCGTTCTCGCTTATATATAGTAGGATACTACACTGTTCCTATTAAAAGGTGCAGTTCGGAGAAGTTTAGTGAAGTAACGATGAAGCCGTTTTCTGACTTGCCTCTTCGTGCTCTGATTTCCGTATTTCAGAGAACTTTAAAGGCCAAAAAAGGACTTCGTTGGGGAGACCATCCCTTAATTTTCGACTATATTCGAGCACGTTGGCACGAAACGTTCGACGGAAAAACCAGAGATGTCGTAACTGAGTTTGCATGAATTCCGCAGCCGCTTCCTGTGCACGCTGGCGGCGCCCTCCTCGTCGCAAAGTCACAGAGTTCTGAGACGACCAAAGCCCTCCTGAGCCACGCGCACCTCCGGAAGACCTGCCCACGTAGCTGCTTCGCGTACTCGATGGCGGAGGCAGAGCCGTGAAAGGGGTCCGCGTCGTCGTCGGTCCACCCCCGGGGCATCGCCTCCACTCGCCCATTGATTATTGGCGGAGAAGAAACGCGGAGTGGCCGAAGGAGGGCTGGAAGACGTGCGACGATGCACGAGGGCTGAAGACGTCGGCCGAGGGCCCCGGCGACTCTGGACGCCAGTCCATTCGCCCATTCACCTCCACGAATCCACCTACTTTTCGATCGCCCGACATCGTCGCCGTCCCGTGCGCGGTGGTTTTTTGGTGCCACAGCGGCCGGCCGGCCCCGCCAGAGCTCTGGCGGCTGCCCCAGCGACGAGCTCCGTCGGAGGGACCTCTCCCAATGGACACTTCCCAGTCATTCGCTTCATTTACCGCCACGTTGATCGACTTTGCTACATGATTACGCCGACGCCGGACGGCTGCCAGTGGACCCAGTCTCGCAACTAATCCGGCACTTGCAGACTCCCTCAGAGAGCTTTCCGCTGCAAGCTCTTGCTTTCTGTTGTTTAGTCCGTCTTCTCGCTACTGCACCTCTTGCCAAAAATTGCCTTGATATGAAATTCTGTGGCCAGATCTTTCTCAGCTTCTACCTTCGAATCTGCTGAATCACCGGCAGACTTCCGCAGGAATGAAAACATGAACACTCTTGCACTCAAATTCATCAATTTTGAAATTACTGCTTGACTTTCCGTAATTATTTCTTGGAATGAATTAGCATTTAGAACTTAAGGGCTTTATCTAGTTTAATAAACTTTTTTATGAGCTTTTCCACTCTCAATTTCTGGACCTGTGCACCAAATAAGGTGATGAAATTGCGTCTCATTTGTTCATTCGTTTGCACTAAAATTGTGCTCAAATAGCAGCTATTTAGAAAAATGCACCTGGTGTAGCGTTGACGAAAATGACTGCATAGAAAACAAAAGGCAGACCTCAACAAATCAACTTGTGGTTGGTGCTTTATATCAACACGAAAAACGAGGAAGAAACAGCTTTCACTCAAGAGTAAAAGGAAACCCTGCAGATCAAGTGAAATGCAGAGATAGTTAGATCCCACGAGATCGTCCTCTACATGTTTTTCGATAGTAGTTCGTGAAATTCGGTTTCCGTTCGTTTGTAGCTCGTTCGAGAGCAACTCTTGTCATATAACATCAACCCGATTCTGTCCTCCTTTTAGAAGCAGTTTTCTTCCGCAACGATGTACATTAGCTTCATATTGCCAATTTTTTGAGCTATTTTCCACCACTTTTTAGACCTTAAATCTGGCATCATTAATAATTTATACCCCTGATTTGAGGGCGCGTGTAGCGCAGTCGGAAGAGGCGCCGGCTGTCACATGCACCCGATACCAGGTTGCTGGTTCGCATTTCCCGTCTAGGCTAACCAAGCAGTCCATCCCTCCAGGGTCGGTGATTTAGTACCAGACTTGCCTGGGAAGGATAGAGCGCTGAATTGTTCATCGGCTGGTCACCGCAAGTCATTTGTATGGCCAAATACGCATTCAAATCGTCTCCACGATATCCCGTAGAAGTAGAATGCGTGGCGCATCCCAAAAGGGATTGAATAACGCCGTCCTGTACCCTTTATACCCCTGATCCAATATTGGGTCAGCCGCGCATCCGCTACACTGGTTCTAATAAGCATTGGTTTTACAGATCTGCCTTTGACTTTGAAGTCTTTGATATAGATCGGGGGTTTTGTCCTGTATATATTCAGCTTTGGCTTGCTGCATAGTGATTTTCCCAATTTTAACAAAATTTCGCAATGATGGGTTCCTCATGGGTAAAAATAATGAGTCAGCGGCATCAGAATGTGTCCCATGAAAAAAAACTGAGCTCGCATAACACTGCACAGCACTAGAGGACAAGGATAAAGGACGGCGCTGCTCAATCCTTTCGGGATGCGCCACGCATTCTACAGGGTGAGCCTTAAATATGGTCACTCAATAAAAAGCGAATTACTCACGCGAAATTTATCATGGAACAGCGACACCTCCTCGACAATTTTCTAACAACCTAGTTAACACGAAAAATGGATATCATTCAGTATGATCCGTGCTGGCACGAATGACAGCCTGCAGACGCTTAGGGTAGGACTCAATAGCGGCACGCAGGGTTGCGTGCGGAATTTCCTTCCGTGCTCTTTCCAGTGATGATTTCAATTCTCCAATCGTAGTGCGCATTTTAGCGCAGACTTTTTCCTCCAGAACAGACCAACGCAATAATCCATAGCATTCAAGTCTTACGAGTTTGTCGGCCACTCAGAAACAGGGGTGAAGTTGGGAAGATTCCTCGCGCACTACGCCTGAGCCTTTTTGAACTTATGAGCGGGTGCGCCGCCTTATTGAAAAGTTCATGTTGTATTTCCAAAATGTTCTTGAATCCAGGGAAGCAACTCTTTTATCAAAATGTCGTTCACGCAGACATTGGTGTTGACCTCGGCTCCTTTTTCAACGAAACCTTGGCTCCTTTTTTTCGTGTCCGTCCTGTGGCGCAAATTCCGGACCAAACCATCAGGGAAGCTGCATGATAGTTTCTGTGAACGATGTCTGCATCCTCACCACTTTCTGCCAATAACCGCGAGTTTTGGCGGTTAAAAGACTGCTCAATTAAGAAAAGCTTCTTATCCGTGAAGAGCGTCGTGCAGTGGCCGTGCCGCTCGAGGAGTCTTGGAGATTTTCTCCTTCTTCCTTCCATCTGTGCAGGCGCTTGTCCGTGCAGTTGACGGAACTCATACGGGTACGGTCCAAGTTCATTCTTAACAACTCGCCTCATTGTCGTAGCCGTTGAGCTCGGATACCATCTTTCTCGTGCTGCGGCCTGGATTCCGCTTGATTTGCTCATTCACGATTTTTCGAAGATTGCTCGTAGCTACGGATACCGGGCAGCCAGGTTGGGAACGATCTACGAGAGAGTTACGTTCCACACAGCGATAGACTGTCGTCTTATGCAGCTTTATCAGACGAGCGATGTTGGGAACAGATGGTCCTGCCCTTCTCTGATCCAAGACTGCGTCTCTTTGACAACAAGACTTTACCATTTCTGATAGAAGCAGTATGAAGATGCAAAAAACACTATATACGGTTAAGCTGACACATAGAATCTGAAGAAGCAATGAAAACATAAAAACGTTTACAAACAAATACAAAAAATAACGTGTGAAAAAGTGATCATATTGATGGCGCACCCTGTAATTCTACGGGAGATCGTGGAGGCGATGCATATTTGGCCACATATTGATATACTTGTGCTTTTCCAAAAATTTTCGAATGAACGAATAATCGAATAACCTCATTTTTTCGGTTATTCGAATTTCCGAATAATCGAATAACCCCATTTTTCGAAAATTCGAATGAACGAGTAATCGAATAACCCCAACTTTTCAGTTATTCGAATTTCCGAATAATCGAATAACCCCATTTTTCGTTTATTCGAATTTCCGAATAATCGAATAACCCCACTTTTCGCTTATTCGAATCTCCGAATAATCGAATAACCCCGTTTTTTGGTTATTCGAACGAACGAATAATCGAATATTCGAACAAATCGAATAATCGAATAAACTGCACACATAATAAGGACGCGGAGATTTTTTGTTTAACTAAGACGTCGTCCAACGTGGGTCGAGGTTCAACAGATAGGCCGAAAACGTCATCTAACGTTGGTTGGGTTCAGCAGACATGCCGAAGACGTCGTCCAAAGGTGGTCGGAGTTCAGCTGACGTGCCGAAGACGTCGTCCAACGTGCTTGGCAATTTGGAAGAGTAAGCGAGACCCGTAAAAGAGGAACCACTAACCGCGGAATGCCTTCAGCTTCCCATGGAACTTCGGACAGACCCCTACGTCTTGTGAAAGAGTTTGAAACGCTGATTACAAATATTTAGACCAAATTTGCCAGATGGATTTCATAAGCAAGTTCTAGCTGGCCAAAGTCTGCGGACTGTGTGCCGCGCGCGTTGATGCAGCGTGGACGCAGTGTTGCGTAATCAGCATTGTCGTTAGGCCAGTGGCCACCTTAGGCGGAGGCGCAGTAGAAGTGTTCTCGCTTCACAGAGAGTGATCTTGGGTTCAATTCCCGCACACCAGTGTTATTGCGTTTTGCGATTTATCGTTAGTGAGATCTTTTATCGCCATTTCCAACACATTTTTGAACAAAAGCATGCCAACAAATGTTATTTACGTTCATCGAGCTCCTTGTAAGTGGAAAGGTGAGCATTTCTGATTTCCCGGTTAAGCAAGCCAAAAACTGTATTCATTCGGCGCGCGAGAAAAACACGCGTGTCGTGAAAGGGTTAACCTGCTATAAGAAACCGGATATTCAGAAACCGATGTCTGATTCGTGATGAGCAACCCAATCCGTATCGAAGTATGAATAACTATTTTTTCGACCTCGGTAGTACAGTGCATGGGCCCTTTTTGATTTTACAACAGCCAAGTTGTTTTAGGATGAAGAGGTGTTGTAGACAAATTATATTCTTTACACGAATGGAATCAAAAATGTACTAACCAACTGGTAAGTATAGCTAATGATGCAACAGCCTTCTTCAGCAGTGATGGAGGAATGCAAAAAACTTGTGCTTTACAGCGAGTGAAAGGTTTTCATCGAGAGGTCAATATCGATCGATATTGTTGATTGTAGCTTGAAAGTGACGTTTCTTTGTTTGTATGTCGATGACAGTTAAGCAGTCCGTCCCTGACGTAGCGGCCCCGTGTGGAAAAAAAATTTCTGTTCAACTTAGCACTATTAGATTGGTGCCAAAGGTTTTCTGTCTTATTGGTTTCAACACAATTTTTCAATAAAGTAAGACTTTTCATAAGGTATTATACATTGATGGAAAACTCATTATATGCGATTTCTATGTATGTATATGGAATTTAGTTTAAATCGCGTATTTAAAAAAATAATTTGGTTTTTATTTTCAGATGCCTAAACGCGATTCTCGTCAGATTTATTCTGCGAGTTGAAACTGGGCCGGACTTCCGCTCAGACCGCTCAAAATATAAACGAAGTATGGGGCCAGGGAGCCATCAACGAATGCACAGTACGAGATGGTTCCAAAAGTTTCATGCCGGCAACATCAGCCTCGAAGACGAACCACATGGCAGCCGTTGAAAATGATCCACAGAAGGCGTCAGTCGAAGCTGATCCGCGCAAACCACGCGAGATATTGCCGAGGAGCTTAACGGCGATCACACTACAGTTGTACGCCATTTGAAGCAAAAGACCAAGAAACTAAATTGACCGAAAGTCAGAAAAATCGTCGTCTTAAGATATCGTCGGCCCATCTTTCGCCCAATGCCAACGATCCGTTTCTCGAACGGATTGTGACTTCCGATGAGAAATGAATACTTTATGATAACAGATGCGTGCGCCTAGTGGCTGAACCAAAAAGAAGTTCCCCGACATCAGCCAAAGCCGGAAAATTTGACGAAAATCGCGTTTGGACATCTAAAAATAAAAACCAAATTATTTTTTAAACAACCGACTTAAATCAAATTCCATATATTAGGTTGTGCGGAAACTTCTCAGCGTATTGTGTTACTACTGTTTGTTCTTGTTACTGTTTGTTCTTCATCTTCTATTATTAAGTAAAAATTCAACTTGCATTGCGCATTAATGCTACTTTCTGTACAGAATTTTTCGCTCTATCTGGCTAAATAAATTTCAACGTTTTTTTACAATTTTGTTCCTGAAGGACTTTTTGAAGGATGTCGAAGGAGTAATTCCGAAAGATATTTTATTTTAACTTCAAATTGGGACAATCCGTAGCCGAGACAGTCCGACAAATTAACCAAGTGTGGGGGCCTAATAGTGATGGAGAAAGCACTGTGTGCCAGTGGTTCATTAAATTTCGGACCGGAGACTTCAGCCTCGAAGGTGCTTTGAAACGCCTTGGGAAGGTGAAAAAGCTCGAAAAGTGGGTGCCCCACGAGTTGAATGATCGGCAAAAATTGTCACGTTTTGAGGTTTGTTCTTCTCTACTTTTACGCAACAAAACTGACCCGTTTCGGGATCGAATCATCACTTGTGATGAAAAGTGGATTCTGTATGATAACACGAAACGTTCCGGACAGTGGTTGGACGCCGACGAACCCCCTAGGCGTTTTACAAAGGCGATCCTCCACCAAAAAAAGGGAACGGTCACTGTGTGGTGGTCGGCGGCTGCTGTGATCCATTACAACTTTTTAGCGTCTGGCCAAACGATCACAGCACGAAATGCACCGAAAATTGCGTCAACTTCAGCCAGCATTGGCCAACAGAAGAAGCCCGATTCCTTCGTACGATAACGCCACACGTTTCACAAATCACTGTTCGAAAATGGAACGAATTAAGGGTTGAAGTTCTGCCTCACCTTTTCAAACACTTTCAGATCTTTCTTGCTGGCAAAACCTTCATCAATCAGTACCAAGCCAAAACAGCTTTCATGGAGTTTGTCTAATCTCGACCACATAATTTTTCGCTGATGGAATAAGTCGGTTGTTGGCCCGTTGGTAACAGTGTGCTTATTCGAACGGTGCTTATTTCGACTAAATCCGATAAGATTTGAGACAGTTATGGTAGTTCACTCAAAACGCAGAGAGCTTTCTGGTCAACCTAATACATACATAGAAAGCGCATGTAATGCCCTTTCCAACAATGTGTAATACCTTATGAAATGGTCTCAGTTTATTTTTAAAAAATATTGTTGAAACAATTAAAACAAAAAAAACCTACATTACTCTTGCACCAACCTAGTAGATGCGCTGGGAACGATCGGTTCTGACAAAAAGGCATTTCGTCCTAGGATCAAAATTGATCAGAAGCTCAATACCTATAGAGAATTTCAATTTTTGCCCGAGGTCGACTGTTCGAGGATGGGGAGTGGAGCTGCCTGCAGTCAATTTGGGGCTAGAGTGAAGTGGAGGACCGTGCTTCGGGGCATCAAGTGGGTCGTCGAATGACCTTGGGGACGAAGGCACTGATCTCTTCTTCTCCTACAAGAGGTGCTCAATGGAAAATTCAAATTCCCAGAGCAAAAGCAAGGTAAGATCCGCATTTTTCACATATGGAGCAGGAGTTGAATTTTTGAAGCCTTCAAAGGAAAACAATATACCAAACACCCAAAGGCAGTTTGAAAGGCTGGTTGACGGGTATCACTAGAAAACTTTGTAGTTTGCTGTTGTTTTTGTGGTTATTGTGCAAGCCACAAGTCACCTGTTGTCTTGTGTTTGAATCATATTTGAACTTATTTTGTCCGTCCGCGTATAAAAGTAGATAAATAAATACATATTTGAATGTGTTTGTGTAACGGCGAGATCCCCGACGCTGTGCTATTGAAAACAATCGTCACCGGAATGAACTCGCTTACAAAAATCATTATTATGTCACATTCGGAACAACCACGTATTCGAAATTCGAATAATATTCGAATTTTCGAGTCCCAAATAATCGAATTCGAATAATTATTCGAATTTTCGAACCTCGAATAATCGAATTCGAATAATTATTCGAATTTTCGAAACTCGAATAATCGAATTCGAATAATTATTCGAATTTTTGAAACTCGAATAATCGAATTCGAATAATTATTCGAATTTGCGAAACTCGAATAATCGAATAATCGAAAATCGAATTCGAATAAATTGTTCGAATAATTATTCGAATTCGATTATTCGAGCACAAGTATACATATTGACATTTGGTGGCCAGCCGGTGAACAAGTCAGCGCTTTGCCCTTCCAGACATGTCTCTTCACCGACCCCAAACGAATAGAAGGCATGGTTGGACTGGGAGGGAAATCCGAACCAGAAGTCTAGTATCGAGTGCACATGACAGCCGGCGCCTCTTCCGACTGCGCTGCACGCGTCCCTATGCAACATTACTCTTAATATAACCACAGCAGTTGTTTAAGGCTAATATGAAGGCAACGAAAATTAGGGATTTCGTGACATGAGAATGAAGTAGTACAGATTGCGCCATGCTCTCATTGTCTTCTTCAAATTTTGTCATCGAATGATTGTATGTCGAGTAAATGCCTAAAATTGTTTGGTAATGAACTGACTCTATGATTTTGTTAAAGTCCAGAACAAAGCAGCAGCGCACCGCAAATTGTGACACGATAGGAACAGTTAAAGAATAATTTTAAGAAAACCATATGTAGGGCAGCAATATGGTCAGTTTACGGTGAAGCTGTTATCGTCACCTCTTGCAAATTAGGGAATTTCTATTTTTCTGTGTGTTCATATAAGCCTTAAGCTTCTATAGTGGCTGACAGCAGTCTTATGACCGTCTTATGCTTTCATTTTTTATGTAGCTATTCACTGTAGTGTTCTACTGCTCTTGCTAGGGCTAGTTCATTTTTTGAAAAACTGCAATCCCTTCCAAATACGGGGCTTTTTTAGAATGAGGGGTGCGCGACAAAAAGGTCGTCGCTTTGGGATCATTTTTTTAGAGGATTTCTTCTGCAGATGCTAGTTATGTATGCTTATATGCACATATGTCTATGTACAACTCCAAATGATCTTTAATGCACTTGTATACTCTTAAAGGAAATCCAGTATACTCTGCGGAAATCCAGTATACTTTGCAAAGCTCGAATCAGAGTTGCACTACTTCAAAAACTTGAAATTTTCCATGCAATAACGCAATAACGCTTGGTTCCAAGCATAATCCTATATGACTACGCTGTTGCACCATAAGTTGTAGTGGAATGCTCCAAAAAACGAACAAAACGGCTGCTTGAAGAAAGAATGACACCGATCTCTTTTTCGTTTTTAGAGACACAATTGGCGATGTCGACAGCAGCTGACTACGCCTTACGAGGGGAGCCAATGAACTTCCCCCAAAGATTCTCAGGGAGACCTATGTGGTCTTGCAAAGCATCGGACGAGGATCATTGGGTGGTCCAAAAATAGTATAAAAATGGTATCAAATCAGAGCGGGCTTATAAGGCATAAGGCCGGGGGCATACTTCCATCGCCGCGATGCCATCGCGGCGCTCAGTTCATGACCATTCCGCCGCACGCGGTCGAATAGTCAAAGGAAACCTCGCCGCGGCCGCCGCAACAGTAACGGTCGGCATGCGCGATGGCTTCCCGCGCCCATCGCGGGCATGGCATCGCGCGCCGCGCGCGGTGTTTAGCGTTTGGTCCTGGACGGATCGCCGTCGCGCCCCACTGCAGAGCGATGTGCGATGCGTCGAGCACAGAGAAATTCAAATTCTTTCGCGTCGCTCTGCAAAACTCATCGCCGCGATGGAATCGCGGCGACGGGAAGTATGCACGGGGCCTAAGGGACATCTGGAATCTGTAAAATGTTTGGAACTCGAATTGGAGTTTGATTATGGTAGCATGATAATTTACGACGTTTCCTTGACGAAGCTGCAGGATACATCAAAGTAATTCATTCGCATCGATCGCGGCAGGGATTGGATGGCCGAGTGGATAGCGATGCGGACTTACGGGAGGGGTCGAGGGTTCGATTCCGGAGAGGGCCAGGGGTTCGCTACATAGGTGGTCTAATCCTATTTTTGCAAAAGAAGAAAAGTACATTTTGGCTTCAGTAGGATGCCGTATTATTGGGTAGCGGTGAACAAGGGTGACGAGGTCACGACCACCGATTTCGCCGTGACTTTGCATTTGGGAATTACTCAAGCCGCTGAGCGCGAATCTGCCATTTTTTTAAATTTTCACTTTTCTTGCACTACTTTGCATCTCAAGGTCGAAGCTTGGAAAATAACATTGGAGAAGACCATAATAGCGAAGAAAGCGATTCTATCAACGTAGACAGTTTTAGTCACCTATATCTGCTGTAACCCACCGTAATCGACCGAAATTTTAAAATCAGATATCACGTCCGTGATCAGCACTCCAAATAACCCCTCCGGGCGATGTTTGATCGAATTTTTTTCTTTCGACCTCCTCGACCTCTGGAGTCGTGAAAGGCAGCAGGGCCGGTTATTCTGCATGCACTCCTTTACTTACACATACCCATCGTAACCTTCTCTAATCTGTCGTATCACCCAAAATGGTTGCCAGATTGCTGGTCTGCCTCCCAAATAACCCCATAGACGAATTTGGAACGAAAAAATCTTTTTCGATCTCCAGAGTTGAGAGAGAGTGAGTACGAGTGCTCCTATTTGCAATGCCCCGACCCGTCTCCTGTAAGTGTATAGGAGAATGGTCAGGAAAAAACACACAGCTAGATAAATACCATGAGGTGGATAAAATATGCTGTACTTGGTAACAGTTAGCTGAAATAGTGAAAGTTTCGAGAAGAATAAGAATAATCAAGAAAAAAAAGATCCCAAGAAGAAATCCGAAGGACGATGAGCATGTCTTGATGTGGGTCAAATCAACGCTTGTCGATCGTGTTCGCAAAGAAGAGACAGCAAGAAATACTTCAAAAACTCACTCACCACGACAAAACTAGCTTCTTCTACATCTGACAAAGGTTGACATCAGGTTAAGAGAGCGAATACGGTATCTTACGGAAGCCAAAATGTACTATTCTTTTGTAAAAACAGGAGCGGAGAACCTAGCAAACTCCCTAGCCCCATTCGGAACCGAACACTCGAGCCCCTCCCGTAAGTCCACAGCGCTATCCACTCGGCCATCTAGTCCTTGCCGCCACCGATGCGAATGAATCACTTGGATGTACCCTGCAGCCTCGTCTAGGAAACGTCGTAAACTATCATACTACTGGAGTGAAACTTTGGTTTGAGCTTCAAATCTTTTGTAGGTTAAGTTCTGCGCACCAGAGCGCGATCCCAGGTGTCACTTATGCCTTATCAACCCGCTCTGAAGTTATACCATTTTTTTACATTTTCGGACGACCCAATGGCCCATAGCAAAAACGAAACACAGTTCCGTGATCCTCGTCCGATGCGATATAGGTCTCATTGGGAATCTTTGTGGGAAGTTCATAGGTTTTCCTTGTTAGAATAGCATGAGTATTCTACGCAAAACTGCTGAAGACTTAGCTGCTTTCCTCAGCTGCTTTGCGATGACACACATTGCACACACATGTTCCTCTTCCTGGTAGCTTAATTTGCCATTTGTTCGCTTGCGACAAGGAGCATTAGTCGCAGATTTTTGGTCGAAACGTCGTGTTGATGCTGCAATTTCTGAGAAGCATAAGTTTTGCAGCAAAACTGCTGGTACGCACAGTGAGAAGCCAATCTTCTTGAATACTAACTCCCGTGCAAACCAGATTCCATGCAGCATCGACATTTGTTAGTTGTCGACGTATTATTTTGCCATGTTTTAAGCTACATCCTGCACTACTTAGACGACTCCTCATCATTCTGTATTGATCTATTTATTCATTTATTTATCCGCCAAAAGGTGCGCTATTACATCACAGAGCAAACTCTTAACTCAAACAAACTCAACAGTAGACATATTCACAACATAAATATCTTCCTCGTTAAGATAAAAATGATGAAGGGCAGTGCTCATCACCATCTGTTTGCGATCCGCAACGCAATCTTAAAAATAACAAATGTGCTTCTATTGGTCGTCGCACAGGCAGATTAAGTGCGTATCTGGCTAACACAGTGAACTGCGGTGGCTAGTCATTTCGAAAATCAGCGTTTTATCTTCTTCGACAAGTCTGATACCAATTTGCTGGGAAATCCGAGCCAACGTCCTCGAGTAGGAGTGCATGCGAGAGCCGAAGCCTCTCCTCTTTGTGCTCCACACACGCCTCTTTTCCTATTTCGAATTAAAGGAGCTACAACACCTTTTGCACACTGTTTGTAAAATCATTTCCTCTAGCAAGTACATGTGTCAACCACTGAACGGCATCGTCTTCGTAGCCTTAATTCCCGTAATGTATGGTGTTTGGTGAATGCCGTCCTTTAACCTTTACCGTTTTTGCCCTTGTTGCGGTATAGTAGTTTTTTGTTGACTTCTACTCCGTAATACATTCCCGTCCGGTCATGAGGAGGTGCAGATTCGAGTCCCTCCTGGCGCTAAAGTTTTAATCGCAACAAATGGCCATCACAAGAGCTCACAACCCACGATACCAGCCACTTGAGGCTGAAAGGAAATATGAGTTCTACTCCTTTTCCCCGAGAACCTACGGTGTAAGACTAATCTGTCCAAAAACTATTTGAAGGCCAATGAACACCATGCATGACAAACATTTATATGCGGCGAGCTGCCCCAAAAGTGGGCTCAGATATCCTGAGGTACTCTGAGTGGCTCATCTGCGAATATTTTATTCATCAAGAAAGCGTTGGCTAGCCTCCACTTATTCTGATAGCCATCTGTTATGACGCTCCGCAGGAGTACTAAAACATTCTGCATTTCCACATTCTCCTTCTCAAAGCTGAGTTCGCACAACGTTTTTCCTCTTGGAGAGCTGCACTTGTTGCTAGAGTTTTTTCTCCTTTAATTGCACACTCTAGGCGCCGTCGATCTTTATGCACACAACTGCATTGAGAATTGACATTTGTCTAGCTCGTTGCGCAACAGACAACACCGGCAAACTGGGGACGTTTTCGGTTACAGCTGCACTTCCGTGTGGGGTTTTTCTTCCTACACGAGTACAGAATGTTTGGAGGTAATTATCAGAGCATTACAATTTGCAAATGGATACCTGTCCGACAACAATTAAGAGAGAGTAGGAATTCTTAGAAAATGAGTTCTCCCTACTCTACAAAAAATGAACTACAACGGCCTTTTGCCCTGGGACAAATAAAGGGAGACATGCTATTGAAAAGGTTCAAAACAATTACACAAGATACGACTTGTAAGAATTAGCAATTAGAATTTCTTTATTTGAAAATTCCTAATCCTTCCATGAGGAACAGAAACCTGGGGTTGCACAAGCTGGAGTCTCGGCGGAAGGTATTTGATTTATGTGTGATTCACAGAGTACAGCACAATTCGTGTGTTTGTGCCTCAAGAAAAAAATTTTTTAAATCGGTGGCTTTAGATTTAGAGGTCCGGTTTTTAAGACAAGTCATAAGCCGCCTAAAATCAGGATGCATGCACAATCCTCTAGTATCAAGGCAGGAAGCGCGTACCTTAGAGTAAGGAAGAATTTAGCAGTCAAGTTGAACCAGAGTCAGTTTAAAAAAGTGGTTGGTATCCAACATGCTGCACAGTCATAGTATATCCCAGTTTTTTATTTGATAGGGGCCAAACAGATCCACTAACTAGTGTTGGGTGCTGTTGTAACTGCTTGGTGTTTGATTTGGTATGTTCTGCATCGCGCTTTATCATATCATCGCTGTTTGCTGTTTTCTTTCACAGAGTTGCCTTATGCGAACCTAATATTAGGGTGGGTCAAAAGTAATGAGAAAAATTCAACAAATTTCTTTATCTCTTTATAACTCAATTACAACTCAACGGTGCTGAGGAACGTATTCGCCATTAAGGGCAATGGCCTTGCTGTCATCGATCAACCTACTTCCTGATCCCATCCTTCCAGAACTGCTTGGGCCTGGTGCTGATCCACGGCTCGTTATGGTTGTCGAAGTCTGCTTGGGTCCTTGTATCCCTTCCGACCATGAAGTCCTATAGGCTCAAGAAATAGTGGTAGTCGCATGGAGAGATGTCCGGCGAATATGGTGGGTGAGGCATGTGAACGTAGTCCAGCTGGGCAAGCTTATCCGTGGTCACTTTTGCCCGATGGGGTGCGGCGTTGTCGAAGAGGAGGACCTTCTTGACGCGCTGCGACTGAATAAGTTCGAGTCGCAGGTCCATCTCTTCTATTTCGTTTACCATGGCCTTGGAGTCTATCGCCGTGCTTTTGGTAAACAGCTTCCAGCATACCGGTCCATGGGCGCAGACCCAAAAGCTCTGAAGGTGCTTCTCGCCATGAACATCTCGCCGAACGAAGGTCGGTAACGGGTCATCAGGCCTCACCCAGACTCGCTGCTTGGCAGGCTTAAGGTAGACTTCTCATCTTGCGTGACTATTGAGTCCAGGCTGCTCAGTGTTGGGAATTGGGCGAGATTTGCGCGACGCAGGTCGACTCGTCAGGCTGGGGTTTCGGCATGAGACAGACTGCGGTTTTGGCATACTTCTGGAAAGGACGGAAGTGGTTACTTCTCAAGTGGCCTTCAATAAATAGCATGGAAGCATACAAATATGATAAGCACGAAACCAGACTCCATACACGAGATAGATGGACACGTCATGGAGGATCTCATTACTTTTGGCCCACCCTAATACTTATTACTTAATACAATCAGGATAACACCCCTCACATAGCGCCTCTAGAATTCAGATTCACATGCTATTGAGTTTGGCTGTGACCAAGAACGATAAGCACAGAGGTTCTATTGGGACCTGCCCTTTCCTAGGCAATTTGCATTGTCCTTTCTCCTGCTTTCCTACAGCGCCAGTCCAATGGGCTATGGACGGCGGGCTGTAATGTCGTTAACAAGTCATGACCGCAGCAAGCGGCTGTGACTTTCGGAAACAAGTGCGTTCGTTCCGCAGTTTTTCTGTGACTTCAATTTCGACTGGTGCTACTGAGCAAAAGACCCCACGAAACGAACTGAGTCTGATAATCGAAGGGAGAACTGCTTCGAAAAAATGGAGAACAAAACAGGCGGCATGAACTAGAATTAAACTTGACATTATCTATTTATTTTTTATTTAATGCATGGAAATACATGCAACAAAGCAATCAAACTAATAAGAGAACCAACCGAAAGCAGGAATAAGTATGGATAAAACAAAACGACACGGTAAAGAAAGAGAAACGATAAATTCCTAAGACACGCCCTGAGGTTGACAAGTGTTTTGTACTCGTACAGTGAGTTTAGTAGTATGCGTTTTTCGACAACTTCAAAAAATCCGCGCCAGCTCTACAAGTGAAGAATGCTGATCTTATATTGTTTTCTTGGCCTGGGAATTTGAAGCTTCCAGTGCTCACCCCTTGTGCTAGGAGGAAATGAATAAAATTCCTCAACGGGAAGACCAACCAAACCGTTTCTCAACTTGAAAATCAAAAAAAAATTGTTCCTTGTTCTACTATGTGTCGTATTTTCAGAGTAAATTTTTATTTCGCAGGGTTGCTGAGGCAATGGGGGTGTAGTCATATCCATGAAGTCCAATCCAAAGTCTCCTCGTGAAAATGTTTTGCACAGATTTGAGACTGGCGATATTTCGCTAATACAACGGACTGATTATAGAAGTGCCGTATTCAGGATTTGGTCTAACGTACGTCTTATAGGTGAGCAATAGATGCTCACTGAGTTCGTTATGAATGATGTAAAAAGGCTATGAACTACCCGATACGCTTTTTTCGCTGCAAGATCGGAATGATCCCTAAACGAGCGCTTTGTGCCTTAAATAAATCCCAAGTCGCGCAGGCCAGCTGAACTGCAAGGTTGTGATTTCTTACGGTAATAATTTTTCTATTAGTCCATTTTCCAAGATAAAGCACGTGCGATTTTTGACTTGAGAGTGGGAGTTCCCACTTTGCTGACCAGATACAGAGTGCTCCACCAAGAACGCTACGTTCAAAACAGAGCAATTTTGTTGTCACTCTCAGAGGCATAGGAACTGCTGGTAAGCAGGGAAGTACCCGCCAATTTCTCAGGAAGCTATATTCATTCAATCGCCGAGTTCCAAAATCCCATTTTATCCAGATCAGGTATCCTCTTTAAACATCTTCAGTTTTTCTTCAATTCGCCACGAACCTCTACGATTCTGGAAGTTGCTTGATTGTTGGATATCAGCAATAGTCTGAGAAGAATAATGATGAAGAGCAAGAATGACGACAGTAAGTAGTAAAAAAACTACATAAATGGGATGCGCCATATATTCTACCTCCACTCAAAGTCGTGGAAGGAATTTGAACGGGTATTATGTCAATGCGGTGACTTGCGGCAGCTAGCCAATGAACAGACCAGTACCTCGTCCATCTCAGACAACTCTGCCATCAACAGCTGGTGTGCCTGTCTTTGGTGTCCTCCGCCCTCCTGGCAACTCCTCCTTCAGTTCGGTTTTCCCTGCTCCTACTCAATCGATCGATTTACAGCGATTTACTATCAGAATTCACTGTTTTTCTGGCCCTGAAGCTCATCAGCTGTTCGGACCCAGCATGTGGAGTGTTCTCTGACTGTTTTGATCACCATTCGTGTTTTTGTGCTCTTTAAGTTTGAATAAAGTTTTGGGAATATTCCGGCTATCGACCACCATCCCCGTTGACACCGAAGGGATGAAAGGCTTAGTTGGCCTAAGTTGTAACCAAACCATCAGCCTTGATTTGTGGTGCACGCCAGCTCTCTTCTGAGTGGTGGAAACTTACAGGTCCTAATAAAGCGTAAAAATCAAAGCTGGTCCAAATGTGCAGAAGCTATCAAAAACTAGTATGAAACCTGTTTTCTTATTTGGCCGATTTCACGAAATTGTCCAAGAGACATATATTTGCTGAAATCACAGTGCAAAAGACTTACCGACCACGATGCTGCTTTATGGTCTATCTACTTTCACCGTGCTTCGTTTTGTTTGCCGTTTTGTCTTACAATTTATTATGGCTCCTAGCAATGCTTTTTGTTTTGCTTTCTTCGATAAATGCAAAACATTAAATTCTTCTGCCATGAGCACATATTCTAATGTTGGCGGCTGAACGGAAGTACTGCGTTCTGATGCATTTCTGACCTCTGAATGCACAGCAGAAGGGTCAAAACTAGGGTCTGTTTCAGCCCATTCGCAGTTGTTTCCTATCCAGGCATTGGATACGTCCGCGAGGAAGTCATACACCTGGTTGGTATGAACCCAGACTCAAACCACGATCTATTCTTTGTGTACTGGCCTTTTCTGCTTCGCGCAAGCTCTAACATCACCGTCGTATCAAAATATAAAATATCAGTGTGTTTTTTTTTCATAAAAATTTTGGTATTCGGAAAACTCAAGTGGCGTCTCGTTCAGCAGAGTGCTGCTGTCAAGGAATCACTACCTATTCTTCGTCGAAGGAAATTAGATGTTGCTCAGGAAAGTGCTGCATAGCTCAGTCTTGGCTGCGCCATGCATGCTACAAAAAGCCACCTGATTCAAACTGATTCGCACCGCTATTTCTTACCGGATTTCCTAACTATCTTTACAGAAAGCTTCGCTAGTTAGGTTTCTGACTGCGCGAATAACTTTGCAATGCTCAACGTCTTCGTTAATCTCAGCTCTACATATCCCACCATCATAAGTTTGTCCTGTGCCCTACTACTATCTGCTAATTGGTTTCCATCTTCTTGGAACTAGAACAAATTTATGCACATGGTGAAGCAGAGGCTTCTGCCGCAAAAATTTTAAAACCAAACTATGCTCAGATTTCTGGACAATTGATATTGTCTCATTTTGGGTGAACAAATGTTTATGCTTGTAGTTGTATTTGTATCCAACACCAAGTCACAATTTTGGCTAAAGGAGAAGGTATCTTCCGATAATGACGAACTTTCAGTGAATAGTGAAGCAGAACTTTTTTTGTGAAGAGACAGGAAAAAGAATTAATATTTCAAGCGATTCATTTGTAAACAAGTGCAATAGACTTCAAAAAAGTAATCCAATAGAAAATTGACTTTCTCATCACCGATTTTCTTTGGAATGGCCAGTGCCTTTGACAATGTTTCGTCTGAATTTTATATTGTATCACGTTTTGGCAATTCAATATTCTTCTCCTTCTTCTACCAACTTATACCTTCATTTCATTTTTTATTTCTTAGGTCAATTGTTTTTCCTATTCTAGAATTTGAGATTTTTCATCTTCTTTTTACTCACTCGGATACTTAAACGGGTCGTCTTCACAGGACGTTGTACAATCATTTCGTTGTTTCGCCATCGTCATTCAGGACGCTGTTGCCATTCATACTTGCTGACTTTGACGAGCCGCACGATTCGTTGCCAACTGAAATGCAGTCGGGTCTTCCACGTGCACCGCAGTGCTCTTTTCTTCTATCGGTCGTCTTGTTTCCTCATGATGTGCAAATCCATCGGCATTCAGCCTTCCACACTTAGTCCGCTGTGTCACGAAGACGAGAAACATTCTTCTCATGTCGGAGCTGTGTTGAGTTCGTCGGTTGCTCTGACGCTCTGGCGCTCTGAGCGTGGTCCTTAACGGTTTGAGCCGGACAGAATTATCGGAACACGTTGTCTTCTTCAGAACTTCTGAACTGCTCCACCATCGTGGTTGTCCCACTGCTTCCTTGCGTTTTAGTCGTCAAAAACGCTACATAAAGGCAGTAGTTCTCAGTAGACATTGGATCCGACACTGATTCGGATAATACGAAATTTGTCATTTTTTCAAACCCGGTTAAAAAGGGTATGCATATAATAACATTTTTGAGAAGCACTGGATCTTGCAATAATTTAGACAAAAGTAGCCTCAACAGGAAAGATTTTCAGATGATCCAAATAACTGTTTTTTCTTTGGATTGTACATCGGATATCCGAATCAGACAGGTTATCGGTTTTCCTATCAAAAATCAGTTATCTGAATTTTCTGAAAATTCAACTGCTGAAAATTGCCCCTATCCGAATCGCCCTAGGATCCAAGCTATTCAAAGATGCCATTATTCCCACAACCCTTTTAACCAGGGTTTGGAAAAAAAGACGAATTCGAATTGGCGTCGGATCCAATGTCTAGTTCTCAGCAGGTCCGCGATCCCTGCAGAAGCACTCGGTCGATTCCACGGACTCATAGTGCTCTCTACGAGCTCCCGACTACCGCTGAATGGCGACGGGTCCAAGTAGTCGCCCGTCTGCCAACGACAGACTCGAAGGGCGGCCGAATTGCGTATTCTTCACGCAGTCTACGGCGCGTTGATTCAATTCCATCTTCGCCGCGCTCGATCAATTATGGTAGTCGTCGTAAAGTGCATGTAATTGCGTACTTTTCGTTGACCGCTGTGCCCACGATGTACCTCGTCTGCGATCTGGAGTGCTCCGTCCGCTTCCGATCTTCGCCTTCCTCTCCCTCGCACTTCCTCGTTTTTCTCCTCGTCTTCCCCAGTCATGAAATCACGACGCTCACTGCCACACTACTCAACTGCGTGTTGTCGACCACGCTCTGATATAACCAAATAACTCCCTTAATGAACTCTTCTACGCTCGGCCTGCTGTGAAGGATACGAACGCACATAGCCGACCTTCCATTCAGAACATGTAATAGTGGATTGGAAACCCAACTCCTCGCCGTTTTTGTAATATTTTATTCGGAATTTCGCTGAACGTTTTATGGACAATGTTACACACCATGCGAAAGAGAATGACAGGCTCTATCAGAAAATATGTTTCGCTTTTTTACATTTCCATTTGTGTTCATTTGTAGATTATTAGAGTGAAAGTCAGAAAAGGAAAGTGCCACTCTCCTCTTGCCACGCTCCACTTTAATCCCCTAACAATTTGCAAAAATCCAATTAATCGAAGAAAACAAACACACTTTCTTCTATAACAGATCATCTTCTTTCGAACGGTTTATAATGTTGTGCAAAAAATCTCAAATGTAAACATAGAAGGAGCTGTGTCATTGTCATTTTTCTTCTTTCTTTTTTTGATTTTTCAACGACCGGTCGAAAAATTGATGACCTAAAAATTCACAAAAATCAAAAGGAAAAAAGCACAATATACTTTCTGATAGAGCATGTTATTATTCTCCTTCGAATGGTATATAATATTATACTTTTTGGTAATGGTATATAATACTATATTTGTTTATATTTATTTGAATATATTATTATTCGAATAGTATATGCTTTTATATTTTTATATTATTATTAATATATGCAAAGAATTTTCAGAGCAGTTCAAAGTAAAATGTAAAACAAAACGGCAGTTTTTAGTTTTCGACTCAATAGATTTTCCCGTTTCGTCAGCTGCATATAATGCCTCAGAAACATCTGCCAACCGTTGGGTGGTTGCCAATTCTGTCCTTATCTGTTCGGCTGCTTGCTATGAGATTTCATGGACCACGAGGGTAAGCGAGGATACCGTCGAGAATGTCGAATGTGTAGTATGGGCCATGCGCTCGTGCAGCGAGGCTAGGCGTTTATTTGGTTGATAGTGTAAGTGCAATTTTTTGGTATTCCTCTCTTTCTATTTCGCATTTCTTCAGCATTAACTTTCACTGCACAAAAAATTAACATTTGGAAACTGGTCTGCTGCACTCTTTACATCACATTTATTACATGAGAGTAATCGTGCGTTTAACATAATCGTTCGAAGAGCGGAACATAATACCGTCAATAACCGTTCAATAGTTGTCACCTGTATCATCTGTCGTCCCGCTAATACTCGCTAATACTGCTCAAGCGGGCGCCAACAGCGTCTCGATCCGCCCTATCGCGTGCCAGAGTGCTCCAATGAAACCTCGCTCGAGGAACATGAATAGCCTCACATCGTTCGTTGAGGGCTTTTGTTGGTGGGCGCTCTGGTGTTTTCTTGACAACCCGCAAATCCAGTCGGTGACGGCTGTCGTCCAGCGGGTTTCTACAACGAGCCGGCCCACCTAATTTTCGACGACTTGGCAATGCAACGGCATCTCTGATCTTCGAACGTCGACAAAGCTCCGAACTCCGGAAGTCTTTTCTTCAATAAAGCAACGTGTGTAGTATCCGAGAAATAAGGCACTTAAAAAGAAAAATAATTAACAGAAACAAATATGGCAGCTGGAAAACTAGTGGACGCTGAAGGATTCTACTGAAAATAGACAGATGAGCAGGGATCCTTCCTTCTTTTGCATATGAAATGACTTCCATATAGAGATGCAGCTCTACATACTTGCGACGAAGTAACACCTGCAGTTGAGAATGGCTCCACCAGAATCGCATCTGATTGTGAGAGCACCTGTTCGCGTGTTCCCCAAACTCACTGCCATTATATCCGAAGGCTTGGTACTTGTAATGTCATCAATAACCTTATGGAAAAGAATAGCATCGCTTCTGTCTCGTTTTCAGCAGGGTTTATTAACTGAGAGGGCCTTCAAATTCCTGTGACCATAAGGAGGAATAAGGTAGGTGTAAAGACGTACAGCAGGAGCACTGGATGGTGGAGCGGCTATTATCCGAACAAGGAGTAATTCATGACATTTCTTTGCTCGGCCTTAAAGCATCAGTGCTGTGTGTGTAACTTCGAAATTTTGTAAACGATCCTTGTCTATAGTACAAGGCATCCAGTCGAATTTTGGAAATTCGGAAGGATTTATTTGATCGAAGTTACAGTACTGTCCGAGAATCATCTCCGTTTGAAATCATTTTTCATGGAACCATCCGACAAAAGTAGTTTTTTTTTAAATATTGCACTGGTTTCGATGTAATCTGGTTAAAGTGACTCAAGGCTTTTTATTTTTACATTGACAGGCTTGCTCCTTATAAAACCAGAGATAAAAGGATAAAGGACGGCACTATTCAATCCCTTTTGGGAAGCGTTACGCATTCCTTGTACTTCTACGGGATGTCGTGGAGGCGATTTGAATGCGTATTTGGCCAAATAATGACATACGGTGACCAGCCGATGAACAAGTCAGCGCTCTATCCTTCTCGGACGAGTCTGGTAACAATTCACGACCCTGGATGTAGGAAAGGCTAAGTTGGCCTAGGCGGGAAATCCGAACCAAGGACCTGGTATCGTATGCAGGCGACAATGGGCACCTCCTCCGACTGCGCTATATACACCCAAAACAAGAGATAATGTCTGGGAAACATAATAGTATACGCAAAGCCAAAAACCAACATTCGAGCTCAATCCTTCACGTCAAGGGCTGGATCAGAGTATCAAAACTTGAAAAGTAATATTCACCACTCCGGCAGAAACCTTGGAATCTTCAAACGAATTGATAAGAAAGCTCTTCTCTAGTACTAGATATCCCTAACAGTCAGGAGCGAGTCTGCGTAGCACTTATGTTGTCTCAGATACTCCTCCTTGTTGTCTTCAAGTGTTAGGATGTTTTGTAGAAATTTAGTTTTTTTTGTGTGAAAACGGTGTATTCCGCAGGCATCCGTTATAATTTGTTATGTCACGACTGTATTACACAGCCGCATAAAATTTCTATTATTGTTAAGACGGCTTCTTTTTGGACGATTGCTGCACCGTTCATGTTGTCCTATCGATTATTCTTCTGCAAAATATTCCCTAACGAAAGCTGAAAACGTTTACACGTGCAATCATAAGAATTGCGAGTGATAGCAATCATAATGTTCTAAAGAATTCAGACAATCTTGAAAAGTCCAAACCTCGTTTTGTGGATGGGTACAATTGGCAGGACACCGACCGTCGCTCGCTGGTGGTCCGTGCGGCGCCCTGTCTCTCTCTGCGATCGAACCCGAGCCGTACTTCTCGTAGTCATTCATCTTTTCGATAACTTCATTCCGCACTTTATCTCAACATGTCCACCCGCATGGCTAGCCGCCCATCCATATTGGAAGATGCAACTGTTGTTACTTAAATAATTGTAATTAGGGCGTGTTTAGCGTAGTCGGAGAGGGTGCCGATTGTCGAGTGCACCCGATACCAGGGTCTCTTGATTCGGATTTCTCACCAGGCCAACCAAGCCTTCCATCCCTCCGGGGTCCACGAATTGGTAAGAGAGTTGTCTGGGAAGGATAAAGTGCTGACCAGCTCATCGCCTGCCCACCGCATCTCATGTATGGCTCAGTGCACATTCAAATCACCTCCATGTCGTCCCGTAGAAGTAGAATGTGTGGCGCATCCTAAAAGGCAATGAATTGCACGTTGTTTATCCTTTATCCTTTATTACACAGGACAATGTCTATAAGGTGGAAATACAAAGGCTGCTAAAGGTCAACCACCTAACAGAAAAAGATCTACCAATTCATTTTATTAAATAAGTAATTAGTTGCTTATTTTTTAAGAACCTTGCCTGCGTTCGTAGAGAAGGGTAGGCCTGCTCGTACATCTTTCTTTGAATGTGCTGGTCTAAATACGATCGCAGAATTGTTCAGTAGGCCCTCTTCAATTGAGCCGAGGCGCATGCTTGTCCTCAGTCAGTGGCCGAGCCCACAGCACTTTCTTCCTCCGTTAGCTCACCCTTGAAATTTATCGCTTCTCTCGACGACGACTTCTTTGCAGTCCAGTAAGGGTCCAGTGCACGCCTAAGATCTGGTGAACCTGGTCTTTACGCTGTAAATTACCCACAGAAAACTCAAAGGAAGTATTCCTCAAGGGAAGCTTAGGTGCTCAATTGCGATAAAACTCGGTCAGGGGCCGGATTCATCAACGACTTGCAACAATTTAACAGAGAACGTACAGCCGAAATTCCTGATAGCGCGGCTTATCAGGCGATATGGTGAAGCATTGCTGTAAGTCGATGAATCCGGCGCTAGAGCTCCATACATACATGTTCTTGGTGACCATATTTGGCTCTTAATCTAATGGAGCATTTCGACCGGTTCCATTCTGTTCCAGAAAAGGGGCAGGAGTTTGTATTGCATTGCAACACTAATGTTGCTCCCAAATTTATGGGCTTCGAAATCTTGGAAGCCTCGATTTTGCGTTATTTTATTTTATTCTGCTCCAGTTATTTTTATCTGTGGCTGCACATGTTCATGTTCGCTATAATTACCTCTGCACACGTTTTTTTTCTTTCTGAAATACCTATTAATTAGCTGCTTCCAATTACTTCTCTCCGCCCAAGATATTAAGAGTTGCTGCGAGCTTCTGCAGGGTTCTTCTTCAGCAGAGAACTAATTGATTTGCACGCACTGCATCCGCGCTCTTCCGTGAAACAACTGCTACTGGAGACCGACAAAAAGGTATTAGAATTGTGACATCTACGGGAATATGGAGTCACTTTCGAACGAATATGTGCAAAAAGATGGTCAAGAAGCAGTTCTTTGAGAATGTTCTCATGGAAATCACCAACTTGCGAATACGATTGGCGATGCAAATAGAATCAATGTCGCATGCTTTCAGTGGCCAATGATGTATGCTGTATGAAGAGGGGCATGTAGAATAGGACGAATGGAGCTCAACTAGAGACTGGTCGATCTTTAAATCCATGGAACAGAACTTCCAAAATTAGATGAGTTGCAGTTGTTGATGACGGTCTTCAAAAGAAAACGGTAGAGACTTGTCTGAAGGTTAAAAAAAATGGACTTATTTATTTATTTGTTTACGTCAAAAAAGACGTACCACTCAGAAGGAATTAGGTCAGACTAGTCAAAGGAATAAAGCAGAAGAAAGAAAACAAAAACAGTACCAGAATTGCTAATTAACACGTAGTGACGACAACCATTGGTAACTAATCATAGAACGAAAATCAAGACCACAAATCGAGTGGGTTGTAGAGTGGCATGCGGTTTTCGGAAAAGTAGGGCATAAATAGTAGTATTAAACCTGCAATGAATGACGGAAACAATTCAGTTGGAAGCGTAAGCTCAACGAATACGAGTCTGCCTAATATTATTGGAATAATCGTTCTCAACCAAAGCTCCGTGTCCGTTTTAGCCAGCTGTGTTGCACTACAGTAGATACCATACCTTTGGGACAGCATTGCAGTTTTAATTAGGAGGGTGAATAAAAAAGTATTAACGATTTGTCGATTTTCAGGATTGACCAGCATTTTTGTTTAAACTTCTTTGAAGGAATGCAAAGCAGGCATTTTCGCTTAGTTGGCCTTATCGGAATTGCACGCACTATTTTTGGAATTTGCAAGACTAAGTGTGCGTATAGCGCAGTCGAAGGAGGCGCCGACTGTCGCCTGCACCCAATACCAGGTTCTTGGTTCGGATTTCCCACCCAGGCCAAGCAAGCCTTCCCTTCGGGGTCGGTGAGTTGGTACCAGATTTGTCTGGGAAGGAGAAAGCACTGACTTGTTCATCGGCTGGCCACCGCAAGTCATTGTATGGCCAAATACGCATTCAAATTGCCTCCATGACATCCCGTAGAAGTAGAATGCGTGGCGCATCCCAAAAAAGGGATTGAATAACCATCCTTTATCTTCTATCATTCGCAAGACAGTTTGACTTTTTTCCTTCCAAGGTGTTTCGGATGAGAACCGGCTATTTATTTGAGTAAGTGGAAGGAGCGAGTCGATTCGATTTCTCCGCGTCCGCCAATTTTTCTCATTTTCCTTGATTATTGTCTAATTATTATATTCGTTAGCGTACTCAAGTTCCTCTACCGTAGCTTTGCATTTGCACCGCCTGTAGACATATTTCCGTATTTTCGAAGTTTGCATCAACTTTTCGTATTTTTCGAGTAGTCGCTTTTCCAATTTTTTCACAGTTTTCTTTTGTAACATTTGTCTTGAAGAAAAGATTTAAAAGGCATGTGAAAACGCGTAAAAATGGTTAAGAAACATAGCGTGAAAAGAAAAAAAACTGATCTTCATTTTTTTGCTTTCGCATTTCGTAGTTCAGGTTTAAAGGTTTTTGAGCCCCTACTCTTTTTTCCCGACCTTTTTCATATGCGGCCATTCTTCGATCTGATTCTGATCTACTGGTCAAAATTTTCAACTCAGAAAATGCAAGTGCCCTATTGCAAGAACTAGCCATAAGTATGTCGTTTTTTTTTTTAAACAAGAGGCGTCCTAGCGCAGTTGAAGAAGGTTCGGACTGTCGCGCGCACCCGATTCTACTTCTGCACCCGGTTCCTGGTACGGATTTTCCGCCTTGTCCACCCAAGCCCATCATCCCTCCGATTTCGAATAGTTGATGCGACACCTGCTTGGAAAGTACAAATCACTGACTTCTCTATCGGCTGTCCACCGCAAGTCGTTATATGGGCCAAGCACGCATTCAATTTGCCTCTACAACACGTCGAAGTCCGAAAGTAGAATGAACATGCGACAAGATTTTGCGAAAAATTCGGGAAAAAATTAGGCTCCTCATACCCTCCAAAATGATCCAATCTATTGCCAAAGGATCACGTTTAGTTATTCAGGATCAATTGGTGGTATAGTTTATGAATTATTTCAAAAATCAAGTTTCCAGATCAGAGAGGAGGATACTGAGAACCTGATAACAAACTATGTATAATGCCTATCGCAGATTTCTCCTGGTCATGGATATTAATAGCGGCGTGCCGTCGGAATAGAACTACAAGTAACGCATAGCCTAATTCATCCGCAGAAAAGGTATAGGATTTGGAGTTTAATGTTGTACCTGACTACGTGTTATCTCCAAACATATCGCTCACGCAGCTTTATTTTTCAAATTTCCGACAAATTCAAGGCTTGAAGTTTCACTATGTGTAAGAGAACGCAAAAATGTATTTTCGCAGTTCATAAATTCTGTATGCCTAATTCCTGCCTATCCAATGAAAGCTGCTACTAAGAAATCCTTACCAGTGGCTTTTATTGACACTGCTATACTAGATGTAGCGGTTCTTACCTTGATTAAATTGGTGATTATGAAGAGGTTGATATCATTTAGAATCAGATGTATGCTAATAGCAATCCGTTTCACTTTCACAGCCGGATTGACAACTCCCATCCACAGCAAGAAAGGAGCAATTTCACACTTCGCATTGAGGCAGAAGTTAGCCAGGAACATGTTCTGCCTTTTTCTGTTCTCTCTCTCTTCATATTTTCTCTCCTTATTTCTTTTATTTGCTGTTTGCTTGTTTATTTGACTGTTTTTTTTTGTTCCTGTTCTGATAGCCGTTTGTTGTTCAATGATTGAAATAGCACGGATAAGTGAAAATAGGTGTCAAAAACGGTGGAAGCTTTTGGCACGACCTTAGAAAACGGTGGAAACTTTTGGACCGACCTTACACATTTGATGGCTTTCCAAAGGTGTTCTTTCGTATACTTTCCAAAACTGTTGAATCTTCCCTAGCTTTGACAGTCGCATAAATTTATTATTTTTATGTCAAATTGTACACCTTTCAAATCACTTCCAAATTAATACGACCTTATTTCATACTACATAGTGGGCGCGTGCAGCGCAGTCGAAGGAGGCACCGACGGCCGCGTGCACCCGATACCAGGTTCCTGGTTCGGATTTCCCGCCCATGCCAACTAAGCCTTCCATACCTCCGGGGTTGGTGAATTGGTACCAGACTTGTCGGGGAAGGACAAAGCGCTGACTTGTTCATCGGCTGGTCACCGCAAGTCATTTGTATGGCCAAATACGCATTCAAATCGTCTCCACGATATCCCGTAGAAGTAGAATTCGTTGGCGCATCCCAAAAGGGATTGAGTAACGCCGTCCTTTATCCTTATCCTTTATTTCATACTATAGTAAACCGTTTCGTAAGAGCGTCAAGATAAATTCCTTATCTTAGAAAATATAATATTACCAGTATTTTTTAGAAGACTTACAATTCAACTGTCCCAAAAAGGTGAGCGCAGTGCATGAAACACTTTAAAAATTTATTTTTATGGACAAACAATAAGCTCAAGTATATTTTAAAATTTCAAGAAAGCAGCAGTTTTTGGGGTATGTCAAAAGAGAATAGGATAAAGGATAAAGGATAAAGGACAGCGTTATTCAATCCCTTCTGGGATGCGCCAACGCATTCTACTTCTACGGGATGTCGTGGAGGCGACATGAACGACATGAATGCGTATTTGGCCATACAATGACTTGCGGTAGCCAACCGATGAACTGGTAGGCGCTCTATGCTTCCCAGACAAGTCTGGTACGAATTCATCGACCGCGGAGGGGGTGGAAGGTTTGGTTGGTCTGAGCGGGAAATCCGAACCTGAAACCTGGTATCGGGTGCACGCGACCGTCGGCGCCTCCTCCTACTGCGCTACACGCACCCATTAAAAAGAGATTACGCCATATGTTTGTCGTGCGCGTCGCAGTTTTCATTTGATTGATAGTTTATTTGATGCTAACTTGAAACTGAAGTGTAGATACGTCCGTTCTCTTCAGTTGTTTTTTATGCTATTGAGTGAGTTGCAACTCTACGAAAGCATTATTTTTGCTATCAATCAAAGAGAGATCGCTGCGAGCTAGTTGAATGGGTGCGCAGTCTCTTCTTTTGATATAGTTGAAAATTGCGACTTTTCTGCGCGAGCCTTGACTTATAATTTGACTAAAAAATGGGAATTTTGTATAGTTCCCAAGCCGTGTTGCTTTTTTGGAACAGGTGTAATTAAAATATCTATTTCAATAAAATTAGTAGCGAATTTTACTTGGATGGATTTTTTGACCTTCTTAGAGAATGCATGTCCCAATTTGAAATACACTCGTTTTAATTTTGGAAAGTCTCAGTTCTGCTTTGGAAGTGTCCAATTAAACTTCAAAATGGAACCTATGCTCACACTCCTTAGTGGGCACTAATTCAGCCTGTAATTTTTTCCTAGCAACTAGTGATATGCACGTGAACCGCATCCCTCATTAGTTCACTCCTTTCTAATTAGGGCTTTCTGCTCATTTCTCGCTTGGAAACCGCATGCGCCAGCACTTATCCCCAATCAGAAGTCTTTTATTCCTCGCATTCGCTTGCTTGCGAATGAGAGAACCTTCTATATCAGTACTTCTATCGACATGGATGACGTCATTGTCATCGACTCCGAGTAAGCATAGACCATTTCGGCATGCCTTCTCGGATGGAGCGTCTGATCGCTGTTTTCCGAATCCCATTTTCGGAAGAAAATGAGCCCCAAGCTGACTAACAAATGGATTCACGTTCTGCATTTGACGAACGTTCATCAATTCGCTTTTGATTTTACCTCTTATCCATCAGATTCTCTAAAAAAAGCGTTGACTTTCTCATCGATACTTTGATCGTTGCCCACCATTTACGTCGTGTTTTTTCGGACGCAACTCCAAAGAATGTCGAGAACGTGTTGCAGATCACCTTCCATGCTGCACGGAGAGAAAAGCTGAATAGGTCGATGTCCGATGCGGCCAGTGACAGTGGTGTGGCTGTTCGCGTTCACAGCCATACGAACGGCGACGGCAACCGAGTGTGCCGATAGGCACATCTTCTCCGAACGACCGAGTACAGGTGAGCGCTGAGGTAGTAAGCCGAGCAGAATCAGGCGAACGTGTGCAGCAGCAATCGCCCCTTGTGTTATCGAACCAGCGGAAAGATAGACAGAAAACATCTAACGTTTATTAGGCAAAGTCATAGCGTATAAAATGAGCGGCTCAACCGCATCTGACGCAAAAACAAGCAAGAAACCCGACGACGCGCTCTGTAAATACTCACGCTCGACGGGAGATTCGGAGTGAGCAGGATATGTGATGCAGTGGTCGATCTACCGTTGCTCTGTGAAATGACGGCAACGAGCGTGAGTGTTTTTGGAAAGCATCACTGTCCAATGAGATTTGGTGGTTCATAATACATAGAATCGACTATATTTATTTTACACTTGATTAATTAGCATGGCGCTACAACCCAAATAGCTTGCATACAACTGCAATAATGTTGTTCTTGTTGTGACTGTCTATTGCTTGTATTGTGTTGATTGGCTTGTCAGTGGGTCCGCCACAGTCCTATGGGCTGACAGGAGCGGATTGAAGTAGTCTGCAGTCGGTGAAGTCGAGCGAAGTGAAGAAGGGTCCCCTATTTGTGCCTTCGAAAAGTGGATGGTATTTACAGCGGTTTGAGTGGGCAGAACGCGGTTGTAAACTACTCTAAAGCTACTGCTTAAACCCTGTCTCACAAATCACTGCCTGTTCGTGTGACTCATGAACCACAGATCATGACAGAGGATGTGGTTTGCTTGGGGATTTGTGGAAACACCACCGTAACTGGAATAAGTCGTCATGGATTTCGCAATAATGGAATCCATGACGACTGAAGTGAAATTATTGATTACAGCCGATGCCCTTGGTTTTCTGCTTGAGCGTTTCTCACGAACTTTGAGCATTTATTGGACCACAGGTGATACAAAATATGGTCTGAAGGAAGATTACAATAAAACTTGGGTTGTTGAATATTGTCAAATGTATAATGTGATAAGCGCCATTTTTTCAGAACGATTTAGATTTCATTGACTGAAAAAGCTGCTATATGTTCGAACAAATTATCGTCTACTCTTACAAAAACTATTTTGTAGTAAACTATACAAATCCTATTTCTGTTTAAAGAATTTTGCTAACTTGTAGTTGAATGTTCCTGGCGAAGAATTGAGGAGTAACGTAGGAAGCTTATCTTAGATTTTCATAACAGAGCCGAAAAAGGTTCTTGAATTTTTTTGTGAACTTTTTGCGGTTGAATTCTAACAAGGGAAGCCCATGAACTTACCTAAAGATTCTCAACGAGATCCATACGACGTTGTAGGGCACGAGACGTGGAGCACAAAGGTGTTTTTCGTTTTGCTACGGACCAAAGAATGGTTTTAAATTGGCAAAAAAGAATGCAAAGAAGCCCCAAGCCGTGATTGTTGGGATGCCATCACCACTTGTACCAATTTGGCAGAGTGGGTAGTGCTGAAGACTCGTGGGGATGAGGTCGCGGTTCGGTCCCCCAGACCTATGCAAATTGTTGCAGTGGTTTTGCATCTTATGACACTATCATGAAATCATATAAGTTTTTTCACACTACTATGAACTATTCTCTCATCTACGCTTCGACTGTTTCACCATTCTCCCTCACGCTTGCTGGTGGGTTTGGATTCGTGTTATTGCCATTATTATTTCCATTTTTTTGTTGTTGTTATCTCTGTTAAATGTATAATATTTGACGATAGTTTTGCTGGCACATGAATCGTGTCTGTGCTGGTCGATCTTCCATCAAGGTCTTCGCAAGAAAGAAACATGCGTTAATAGTACATCAATTGTAAACACACTTTGAACGGCCGTAAGTGCAGATCGAGCGCAGACAATTTGGAATGAAGCCAATCGGAGCTGTTGGTCGCATTGTCACACCTCTCTGTAACATACATATACTAATGCATGGAGTGTGCAAGAGAGAATGTCTTGTATTTGTGTGAAAATGAGAAAGCTAATATGATTACATGATAGAAGATGCAAAACCACCGCAGCAATTTGCATAGCGGTTCGATCCGAACCCCCGACCTCTCACGCCCATGGGTCCTCAACAATACCCAATCGGCCAACCCGGCTCTAATGGTAGACGGCATCCCAGAAGTTACATGGAGTTGCCTTGCGACAGTTTTTTGCTATCTTCGCACCACCCAGTGACCCGTAGCCATTGAAAATGCACCCCGAAGCAACAGACCTACTGCAATCGCGGACGATGATTTAAAGGCGCAAGGTCTAGGAGTCAGTAAAACTGTTGACGATCAGGACAATTGACTGATGTCGACGAACCCCCCCCCCCCCAGGAACTTTTCTCAAAGCCAAAATCGCGCCAGAAAAAGGCGATGGTAACTGTCTAGTGGTCGGCGGCCGGCGTAATTCACTACAACTGGAACCAGGAAGAACCATCTCAGCAAGTCCTCTTGTGACGAGATCGACATGATGCACCGAAAACTGCGTGAGCTGCAGCTGGCATTGATCAGCAGAAGAGGTCTCTCTTTTTACAGAACTGCGTCCGAGGTTTCACAGATCAACATGCGAAAATTTAACGAACTAAGAATTGAATGATAAATGAATAAAACCATATAATTGTGATAGCTCAATTATAAAGTATGGAAAACAAATAATTAGTTTGATTGATTAGTTGATCTACGTTCGTCTACGAAAACCAAACAGAAAGAGTATCCTTCTCCCTGTGCTCATCAGTAGAAGGAGTTGCTGCTGTAAACTACCCTGAGCTCCTGTTGACGATGAACATGGCGAACATCAACTGAACGTAAAGAAGCAAGTTTAAGATGTTATAGAATTAATGCTATAAAGATACCACCAGAAATAAAAAAAACTTGAATGAAAGGCGTTAAGGAGATGTAGGAAGGTTAGCAGAAAAGTAGAATAGATACAACAACTCGCAGCAGTGGCATGGAGAGCGCAACGTGGTTCAACGAGAAGATCCACCATTGGGAAGACAGTGAATTAGTAGAGGAGGGGATGATTGTTAGGGAAGGGGTTAGTTAAGGTGAAGGAGGAAATGATGAGAAGGGTAGACCTCCATGCAGAACCACCAAATTGAAGACCTGGCTCACCCGCCAAACTCACCTACTCACCAGTCCTTGCGCCAACTGACTACCACATTTTTAAGCACTTTTAGAACTTTCTCATTGGTAGAACCTTCGCAAATCGAAGTCACGCAAAAACAGCCTTTCTAAGATTTCCACTTCCCGACCATCCAGTTTTTCGTCAATGGAATTAGTCAGCCAACATCGCTTTGGAAAATGTGTGCTGATTCCAAAGGTGCTTATCTCGACTGAACCCAGTGAGCAGGAAGAAAATTATGATCGTTTCAAGTGCAATAGTCAAAACTGCCGAAGCTTTCTGGCAAACCTAATATCTTACGGGACTCGCTAAATAACTTCCAGCACACGCGTTTAGTCGGCCAACCGTCTCGGTGTCGAGCCGAGGGAAACTAAGTTTGGGAAAAATTTTGTTTGTGAGACCGCACTCCTCTGCTACGATAACCTGAAGACTCAAATCCTTCGCACTCCATTGGGTAGGTTTCCGTAAGTCAATCTACTAGACCGCAGGTGGACAGTGGGTGCAGTTATCGTCTGAATCTGCGTGCGAAAGCGTAAGTCATGTTCAGCAGTGTTTGGTGAATTTCAGTGCAATATGGAGTCTAGTGGATTTACAGTGAGAACCACCGTGCAGGAGTCACAGAGTGCCGTCAATCGATAATTGATCGCCCATCGTTCAGGATCGCTCGAATCGCCGGCGTATCCGACACCGTATCGCGGCGGCCTCTCGTGCCTCTACAACATATCTACCGTGTCCTCCAACGTCATTCACCTCACATTTGTGTCGTTCGATTTAGCAGAGAGCAACAGGTTCGACCGAGAGGACAACAGCCATTCCGACTTTGACACTCAGCTATGTAATTTCTGTTTAGGAACAGTGGTCAGTGCCTGGAAGCGTACGTGTTGGTGATCGTCGTCGATCGTCTTGGTAGGTCAGATGCAGTCGAAAATACCTGTTGTTGTTCAAAACTGTAGGGCACGCTAGAGAGCGCACCTTAGCTTCTAACACATTTGCTTAAGCCTGGAGCGGCTGGTAGAGAGGCTATATGTTGTTACAGGATGTTTTGTTGCGATCAAAACTCTTGCTCCAGGCGGGACTCGAACCCGCATCTTCTGCTTTCCTGGCAGCAATGTTCGCCTTACACCACCGGCGCTGTTTGACCGCACGTAACATCCGCGTGTAAGGCGAACATCTCTGCCCGGAAAGCGGAAGATGCGGGTTCGAGTCCCGCCTGGCGCAAGAGTTTTGGTCGCAGCAAAACATCCTGTAACAGCACTTTAGCTTGTTGCATTAGGATGGAAAGTTCTCGTCGCTTTGAGGTAGCAAGGGTTTGCTCTCTTATTTTTAATGTTCTCTCTTCCGCAACGGTCCAGGATGTTTGCCTCTACCTAAAGTAACGTAGGTTTAAGCAAGTATAAACCACTTAGGATCTTTCCAAAAAAATGAAGGCCTTAAAAGGTCTTGCAGCCTCAAGAACAGCCCAATTTTCGTCTCACAGAGCTTTATGGTCTGAGTGCCGGGAACGATACCGGTGATACCGAAGATACTGATGTCGTAATATTAAGGTGGGCCAAAATTAATAAGACAAATTCAAGAAATGTCTTCATCTCTTTATAACTCAATTACAACTCAACGGTGCTGAGGAATGTATTCGCCATTGAGGTCAATGACCTTGCTGCCATCGATCAGTCAACTTCCTGATCCCATCCTTCCGAACTGCTTAGGCCTGATGCTGATTCACTGCTCATTATGGTTGTCGAGGTCTGCTTGGGTCCTTGTGCCACTTCCAACCATGAAGTCCTGTAGGCACAAGAAGTAGTGGTAGTCGCATCGAGAGATGTCCGGCGAATACGGTGGGTAAGGCATATGAACGTAGCCCGGCCGAGCAAGCTTATCCGTGGTTACTTGTTCTCGATGGGGTGCGGCGTTGTCAAAGAGGATGACCTTCTTGAAGCGCTGAGACCGAATAAATGCGAGTCGCTGGTCCATCTCTTCTATTTCATTCACCACGGCCATGGATGTCATTGTGGTGCTCTTGGGAAGCAGCTTCCAGTTTAGCGGGCCATAGGAGCAGACTCAAAATCTCAGAAGTGCTTCTCGCCATGAACATCCCGCCGAACGAAGGTCGGTAACAGGTCACCAGGCATCACCCAGACTCGCTGCTTGGCAGGGTTAAGGTAGAAGACGTACTTCTCATCTTGCGTGACTATTGAGTCCAGGCTGCTCGGGGTTGGGAATTGGGCGAGATTTGTGCGACACAGGTCAATTCGTCAGACTGGGGTATTGGCATGCTTCTAGAAAGGGCGAAAGTGACAACAGGTGGATTTCAGTAAGTAGCAAACAAACATACAAATACGAGAAGCGCGAAACCGGACTCCAGATACGACATATATGGGCATGGCATCGAGAGTCTCATTACTTTTGCCCCACCCCCCTAATAAGATCGAAATCCTGTCCTGCATTGGAATGGAATTGCCTACTTGCAAAAAGGCAACGGTCAACGACTGCGCAAAACCTGGAGATATAGAACTCCATACAAAGGAGCACTGCTCAGAGTAGGCCACTTCAAAAAGGAACTACCAAACTTGACACTAATCTGCCAGTAATTTAAAACATGGGTAAATCACCCAAAACGGTCCTGTGATAAATCACATTCGCGCATCAGAAAAAGAAGGAAATTCGGGTAGTTCTCACTTTATTATTTTAAGCCTCCGCAGATGTTTTTGCCAAAAGAGGTCTGAGGTCTTTCTGCATTTTAGAAAGAATTTGCAGTAGCGTATAGCGTGGTCGGAGGAGGTGCCGGCTGTCGCGTGCACCCGATACCAGGTTCCTGGTTCGGATTTCCCGCCCAGGCCAACCAAACCTTCCATCCCTCCGGGGTCGGCGAAAGGGAAGTACAATGCGTGGCGCGTCACAAAACGGGTTCACTAGTTAATTCACCCTTTGCGTTCTACCTTCATTTTGATGACTGACTACTACCGCAAAAGCACAGAACCCCCACCATATGAGTAGCTCGCTTAATTTGAAATGTGTTCAACTGTACTCCTACGATACCGGCCTTTTTTACCGTTTTTGTGTGGAAAAACGGTGAAAAAAGGGCGGTATCGTAGGAGTACAGTGGAAAACAGCAAAGAACGCCTTTTCTGCCGCTCTATTTACTTTATTTATTTTATCGGATAGACCATTTGATGTCGAATAGCAAATTCGCCATTAAATGGTCTATCCGATAGACCAAATAGCAAATTTATTTCTTTTAGCACGCAATTTGAAAAGCCCCTTCAAAAAGCGGTGGGAAAGCATTTTTTGCGCTTAAGCCGAAAGGATACAGCCGGTATTGTAGACTAAATGCTCTGTGTTTTTCTCCTGTAAATGACCAAACTATGAATTGAGCATGCAGCATCACGCTGCTAATGAAGTAGATCCCGTTCAGTAGCAAAGTTACTCGCTATTTAAAAGCTCCGATTCTGAGACATCATCTCTCCCGAAGCTCTTCCTTTCTTCCCCCTTTTTGGCACTAAAAGGCTGTTCTTCTAGGTAAGGAACATATCGGGAACCGCCTATGCGGTTCAACTCTGCCGTCGAAGATCGAAACTATGCAGCCGACAGTGTACGTGCAGTTCGTCACCACCGCACCCGGACGCGAACACCGTGGCTTTCGCCTGCGTTACGAGATCATCTACGAGGGTTGGTCATTTGGGCCAATTACTGACCGCATTCCCTGGTTTTTCACGCAGCTAAAATCAAAAGCGTACCCAATCTTGCTCTGAACCTCAAAGCCGTTTCCTTGAATAGTCATTTTTCGTTTTTTATTAGAATTGGATCAGAAATCAACAATTATAGTCGCAGTTCTTGTTGCTTAATTAATCGCTTTCAAGGTCTAATCAAGGAGCCGCCATCTTACGTGCCAGATGACGAGAAGGCTTTTGCACGGGAGTGCGGCGGCTCCACGAAACCAGGTCAACTGACAGGTGATTCCTTTTTCACATCTTGAATTTAGAATTACATGAAGGTCAATACAAAGTTTTGGGCGCGTGTAGCTCAGTCAGAAGAGGTGCCGGCTGTCGCGTGCACCCGATACCAGGTTCCTGGTTCGGATTTCCCGCCCAGGCCAACCAAGCCTTCCATCCCTCTGGGGTCGGTGAATTGGTACCAACAGACTTGTCTGGGAAGGATAAAGCGCTGAATTGTTCATCGGCTGGCCATCGCAATTCATTGTAGGATTCCTAGGATTAGATCGCAATTCTTCTTTTGCAGCCGACGGCTTGGAATCCCTTGTTACTACTCAATGTCTATTCTCAAGCATGCGCTTGAGATTCAAATGGACTTTCTCTCTCGATTTTGAGCCAAATAATTCACGTGTTGCTTCTTTGCTTATAAGGGTACAAGGGCTCAGCACAACTTCCTGAAACGTTAAATGCGTATTTCATCACTGACTTGCATTCGGGAGATCTTATAACAGTAACATTTGTCTGAAAAAGGAAGTGGCGAATCGAACCGACTATTCTTCTTGGACATTTAGTTTTACTCTAACGTTAAGTTAGCTAAACGTTTTACAGTTTCGCTTTAGAAAGGAATAACGTTTTACTTCATTTCAACTGTTGCTTTTATCACATTATGTGTATTTGTTCCTTTCGGTTCCCTCATTTTTCTTCACTACGTTCAACTTAGGATATATACAACATTTATGCAGGAAAGGGTCCCGGTTTAGTTTTTTTCGGTTGCACATGTTCGTAAATCTGAAAAGAATTTGAACGCCTTCTTTGCGAACATGCGCAATGAATTAGTTTCTTCAGATAAATATAGCCAACCAACTACAGACTCAATAATATAGTTAAAGTATTTTTTGCTTCTAGAAAATTTGGCATAACTTTCTTTAAGATTTTTAGATTACGTGTCCCAATAAGTGGAATACTTTTATAAATTTTTTACTTTTAGAAGAAAAACTATTAGATTAAAAATTGTCTTAAAGCACAGCAAAAAGCAAGCATATAGCGCATTAAAAGATACGATCACGCCATGCACTCAAAAAGTTCGCCACAACTTTTATTGGATAGTGTAAATCCTAATTACATGAACAATCAAAGTGAGGACATGTGTGTTTGTTACAGTTGTTTTTGTTGTATCGTTAACAGGTGTGTGCCAAACTCCATGCAAACATAAACTCTGCTATCCATCGAATAAAATTTGCAACATCTTGAAAGTCCTCTCCTTTTGGTACTAAAAAAATGACCTCCTCTTGCTTTTTAGAACAAGATTTAAACCATTGTTTTTCTCAAAAAAAATTATGAAATTTCATGCAATGTGTACTTATTGGGTAGATGAATTAAAACTTCAAAGAAAATTATGTTAAAGTTTTCCTTGAACAAAAAACTGTTCGAACCTTCTTGTAGAGTTCTTAGTTTAATGTTGAAGAAGCTCATTTCGATTTGGAAGAGTTCGCTTCGAATCCAAAAGTCTTAGGCTGGCTTAGAAGAGTCTCCAACTTGATTTGAAAAGCGTCAAACTTGATTTAAAAGTGTCCAATTTGGCTTGAAAAGTCTCCGTTTCGACGTGAAAATGGTATATCTGAATAGCTCCAATTGGTTCAGCACATGATGCTTACTCCATATGAGCTGGATTCTGCTATCAAGCGCGCCAAGAAGACTAAACATCTTTAGGAGAAATCGTCTCGCCCGGGTATCCAGTGACATATCCGCGAAACACGACGTGCTACTGGTTGATCCGAGTGGAACCGAGGCAACGGGTGTACATAAGGCTGGCACATCTACACCTCTCCGCCACCATCGGTGAGTTTACAACGAGCTGTCGCCCGGTTTTTTCTCTTCGAATCCTGCAATAATTCGGAGAATTACGCTACAAGACGGTGGCCGCCGGAAAAATTAGATAGAAATTGAGGTGCTGTTGGGTTGGTCAGAAAGCTCTGATCCGGTTTTGTGAAAGTTTTAGAACTTTTTATTCTTTTTTCGGTAGTCTTGATCCACCCAGTAGCCGTAGATCATTTATTGATTATTTATTTTTGATCATTATTGATCATTTTATTTTATTAAAGCAGAAACGAACCTGACATATCTGGCCACGCGGCACACTGCAACTGAAATCCAAAGGAAATATCCGTTTACATGGGCTTTTACATAAGTTTTGTTGAAGTCTTTGTTCAGAAGCTTTCAGGAGACTGTCGTTGTGACAGCACTCACAAGGGATAGCTTTCTTCAGATAAACCTCCGCATTTCACCGTCTTCTACATTTCTGTGTCCTATTTTTAATGCTAGTGCTTTAGCTGAATGTGAACGTGCGTCTCTTTCAATTATCGACGGGTACAAGCATGACAGCGGCATTGTTCGAAAAGTGAGTTCAGAAATGTTTTTTGAAGGACTGGTATCGACTAACAAGTCATCCAAAAATCTCATCTGATTTGCCGTGGATGACTGAGGCATAGATGCAGCTAGCTGTTGCTAACCGCCTAATTCTTGAATGTAACTTCCCTTTTAAACTACGCATATTATATGCCAAAGATTATCGGCAATCTAATTACAACATCTGACTTAAGGAACTGGCTACTGACACATCTGAGGCGAGATTCTGTGGAAGCCAACTGTACTACACCGAAGAGGGCATGAAGAGCTACTTGTCAAGCGGCAACCGTCTTCTGGTCAGGTGAGTTAGCTCGATGCTTCTGTCTTTTATTCCACAAAGAGGCGTTCAGATGAAAGGAGTTGTCGCAAAATACTTCCTCTAGTCTAACTACGAAAAACATTTATCTACTCACTTCCGTACTTATCGACGTTGTTGATGGAGAGCCAAGTAAGGCGGTGGCGAAATATATAATTTTCACGTCAAATTGGACACTCTCCTAAGCTAGCCTAAGACTTTCGAAATCAAAGTGAACTCTTCCAATTTGAAGCTTTTTGGAAATACATTTTCTACAAAGTAGGGACTCTCCAAAAAGCTTAGGATAATTTTTTGTTCAAGGAATAATTATTATAGCTTCTTTGAAGTTTTAGTCCATCTACCCAATGCGTGAACAATTTGTTTGAAAAACTCTTGCGCCAGGCGGGAATCGAACCCGCATCTTTTGCTTTCCGGGCAGCGATGTTGGCCCTACACCACCAGCGCTTGTTACAAGTAGGGTCTTCAGCTCAACTGGTTCCATGCTGATATCAGCGGCCGGCCCATCCCCGTATCACGAGTGGGTGCTGACAGACCTAGAGGATACCGCGGATGCTACGTGCGGTCAAATAGCGCCGGTGGTGTAAGGCGAACATCGCTGCCCGGAAAGCAGAAGATGCGGGTTCGAGTCCCGCCTGGCGCAAGAGTTTTGATCGCAACAAAACATCCTGTAACAACATATAGCCTCCCTACCAGCCGCTCATGGCTTAGACAAATGTGTTAAACAACTTGTTTGAAATTTTTATAATTTTTTTTTGAGGAAAAATAGAGGCTTGAAGTTCTTGAAGCCCGTTTTAAAGAGCAGCAAAGCCTGGTTAGAGCTAGCTTAGATGGGCGTTCAATTTGATTTAAAAAGTGTCCAATTCGACATGAAGATGGTATATATCTCCTACAAATGCTCCGACACGCCTGTCGGCGTGTCTCGCACTTGCGCGCTTCGCGCGACCTGCGACCTTAGAGTCACTAAGCCAAGATCACTCACTTCAAGCAGCTGCTCTAATTGTGCAGCCTTCTCGAAATCCTAGAAGTAAAAAGGTGGTATTTGAAAACCTTAGCAATTTCGAACCTTGGTCTACCTTCTTTAAGATCAGGTGAGTAGTTCTTCGATATGAAGCCGTCCAGCTCTCGCTCCCTCCATCCTCAACATCTCTTCAACGTCCGCACTATCTTCAGGCAGTTCAGAAACGTAATTCATTTGCGTTAATCAGAGCGTTCTCCTCAGACTTTTGTGGAGCACTCCTTCGGTCATAGTACCCGCGTGTCTCCCACTCCCCCCCCCCCCTCTCCACCCCGATCGGTTAAATTTGGAGGAAAGCCACCGGTCAGGACCTCGATTAGCCCCAGGGCTCAAGTTTCGTGCCGCTTGAACGACATCCACAAAAAATCGATGATATCGATCGATGATAGTGATCTACGATAGTGACTGATAGTGATCTACGCTTCGAAAACGAAGTTTATAATCGTCTTCAGCGACCTCGATTACCCCCGGGGCTGAAGTTTCGGACCGCTTGGACGACATCCATAAAAAAATCGATAATTTGATTGATATCGATCGATGGTGATCTACGCTTCAAAAACGAACTTCATAGTCATGTTCAGCAACCTCGATTACCCCCGGGGCTGAAGCTTCGGACCGCTTGGACGACATTCATAAAAATCGATAATTTGACCGATTTCGATCGGTGGTAATCTACACTTCAAAAACAAACTTTATAATCATGTTCAGCGACCTCGATTACCCCTAGGGCTGAAGTTTCGGGTCGCTTAGACGACATCCGTAAAAAATCGATACTTTGATCGACATCGATTGATAGTGATCTACGCTTCAAAAGCGAACTTCATTATCGTGTTCAGCGACCTCGACTACCCCTGGGGCTGAACTTGGCGACGTGTTGGGCACGTCTACGGCTCGCCATGCACGGTCGCCGACGTGTTCGGCACGTCTACCGAGTCCCCAGGCACGTAGAAGGCGTCTTGGTATATTCCGCTATTTTCTTGCCTTAATTTGTGCCCTGTAATTTCCCCTATTTTATGACTCATCACGTCGATCGATAGTGTGACTCATCGCTTAGGGGATTATTATATACAGGGTGGCCCATAAGTCCTGCAACAAAATTAGGAGACATTATTGGTTGTCTTTTTCCAATTGCAAAAAAACCGCATACCAACAGTTATGTAGCATATACTTAGTGCTATGCTTCTGGAAAGTATCATGGTTGTAGCTGCTCTTACTACAAAGTGATGCGCCCTTACGTAAAACTACCGGAAAGTCTTCTCTGGCCCGTGGTGGAGCGCTCCCATTCCGATGTGACTAAATTTCGGAAGATTGGTTGTTGAACATGCAGTATGATGGTATTGTGTAGGACAGTGCAAAGGCTTCTCAAGAGTGAACATTGGATGAACGGATCTGAACTACAGTAGAAGAACGCTATTAATTTTCTGATCATACAGGATGCAGCAACCAGCTGGAACAAATCCAATATTCAGCCGTGTGCGTAATCTATTACTAAGCAATATGTTGTTTCTAGAAAACTACAAGGAAAGCTCTACAAGTCCGCAAGTGAGATGAAGACTCAGCTATGAGGAGAAGAGAGTAGAAGGAAAAATTTGTAAGCGCAGTTGGAGGGCGTCGTTCGAAATGGGTATTCAGCCTCTGCCTCATTTGATGAAAAATTTCTCAAAGTTGAGCGATCCCAGAAAGGTCAAAATAATAGTGCGTTTAATGCTACCTTTGCGGGAACCTGATGATATAAAAACAACGGCCACGCATGGCAAGTTTTTGTCATACACGATTTTCCAAAATGTCTCCCCGCACTCCATAGGTTTTTGTGTAAAAATAGTGAAAGTCAATAAAAATGCTCGTTTGATGGGAACAAAAACTTAACACCATATATTAGAGATTCAATTGCGCTGTTTAAAAACAAAATGCACATTCTGATAAAGCGATTCCTCTGACTGCAAAAGAAAATGACGTGAAAGCGGTTCTCAGTCCATCTGCAAAATATTGCACCTGCGAAAGACTAGCTGTGAAATTCCTAAATCTTTAGATTTTCAATCTTTGTTTATTAACCATTTTGAAGAAAATGTCTTGCTCTATAAAACCTGGGAAAACTATTGTTCAATATCTTCTTTGGAATGAATAAGAAGTAAAACTCCGTAAGAGGGGCTGCGACGTGAGCTGCAAAGCAACCCACACGATCTGAAGGCTCTTATCAATCCAGGAGTGGTCCCTTATGAATAATACCGCTCCACCATAATCTACAAACCAAGGGCAAACATGGTTTAAAAATGTACCAAATTTAGTGCATTCTTAGCCTTTTTATACGCCTATGTTTTTGTTGCAGGACTTATGGGCCACCCTGTAGTATGATAGTTGGATGATTTAACACAGATCTTATGTTTATTTTTACTCTGGTGTCATAATTGAACCATATTTTCCTCTATGACATTAAAGAGGGTGTAGATTTAAAAATTTATTTCGTAATCAAAGTGGATTGATGGTGATGTATCACAGTGCAGTCCTCATACCTAGCGCTTGTGGGAGTTTATCCAGCTATAAACAGTGCGGCAGTGATTTCAAACCGCCTCTACAGCCCTTGCGTAGAATCTTAGACAGATCGGAAGCGTTTAAAGGCGAACGATCGAATATTCAAAGAAAGCGGAAAGCTTTGGCACGACTCGATTGTCGAATTCTAAGTAATTGAATGCAATAAAGGAGCTAAGGGGTTCAAGGGAAATTCACGGCGGTCAGTGGCCTATGAATTTTTCGGAATGGCTAGCCGTGAGGAAGTGAATATCGGGACCAAGCCCCGTTCTTTGACAATTGGTCTAAATGACCGCTCGACAATGACAAGGAGAAAGCTCGGTCAAGGCCCACACCGACCTTGGCGCTATTGCCAGTCTCCCGTCTTCAGTCTGATCGGACCGTCATCTCTGCTCCGCTCTGCTCGCCGCCATTTCTCTGATAATTTGCCTGGAAGAGGCACTTGGTCGAATTGGGGTGCGCCTGAAGTCCGCATTCAAAGCCGCCTAATCAGGTTGGCCCGGCAGGAGGAAAGCGGCCACGACATTCAACGGATGTCCGTGCGTATGAGGGGAGAGGCTCCTATGGTAAATGACGTGGCTGTGGTTTAAGGAGAGCTGTGAGGTGCTACAATGCAACCGCAGTGATCTAACAATAACAATAAGACATTTTCATTCGACAGTCGGTTTTCGCGGTCCTTCAGGAAGATTTTGGAATTAGAAATAAGGGCTAGATACTCAAAAAAACTGACGAAAACTAAACCTAACCTAAGTTGTCACATATATTTGCTTAAACAGTCAGTTTAGCCAAATGGAGAACCTTGTGATTTCCCTTCTATCATACATCTCGCTCAATGCTCGCCAAGTAGGTGCTACGTTTGCTCCTACTTTGTGAATTTTGAGAGTAATCCGACGGCTGGTTGGCTACGACGTATCCAGATGTCAGCTCAGAATGATGTAGTAAAGCGTGGTGCAAAACACAAAACAGTTATTAAGCCAGTATACGAATACAAAATCAATCATGCTCAAACAGCGAACGTTGGTTTCCAAATTTGAGCAAAAGCAACTTCCCATAATCTGTATGAAGTGGAAAGTACTCTTTCTGAAGCGGTTCAGTAACTTGTTCACTGAAAAGAGTCATTATACATTCTAACAAAATACAGTCTACTCTAGCGGTTGTAAACTAATTTGCAGTTGGCGCAACAAAGTTCCCTTCTGTTAAAGAGGTTTTCTAAACTTCTAGCTGAAAGTTTTCAGCGTATAACAGAGAATTGAAGCGGGCAGTTCACTCCAAGTTTTAACAATGCAGGCTGAGAAAATTCTCGAAATACAGGGTGCGTAAAAAGTATTGACGCACTAAACGTAAACGTTAGAAATATCAACACATTATAAAATTTAACAAGTCTATATCATATATATCTATATGGGGCGCGTGTAGCGCAGTCGGAGGAGGCGCGACTGTCGCGTGCACCCGATACCAGGTTCCTGGTTCGGATTTCCCGCCCAGGCCAACCAAGCCTTCCATCCCTCCGGGGTCGGTGAATTGGTACCAGACTTGTCTGGGAAGGATAAAGCGCTGACTTGTTCATCGGCTGGCCACCGCAAGTCATTGTATGGCCAAATACGCATTCAAATTGCCTCCACGACATCCCGTAGAAGTAGAGTGCGCTGGCGCATCCCAGAAGGGATTGAGTAACGCCGTTCTTTATCCTTTATCCTTTGATACGAATGCAGGGGCAAAGACGAGGAGGAAAGGCATCGACGGTGCGCAGCAAGTAGTCCACGTCGATTTCGTCCCATGCATTGACCAGATCATCCTTCACTGACTTCATACTTTTGTGGGAAGTAGCGGAAGCCTTGTTTTTTAAAACTTCCAATATAGGGTAATTCAGCGGATTCAAATCCGGTCTATACAGAGGCCATTCCTCTGCCGAAATGAGGTCCTTCAAGTTGGCGCGGCACCAGTCCTGAGCAATCCTCGACTCTGCGCAGGAGTCTACTCCTGCTGGAAGACACGGCGTACTCTCGGGGTGGGATTCGACCCAACGAACCAGTTGCTTCTTTAGGACATCAATACAGATAGTTTTACTGATTTATCTTCACTCCTGTATCCACGAAAACGAGAGACGCCTATGATGAATGCACAGACCATGATACTAGCCGGATGCACCTCCCTTGTAGCGAGCCTTCCGCGAGAATTAGCACTTTGGAGGTCCTTGAAGGATATGTAACGCTTTTACTAGTTGAATGCACAAAAGTATCAGGTCACTGAAGGTCAAAGCATGGAACGAAATTGACGTGGACTACTTGCGGCGCACCGTCGATGCCTTTCCTCGTCGTCTTCGCCCCTGCATTCGCAGCAAAGAAGCCCATATAAAATGCAAGTGATGCTGTCCGATCGCTAAGTCATTGTTGATATTTTGCATATAAACTTACTAAATATTATGATGTGGTGTTATTGCTAACGTTTACGTTTAGCGCATCAATACTTTTTACGCACCCTGTATTTTTGAACGGACTTACGCGGTTGAATTCAAAGATTGTGCCCTCCGGTGGTCCCGTTCAATGAAATAAGTGAAGAATTCATTTTAAGTAATATCTACGGGATCAACAAAAATTCTAACGAAAAGATTTTGATCACCGATAATTCCTGTTAGTCACAAGTAGGAGGTTGCTAGTCTGACCAGTCTTTCTGGCTGACAAACTTCGAACAAACTATTTCTATTGGACACTTGTCTTATTAGTACTTTTGCTCATTTTATGTCTGATCGATTTTTTTGTTTGATGGTGGCCATGTAGGTGTACAGTGCTCCAAAACGAGCCTTAAACAAATGGAAAAAAATCTGAACGACGTTGTCGTTCAGCGAATTTTAGGAGCTCTTCATATCGACTTCGACTTATACGTATACCGTAAGCTGCAGCAACGATAATTTCAATATATTTACCAGGACTTAGTTGATCAGACTGCGCAACTTCTAAGAGTTGATCAGACTGCGCAACTTCTAAGTTACGAATAGAATTTGAAATTTCAATTTTGTAGCCGCCTAGGGGGAACATTCAATTTTTTAATGCCCAATATTCATGACGTTGATTTTTTCTATGGAGATATATACATAGTAGCATTTTGTGAACCATGCGATTGCACATTCTAACGTTTGCTTAAGAATTTTGCAGTTACTTATAGAATACAGCTTGGAGTCGTCTGTATAGGTTGAATAATTAACTCCATCAGGTGAGCAGTTTCCCATACGATTAGTGTAGATCGAAACATGAAAGGACCAAGACTTCTGGAGCACTCCTAGTTGTTTCGTGCCTCTCAGAGAAAGCACCATTAACCATTTCCTTTTGGAATCGTCTGCACAGAAGGATCGTAGACCTCTTAGAAGCAGTCCTATATTTTTACTTTTTTATTTATGTTTTTATACTTTATATTCTTTTTTATGGGCGCGTGTAGCGCAGTCGGAGGAAGCGCCGACTGTCGCGTGCACCCGATGCCAGGTTCCTGGTTCGGATATTCTGCTCAGGCCAAAACCAAGCCTTCCATCCCTCCGGGGTCGGTGAATTGGTACCAGACCTGTCTGGGAAGGATAAAGCGCTGACTTGTTCATCGGCTGGCCACCGCAAGTTATTGTATGGCGAAATACGCATTCATATCGCCTCCACGACATCCCGTAGAAGTAGAATGCGCTGGCGCATCCCAAAAGGGATTGAGTAACCCCGTCCTTTATCCTATATCCTTTATATTCTTTTTTAATTTATTGTGTAAAATTAATCTTTTGCATTAAGAAATGCGCCTGGTTTTTTACACAAAAGGTCAAGAGAAATTTGGTCGAGCGTTTACTGTCGTCACTATAAAATGCTCTTGTATGAATAAGGTGAGCCCTTCTAAAACCGAGAGTCGTACCTCTCTTTCGGTTGATGCTGTGATCATGGGCTGTAAATCTGTTGAAGACAGAGCAACAGTACTAAATCTTGATGTGTATGCGTGAGGTAAGTGAGGTAGCGCAGTTGGTGGAAGTACTGGCTATCACGTGCACTCCACATCGTGGTTCGGGTTTTCCGCCTACGTCGACCAACCCTTCTATCACTCTAGGGTCGGAGGATTGGTTCCAGACTTATCTTGACTTGTCCATCGACTACCCACCGCAAATCATTCTATAGGCACACATTCTATCTGCCTCCAAGACATCCTGCAGAGGCAGACTGCGTGGTTCCTAAAATGATTGATTGAGGCTTTCCTTTATCCTTTTTTCTTCCTTACTTGGTGTGCTCCGTTTCAGGCTGAACACGAAAGATCGGCCTTCCTCATCTTCGGCAGGCCAACGAGTCGGGTTCAAGGTGAGTGGAAGTAACCCTCTATGGAAAAGGCGTCTGCAAATGACTCTTTGAAGCTGATATGGACAGCTGTGGAAGGCCTGTTCGACGAGCTGCACCACCCTTCGTCAGCTCTGTCATCGACCGAGGACGACGGTGCTCAAATCAGTTCCTGCGCCGAGTTCACCTGCCAGGGAGGTCAGATATGCGTCGAACAGGTTCGCTCTCCATTCACGAGTCTTTCTATTGCTGTTGAAGGTGGTCCCTAGTGCCTTCCTCATTTTAGGATCAAGGCGTGTGTGCGATGCGACCGCAGCTCTGCATTCATTCGTCGCTCGTGTGTAACGGTGTGCCAAACTGCGTCGAAGGTGACTACAGCGACGAGCAGCACTGTAAGTGGACAGGCTTCTGATGGACACAGCGTGAATTCTACGCCGCCCAGCACGATTCAAACACCTTCTATATTATGCACTATAGGTGACGAAGGGTGACAGGATCCCCGCGGGTTTGAATTCTCTTCTCATAGATACCGTATGGTCCATTATTCTATGATAGGTAGTAGTGGTGCGGTTGTTCCTCCAAAAAGTGTCTCACGGTGATGTGCGCAAGCACAGATTCCTCGCCAAGGATGTGCACAACATATACAAAGTCTTGTAGCGTTGTTTTGACTGAGCTCCACACGAGGTAATACAGATCTTTATTGACCAACGTTTCGGCGTATCGCCTTCTCTAGAGCCTGGAAGGAAGGATCAAGTCATGATGTGGCTACCGCGTCAAACGTCGCCTCAACCTTAGAAATTCAAGACTACCTTTCGATCACGTAGTCAATAGAGAGATCGAGACCCTTACCTTACAGGAAGCCAAACGGGCCAATCTGTGGGTAGCAGGGCCGTTTTCGAGACACAGGCTCCCAATCAGAATGCCAACCTGATGTAGGGCCTTAGCTCCCTCGTTATATAGAGGCACTCTTCCTTCCGGTTTAGCTTCGGGTCTTTGGCATGAGTCCAAAATGCCCCCAGGGCCTTGCGGGCGGCAGTTTGGGCTTTGACTGCCAGTAACTTGCCCTGACCTCAAAGTCCTCCCCGTATGCCGGTGACTCTATGGTGACCCATTGCAGTAGACGTCCTATGCTTGGCCTTGCCGTCAAGGTGTTCCTTGATCCTATTATGTAGGGGTCTTGCCGCCTCACCGATATATTCCTCGTCACATCTACGGCAGGTAACGAGGTATACCACACCTGATAAGGTGCAGTCCCCTTCCCTGCCATGTGGGCAAACGACGCAACCAGGGTGACACAAAGGCGATCGTAAGGACGATTCCGAAATAGCTGCCGCCTTAGGTTGTCTGGTGGCACCTCCACAACAGTTACCAGATTATCCAGCCCGGCTCTCTTCACACACTTCCGAAGGAAGTGCTTACATCATTGGAGATGAATGGCACTTTAAATGGTACCTTTCCAGACATGGCGCAGCTACTGCTTTGTTCCTGGAAGGACCTCCGTAACGATATAACGTGGTGCTTATATCCGTTGCTAGCCGCAATTTCTTGTGCAAGCCTCCTTGATTCTTTACTCTCCTCTTCCCCACTGTATACGAGAGCTGCGGTTCGGAACATGTTTTTCACTACAGCTCGCTTCATGTGGTTAGGGTGCGAGGAAAGGCAGTGAACTATGATATTCTTACTGGTGGGTTTTCTATACCATTTTGTTACGGTACCACCTTCTTTCAGTTGGACTTGCACGTTCAGGAACGGAAGCTAGTCATTCTGAGGTTGTTCGCGAGTGAGCTAGATATAAGGGGACTGGTTGTTAAGCACAGATCCATCTCTTCCTGCGTCGAGCAGATAAAAAAGCAGTCGTCGATTTAACGACAATAAAGCAATGGAAACATTTGTAGCACCGGGGTTTCAATTTTGGCCATTAAGGCGATAGCGAGTGTAGGTGCCCCATCGCCAGTCCTCTTATCTGAGAGAAATAGTGGCCTGAACATCTGAAAATGTTGCAACCAGGGCATTCTTTAAGAAGGACCATTAGTTGTCTTATACCAATGTGTCTACAGCCTCTCGGTGCTGCGCGAGAAGCTCGAATATAGGTTCCATGGCGCATTCGTTGCTGACATTGGTATACAAGACTGCTACATCAAAGGATTCCATGACGCATGTGGGGTTCGTTCTTGAAGAATGCAGATGTTCCAGGAACATCTGGGTGTTGCTCAAATGGGCCGGTATGAACCTGTGTAATTGTGCTAAAACCAGGTTTATGAACCACGCTATTCTATCGGTAGGTCCCCCAACGCAGCTAATTATTGGATGCACTTTGATATCGGAGGGTGCCAGCGATTCTATACTGCTCGATGAGGAAGCTTGTGCGTCTTTATGAGCAGATAAAGGACTGAGCACTGCGGGGATTCAATTTTAAGGCGCGTTATTGTTTGCGGGCTAACCTCAGCTGCTTTTTTCAATGATACCCACGTTCTATTTAACCTTCGGCAGTGACCTTGAAACTCCTTTGCGGAGGAGGACAATAGAGAGACCCATCCAGAAGGTGGTGTTCCGTTATTGACACATCTATGTGTCTGGGAATGACGACGAATTCCCCACCCTTGTCGCTGACTATACTTGTGCTTTTCCAAAATTTTTCGAATGAACGAATAATCGAATAACCACATTTTTTCGGTTATTCGAATTTCCGAATAATCGAATAACCCCATTTTTCGAAAATTCGAATGAACGAATAATCGAATAACCCCAATTTTTCAGTTATTCGAATTTCCGAATAATCGAATAACCCCATTTTTCGCTTATTCGAATTTCCGAATAATCGAATAACCCCATTTTTCGCTTATTCGAATTTCCGAATAATCGAATAACCCTGTTTTTCGGTTATTCGAATTTCCGAATAATCGAATAACCCAATTTTTCAGTTATTCGAACGAACGAATAATCGAATATCCGAATAAATCGAATAATCGAATAAACTTCACTCATAATAAGGACAGTGAGATTTTTCCTTTAACTAAGACGTCGTCCAACGTGGGTGAGTGTTCAACAGACATGCCGAAAACGTCGTCCAAAGTTGGTCGGAGTTCAGCTGACGTGCCGAAGACGTCGTCCAACGTGCTTGGCAATTTGGAAGAGTAAGGGAGACCCGTAAAGGAGGGACCACTAACCGCGGAATGCCTTCAGCTTCCCATGGAACTTCGGACATACCTACGTCTTGTGAAAGAGATCGAAACGCTGATTACAAATATTTATACCAAATTTGCCAAACGGATTTCATAAGCAAGCACTAGCTGCCCAAAGTCTGCGGAATGTGTGCTGCGTGCGTTGATGCAACGTGGACGCAGTGTTGCGCAATCAGCATTGTCGTTAGCGGCCTGACCACCTTAGGCGGCGACGCAGCGGAAGTGTTCTCGCTTCACAGAGAGTGGTCATGGGTTCGATTCCCGCACACACCATTGCTATTGCGTTTTGCGATTTATCGTCAGTGAGAGCTTTTATCGCCATTTCCAACGCATTTTTGAACAAAAGCGTGGCAACAAATGTCATTTACGTTCTTCGAGCTCCTTGTAAGTGGAAAGGTGAGCATTTTTGATTTCCCCATTAAGCAAGCCAAAAACCGTATTCACTCGGCGCGCGGGAAAAATACGCGTGTCGTGAAAGAGTTAACCTGCCATAAGAAACCGGAAATTCAGAAACCGATGTCAGATTCGTGATGAGCAACCCAATTCGTAGCGAAGTATGAATAACTATTTTTTCGACCTCGGTAGTACAGTGCATGGGCCATTTTATTTTCGAACAGCCAAGCTGTTTCAAGATGAAGAGGTGTTGTAGACAAATTATATTCTTTACACGAATGGAATCAAAAATGTACTAACCAACTGATAAGTATAGCTAATGATGCAACAACCTTCTTGAGTAATGACGGAGGAATGCAAAAAACGTGTGCTTTATAGCGAGTGAAAGGTTTTGATCGAGAGGTCAATATCGATCGATATTGTTGATTGGAGCTTGAAAGTGAAGTTTCTTTGTTTGTATATCAATGACAGTTAGGCAGCCCGTCCCTGCCGTAGCGGTCCCGTGTGGAAAATCTGTTCAACTTAGCATTATTAGATTGGTGCAAAAGAAATGCAGGTTTTCTGTCTTTTTGGTTTTAACACTATTTTTCAATAAACTAACCATAAGACTTTTCATAAGGTGTTATACATTGTTGGAAAGCTCATTATATGCGATTTCTATGTATGTATATGGAATTTAACTCAAATCGCTTATTTAAAAAGATAATTTGGTTTTTATTTTCAGATGTCTAAACGATTTTGGTCAAATTTACTCCTGCGAGTTGAAACTGGACTTCCGCTCAGACCTCTCAAAATATAAACGAAGTATGGGACCAGAGAAGGATCAACGAATGCACAGTACGAAATGGTTCCAAAAGTTTCGTGCCGGCAACACCAGCCTCGAAGACGAACCACATGAGAGCCGTTGATAATGATCCATAGAAGGCGTCAGTCGAAGCTGATCCGCGCAAACCACGCGAGATATTGCCGAGGATCTCGACGTCGATCACATTACAGTTGTTCGCCATTTGAAGCAAACTGGGAAGACCAAGAAACTAAATTGACCGAAAGTCAGAAAAATCGTCGTCTTGAGATATCGTCGGCCCATCTTTTGCCCAATGCCAACGATCCGTTTCTCGAACGGATTGTGACTTCCAATGAGAGATGAATACTTTATGATAACAGGCGCGTTTGCCTAGTGGCTGAATCAAAAAGAAGTTCCCCGACATCAGCCAAAGCCGGAAAATTTTACGAAAATCGTGTTTGGACATCTAAAGATAAAAACCAAATTATTTTTAAACAACCGACTTAAATCAAGTTCCATATATTATGTTGTTCGGAAAGTTCTCAGCGTTTTGTGTTACTACTGCTTGTTCTTGTTACTGTTTGTTCTTCATCGTCTATTATTAAGTAAAAATTCAACTTGCATTGCGCATTAATGCTACTTTCTGTACAGAATTTTTCGCTCTATCTGGTTAAATAAATTATGTTTCAACGTTTTATTACAATTTTGTCCTTGAAGGGCTTTTGGAAGGATGTCGAAGGAGTAATTCCGAAAGATATTTAATTTTAACTTCAAATTGGGACAATCCGCAGCCGAGACAGCCTGACAAATCAACCAAGTGTGGGGGCCTAATAGTTCTGGAGAAAGCACTGTATGCCAGTGGTTCAGTAAATCTTGGACCGGAGATTTCAGCCTCGAAGATGCTTTGAAACGCCTTGGGAAGGTGAAAAAGCTCGAAAAGTGGATGCCCCACGAGTTGAGTGAGCGGCAAAAATAGTCACGTTTCGAGGTTTGTTCTTCTCTACTTTTACGCAACAAAACTGACACGTTTCGGGATCGAATCATCACTTGTAATGAAAAGTGGTTTCTTTATGATAACAGAAAACGTTCCGGGCAGTGGTTGGACTCCGATGTATCCCATAGACATTTTCCAAAGGCGAGCCTCCAACAAAGAAAGGTGATGGTGACTGTGTGGTGGTCGGCGGCTAGTGTGATCCATTACAACTTTTTGGCAATAGGCCAAGCGATCACGGCAGACACCAACTGGAAGGAAATCGACGAAATGCACCGAAAACTGCGTTAACTTCAGCCAGCATTGGTCAACAGAAGAGGTCCGGTTCTTTGGCACGATAACGCCCGCCCACACGCTTCACAAATCGCTACTCGAAAATTGAACGAATTAGGGGTTGAAGTTCTGCCTCACCCGCCATATTCTCCAGACCTCTCACCAACCGACTACCACCCTTTCAAACACTTTCAGAACTTTCTCGCTGTAAAACCTTCACCAATCAGGACCAAGCCAAAACAGCTTTCATGGATTTTGTCGAATCTCATCACAAAAATCTCAATCTCACCACATAATTTTTTCGCTGATGGAATAAGTCGACTGTTGGCCCGTTGGTAACAGTGTGCTGATTCGACTAAACCCGATAAGATTTGAGAAAGTTATGGTAGTTCACTCAAAACGCTGAGAGCTTTCCGGACAGCCTAATACATACTTAGAAAGCGCATGTAATAACCTTTCCAACAATGTATAATACCTTATGAAATGGTCTTAGTTTGTTGTTAAAAATAGTGTTGAAACAAGGAAAACAAAAAAACCTACATCACTTTTGCACCAACCTAATAGAAGCGCTGGGAACGATCGGTTCCGACAAAAAGGCATTTTGTCGTAGGATCAAAATCGATCAGAAGCTCAATACCTATAGAGAATTTCAATTTTTGCCCGAGGTCCACTGTTCGAGGATAGAGAGTGGAGCTGCCTGCAGTCAATTTGGGGCTAGAGTGAAGTGGAGGATTGTGCTTTGGGGCATCAAGTAGGTCGTCGAATGACCTTGGGGACGAAGGCACTGATCAGAAGAAGATTCGACATCACTGAACATTCTGGAGATGCCGATATTAAGCGTAGTGGTGGTGGGGGAGGGCTCGATGGCTTCATACTGGCTTCATAAAACTACTCACCTGATCAAGGTTGGAACACAATAAAGGATAAGGATAAAGGACGGCGGCACTCAATCCCCTTTGGGATGCGCCAGGCATTCTACTTCTACGGGATATCGTGGAGGCGATTTGAATGCGTATCTGGCCATACATAACTTGCCGTGGCCAGCCGATGAACAAGTCTGCGCTCTCTTCTTCCCAGATAAGTCTGGTACCAGTTCACTGACCCCGGAAAGATGGAAGGCTTGGTTGGCCTGGGCGGGAAATCCAAACCAGGAACCTGGTATCGGGTGCACACGACAGCCGGCACCTCCTCCGGCTGCGCTACACGCACCCAGTAAGGTTAGCACAATAGGGCTCTCAAATATTGCCATCTGTACTGCTAGGGAGTGAAGAAGGCTGAGTTGGTATAGCAAGCAGCTTGAATTGATTCTTCTTGGCGTAGTGATACTACAACATCAACAGCAAGTGCGTGACTGAGCACTTGTACTATGTACTAGCACTGAACTAGAACTTGCACTACGGTACCGCAGTGTTTAGTCTTAATGCAAAAGAGAAGTAGCTAGGATTGAATTGGTGCGGATCAGCTTCACTGGGAAATTTTGGATAGGAGTTCACGGATATATTACAATTACAACAGCGTACCACGGCACCTTTGACATTGCCCAGGAAGATGATCCTTAACTAACGTGCTCTTGCGTATCGTATAATAGAAAAAATATGATCTAGTCATGATTTACAAGTTGATAAATGGTATGGTGCCCTCTAGTTTTATTCGGTCTCCTCTTCTCCTACAAGAGGTGCTCAATGGCAAATTCAACTTCCCAGAGCAAAAGCAAGGTAAGATCCGCATTTTTCACATATGGAGCAGGGGTTGAATTTTTGAAGCCTTTAAAGGAAAACAATATACCAAACACCCAAAGGCAATTTGAAAGACTGGTTGACGGGTATCACCAGAAAACTTTGTAGTTTGATGTTGTTTTTGAGGTATTGCGTTATTGTGCAAGCCACAAGTCACTTATTTAGTCACCTGTTATCCTGTGTTTGAATCATATGTGAACTTATATATATATATATATATATATATATATATATGTATATATATATATACCCTAACTATATATATCTCTTATACTTATACCCGCGTATAAAAATAAATAAATAAATAAATATTTGAATGCGTTTTCGGGCACTAGTGTATGGGGCGGTTTCTGCGTCTCCTACCAGCGCGCGCTATTTCGCAAGGCCTAGGGCGATTTGAACTTAATATAATTGACTTATAAAGCATTTCCGCAAAAAACGACTATGATATTCGTTCTTCCCATGGCAGATTACCTCTAGTAGACCTATTTTGAACAAGATCTAGTGCGGTACACTAAATACACTAGTACTCGTTTTCGTAACGGCGAGATCCTCGACGGTGTGCTATCGAAAACAGTCGTCACCGGAATTAACGTCGCTTACAAAGATCATCATTATGTCACATTCGAAACAAGCAAGTATTCGAAATTCGAATATTATTCGAATTTTCGAACCCCGAATAATCGAATTCGAATAATTATTCGAATTTTTGACCCTCGAATAATCGAATTCGAATAATTATTCGAATTTTCGAATCTCGAATAATCGAATTCGAATAATTATTCGAATTTGCGAAACTCGAATAATCGAATTCGAATAATTATTCGAAATTGCGAAACTCGAATAATCGAATTCGAATAATTATTCGAATTTGCGAAACTCGAATAATCAAATAATCGAAAATCGAATTCGAATAAATTATTCGAATAATTATTCGAATTCGATTATTCGAGCACAAGTATATCGCTGACTAATGTACAAAGTCAATCACTAGTTGTGGTATCTACCATCACTCGTGATATTGCACAGATTCCTTTATTGGAATAACATGGTATTTATTTTGACACCATGGTATCCCTAGGATGGAATCCGTGCAACGCTATATCACACGACCTGCATTTGCACCTTAAATTAGTCAAGCATTACAGTGCACTAAACCACTACATGGGTAGATTCCTTGCATATGATGATGAGTGCCGTCAAGATAAAGTACGAGTTCACCCAGCCAGCCTACAGTCATGCAAATGTCTAATAGCAAATGAGTTGTGACTCACCGGCGTTTATCCAGCTCTTTTCAGGCTACTCGCGAGAGATCATCGCCGGGTCCGTCGGTGGATTCCTGGCGCTCACGGCGGTCGTCTTCATGTGCGTCTGCTGCGATCAGTGGCGCAAGCGCCGCCGAGTGCGCAAGATGATGCGCGAGCGTCGGGCCATCGCCAACGGCAAGACACAGCGCGCCTTCCGCCACGACGTGCATCTGAATCACGACGTCGCCTTCGACCGCGTCGACGTCGGCCCGCCGCGATTCGCCCGGGCTGACCAGAATGACGTCGCTCTGCCGCGGTACAACCGGGGACTGCCGCCGAGACCGCCGCCACGGTGACAATTAGAGAGCGAGCTCTGACCGCTGGAGATCAGTGAGCGGCTCCACAGCGCCCGAGGGCCACTGCTCCGGAGACTGCCACCGTTCTGTCGAGCCTGTTACAGGAGAGTCTCCTCCCTCCATTGCCTCCAACACTGCCACTTTTAGTGCCATTTCTTCCCCATTAGATACCGAAGGCGCGATCGATTATTGATGCCGCTACCGACCGATGTATGGAGATCTCCGCCGTCAGTGCTCGCTCTGAGTTCGTAGATTTAGCCCCGATGTGCCTTCTTATGAATTATCGACATTTTACTCTGTTTGACATGAAATGCTTAGGTGCCGTTTCAATGCAGTTCGATACTGGAGACCATGGTTTCTTTTCAAATTCCATTTGCTTATTGTTAGATTGGAAACTAAGTCTCCGCCATTTTCAGCGTTTTATTCTGAATTTCGCTGAAAGTTTTTTGCACTTTGTATGCCATTCGAAATAGAACGATTTGCTCTGCCAGAAGATATGTTTGTCATGTTATGTTTTCCTATTTCGATTTTCGTAAGTTTTTAGGTCATTAAAGTGGAGAGTCAAAAAAAGAAAAATCACCTTCGCCGACAGCTCCTTCCATTTGCTTACGTCTGATCTCTTAGCACAATGTTATAGTTGCTCTAAAAGAGTGTTTGTTGGGTCTTTTCGTTCATTTTATTTTTCGTTAATTTTCACGGCATTAAAATGTAGTGTCCAGAAGACATGAGCGATTTTTGCCTACAGCTACTACTATTTGGCTATTTTTTGATCGCCTAGAATCAGCGAAATTCGGCGTTGCCAAGGAGAAAATCATACATTCTGATAGAATGAAACATTCTCTTTCAAATGGCATATGACACTGTGTGGCACTGTGTGAAAAAAAAACTAGCGAAAAGAAGAAGCTGTTGGTAAAGATCGTTTTTTCCTTTCTAGCATTCCGCTTAAAATTGATGACAATAACCAGTATGAATAAACGCAATACGATATATAAGACTGACCGAAAAACAGCTGAAGGGTAGGACCTGTTGGTAAAAATTGTTTTCTGGACATTCCACCTCAGTGCCCTGAAAATTAAAGAAAATCAAGACGAACGTAAAAGTCAACATATATTTTTGTCGATCGAATAATCCTCTTTCGAACGGTGCATAACTTTGTTCGAAAAATGGTAGTACCGACAGAGGCAGAGAGAAGGAGCTGCTGGCGAATGCCTCACTTTACACTTTAATGACCTAAAAATTGACAAAAATCGGAACGGAAAAAACCGAAACAAACTACCGGATAGAGCAAATCATTCTCTTCCGACTGATGTGTAAAATTATGCAAAATAATCTTTCGTTGAAGCAGAATAGAATGATTAAAAAACGGCGTTGACCTACTTTTCAACCTAATGTATGCTCGAAGTGCTCATCAAAGAGGTTACAAAAAGCGCATACGTGAGGCTAGCCTGGTCCTCCACCCAGCTTGCTCATTTGTAAGCAGCCAATATTGTGAAGAGATGTCACTCATGGAGGCTGCCAATCAGGTAGCGAACGGTAGGGAACCAGGCAAACCTCATTGTCTTCCTGGACAACGTTACCTCCGCTGGGAGCCGTACACACATCGCTTATCTCTCATTAAGTGTTGCTCTGCATTGAATTACCTTCATATCTATTCCTGCAAAGGACCGGGTTTGCTCAACTATTGCTTGTGTATGCCGTTCGCCGTACGATACTCAGTCAAGGCTCGAACTGATCTCTCATCGCCAGCTGCGCGTGTGTATGCGTGTTCCATGTCAGCGCTTTCAAGTCTGCGTAATCTGATTTTGCTCAGCGGTAGCGAGCGCTAATGGCTCCATTCTCTTTATCGTTAGTGGAAATGTTAGATTTTAATGTTTTAGACAATAAATGCTTTGAAGTTTGGCATCCGTGTCACGTAGAGTATGTATTAATACAAAAAAAGAACACAAGTCAGATTGGACACTTTCAAATTAAGCTAATCATTTTCCAAAGACAAGTTTGACGTTTTTGAAACTAAGCTGAACATTCTTCGATTCAAAGCGAGCTTCTTCACATCAAAATTGAAACTCTCTGAGGTTATAACTTTCGCGGCAGTACATAGCCCACCTCTTCTTTTTATACTCAAAATGATTGCCGCCTTTCTGCCTCACGACGAAATTTATTTCATTATTTTTTCGTCAACAATTCTATAAAATTTCAAACAATGTCTCAGTGTGCTTACTTATTGTGGCAGGTGGACCAAGAAAACTTCAAAAGATGCCATACCAAATTTTCCTTGAACAAAAAACTGTTCTAACCGTCTTGTTTTAATTTAGAAGGTGCTCAGTTTGATTTCAAAAACGTCAAGCTTGATTAAAGTAGTGCCCAATTCGATTTGAAAAGTGTCCAATTTGACGTGAAAATGGTAGATCTACACGCACCACACAGCATGCCTGCTCATCGCTTGAGGATGCTTGGAAATTTTCGATTTCAAAAGCTGAGATCGGGGAGCGTATCAGATACGAAGGGAAGCCGAATGGTGAAAATCTCTAGAATGATACATAATTAGCAATCAGCGGTAGGTCTGACTGCTTTTTGGGATTTCTCCCCTGAAACACTGCGCAGCTTATCCGCGCGATCACGCACCTTAAATCGATTGTTCTTTCCAGTTCATTAGATCTTTGGAATCTATCCTAGTCGGGGGGGGGGGGGGCACATATCTGTAGAGTACTAACAAATCGACTTGAGACTTACCGAGCGGCTCCTGGAGAAATAGGACAAAACTAGAAAATTCCAGAATTCCAGAAGAAAAAGGAAAATTTGCTTGCACCGCGGTTGTAAGGAGGCGAAGTTATGTGCCCTCCTCACCATGTTAGATCCTGGTTATAACATGTCAGGCTGTGGTCAGCACACAGCATGTCTTCATTGCGTAGCTCTTTGCCCGCCGAGACTGTTTCAAACAGCGTCGATTTGATTTTTTTGTTTGTTTGCTCGTTTTTTCTTTTCTTTTAGGTTCTATCGTGTCCACTAGTAGTCGGATTCATGAACGTTCCCGGGAACGTTCCCGACTTCCCACGAGAAGCGACCAGGTAAGAGAGCGAGGAGGAACAGAGGGGCGAGAGATGATAGATGAGGTGGGAGAGAGAGGCGAGAGATGATATCGCATATCTCCCGCTCCCGCCGTTTCAGGAGTCGCTCGGTATGCCTCGACTCGATTTTTTACATACTTTTTAGGTAAGTGCCTCCTCCCAACTAGGATAGATCCGATTTTTGTCTTCAACTTTTTAAAACTTCATACTGTAGTCTTTGAAACATAAAAAATACATTACTTACTAAATTTTTGAAACTACTGAACTATTCTCCGTGATCGCTAGAAATATCAAAACATAGTTGCATAGCAATTGAAGAACAACTGCAACTACGATTACAGGGTGGCTTGGCTCCTAATTACTTGCGCGTAGTTTATTATTAATAACGTCAACAAAAAGCAACAGTTATACAATCTGTTACAGCTTCTATATAGAGCAATGCCTAGCAATCACTCACTCGAGAAGATGTTCGAAATGAGCTCCTTTTGCAGCAATACAGGCCTTCAGTCTCTTCTTCACCGACATCACTGTGGGGTGCAGGAAGGTGACGTCGATATCGTCCCACATCTTCTGAAGTGAAGCTTTGAGAGCGTTCGAACTTTGGTGACTCTTCGAGTAGACCTTCTGCTGCAAGTAGCCCCACACAGCGAAATCCATGGGATTCAGATCAGGCGAGCTAGGTGGCCAGAAGTCCTTCGTCCAGTAGCCACGGAAGTGACTCTCGCAGAATGCCAGTGCGGATCTCGCAGAATGAACAGATGCCCAGTCCTGTTGGAGCACGCATTGACCACTGACAAAATTTTCAGCAACCCACAGGAGAAGAAAATAGCGCAGGATCTTTCTTGGTAGACTTCAGCGTTGATTTTCACTGAACGGTCGGCGAAAACCAGAGGTGTCTTCTTGTCCAGGGTAATGTCAGCCAATACCACTACAGATTTCGGAAAAAGGGTCCTGTTGAGAACAGAACAACATGACGTTGAGGAGATCTGTTTTTGGATGGAGGCAGCAACCGACACTGATTCTGTGAGTTGTGTGCCACTTCAATGGTAAGAATCTTCTCGTCTGTCCAGATAACGTTTGACAAGCGGCCCTGCTGGATCTCGTTTAGCAACAACTTGGATTTTTCCAATCTGATCTGCATGGCAGCTTCCGTAAGAGCTTGTCCGCGATAAAGACGATAACTGCGAAGCACAAGATCCTGTTTGACGATCTTCTGTATTGTTCTGCGGGAATCCCAAGGTCTACGGCCATACGATTCATGCTAACTCCATTGTTCCGGTCGATTCTCTTTTTGATGACATTTCGAAGGCGAGAGTGTTCACAGTACGTAGTTTGCCAGATCTTTTTCTCGGTTTGATCGTTCCTTCCTCTCTGTACTGTTTCACAATGTGTTGGACTGTTCTGGCAGAAATCTAAAGTTGTCGAGCGATTTCTGCTGCAGAATGTCCTTCATCGGCGAGATGAGTGATGGTAGAACGATGTGGTGAAGCTTTCATTGTTGAGGGTATTGAATGTGTCACCCTGCTTGGTTTTTGTATATACTTCCCCCATTCTAGAAAATCCTAATAATTGATCTCCAACCACTTTCGAAAATACAGTAGCGGTTAGAATTTCGCGCAAATAATTAGGAGCCACCCTGTAAACCTATAAAAATTCTTTTAAAAAATTCTAAAACTTGAAACCTCAGAACTTAAGCTTTGGAGTCAACTCATCAGTTTTTTGTCATCATTTTTTGCGGTCTCAAAACTTAATTTTCAAGGTCGAACTATTTTTTAAAAAACTGTGAAAACATTGAAGTTGCTGAGATCTGATGACTACTGTGTTGAGATCTGACCGCTGGCTACCGTTGATATTTCTCACTCACTAAATCATAGGACATTGAATTATTGCACATGAATATGTCGTATCTACCCCAAAACAAAAAGTCTGACGTTTTTTGAGCGCTTCTTAGCGCGGTGGAAACGTCGGAGTTGTCCAGAGTTGTGAGAATCACGACTAAATTGGATTTCGCACCGTATCGTCTCGAAGACCGCCCGTTCGACTACCGTACCGCGCACCACTGGATTCCCTTGGCCTAATTCCTTGTTCGTCGACTTCGACTTGCTCCTCGACGATACCCCTTTCACTGTCCTCCGCCCCGCCATAATGGACCCGTCAACCGAACTCGTAGGAATGAAGAAAATAAATCATTAAACTAACTGCCTCTAATCACCTAAATGATCACCACCGGTGCAACAAGAGTGGCTGAGCTAATAGTGGTGCGGCTTAGCCTTTAAAATTAAACTATCACTAAATTAGTATTGGTGGTATACCTGTAAATAATAAATTAGAGTAATACTTACGGAGAGTGGGACGAACTGGTCATTTCTTAACACATATTGAAATACGTCCACCCTATAAAAGTCAAATATAACATGTCAAGCTAAGGATTTCCATGTCAGTTAAAATAACTTCCTCTAACCATCTAAATGACCACCACCAGCGCAACATGATGCATCGGGCAAATGGATTCCACTAACCCACTGGACTTCTGCAGGCTCACTACATTAATCACTATTTCCTTCACATAAAGGATAAGGATAAAGGACGGCGTTACTCAATCCCTTCTGGGATGCGCCAGCGCATTCTACTTCTACGGGATGTCGTGGAGGCGACATGAATGCGTATTAGGCCATACAATGACTTGTGGTGGCCAGCCGATGAACAAGTCAGCGCTCTATCCTTTCCAGACAAGTCTGGTACCAATTCACCGACCCCGGAGGGATGGAAGGCTTGGTTGGCCTGGGCGGGAAATCCGAACCAGGAACCTGGTATCGGGTGCACGCGACAGTCGCGCCTCCTCCGACTGCGCTACACGCGCCCATTTCCTTCACATACTCGACATTTTTTCATCGCTTCATAAATTAATCTATTTATAACTCTAATTAAAATTCCGATTTCTTAGTGCCTTGCTGTGTTGACATTGTTGAGGATCTTAGGTGTGGTGCGGTGCAGAGCGCAGTTTGTGGCAGGAGCTGTTTTCACATTGAACCTTCCATGGGCAGTGGGCTTTAGTACTCTGAAAGCTGGTACGAGCCCATCCGCACTACCAGTCGCATGGACGCTAGCCGTGGGTCTCGGAATCCGTCAGCCGGTGGCCCGGTGCCAAAGATGCAACCGGGGGGGGGGGGGGGTCACAGATGCCAATCAACGGTTACGTCATCGTATGTCTGGGGCTGCCTTGTGTTGTCATTGCGAACGGTTCGAATTTGCGATCAACGATTGGTCAGGGAAACTCGGCAAAGAAATCGGATAACACCATAACTGTGAGCTGTCATAACGATGTTTTGTTGCGATCAAAACTTCTAGCGCCAGGCGGGACTCGATCCCGCACCTCCCTCTAACCGGGCGGGAATGCTCTATGCCATTACACCACCGGCGCCGTTTGATCGAATGCAACATCCACACCACGTGGGACCGATCAGCACCCACCCGTATCCGGGATGAACTCATTTACCGTCATCCTCTTATCAAGATCATGGTCTTCGTAACCATTTAACTCTTGTCGTTTTTCCTATTGACTTTGACAATAACTGATTATCAGTGCGCACAATTCAGCGTTTAGAAGCTTGGGTTCGAACTGCACCACCTCCAGTTCAAAACTTCATGGCGTCTATACGTAGTAGTAAAGTCCAAATCACACTTTCTATTCGGAAACTGTACCAATCAGTTGACGACATTGACAACAACGTTTTTTTTTGGCGAATGATTGACGGAGCCTTCTTCTCCTAATAAACGCCTCAGTACGATAGTTGAGCGAAAAGCTGCTCTAATCGAATTCAAGACTAGAATAGAGCTGCTTCTAGCAAGTGCAAAGAACAAGCTCATTCCTACCTTTGAGGTAGCAAAAAATGTCGACTCGTCTAATTCCGCTTTGCTGCAAAATGAACTCGACGAGCAGTGGGATAAAAACGACGGTGATGAAATAGAAGGCGGAGGAAGTCCTGATAAGTGTGACCGCTCAACTACAAAGGCTCAATGTCTTTGAGTCCAACATACTCAAAAAACCGGTAGCACGCCTAAACAGCCATATCAGCAAGAAATCGCAAACGCTAGAAATGCAAGTTCTCAACTCAACAACGCCCCTTCAGTATGTAATCAGATGCTACACTCGCTTCAAAATTCTGCTATCATCGCTCGTTCTAACGGCATTTCAGAAACACAAGCAACATTTAGAGTTCGTAATACATCTTTTGATCCTGCTCTTGAAAAAAGCTGCAACGTTTTACCTTCGCATCTTCGCAAGCTCGAAGTGGAACCATACTTCGTAGATATTGGTCAGTTCAGTGAGTTATGGTGCATGTTTGATACAGTTGTTCACTCAAATCCGCACATTCCTATCTTCGCTAAGTTTGGATAAATGAAACTTGCTTTTAAAGGAAACGATTCTCAGATTATTCAGCGTATCCATAATTCAAAACTAAACTACGAGCTTGCCATAGAGCTGCTTCACTAACGTTTCAACAAACCTCATTCAGGTAGGAACTCAATTTTCCAACAGTTCAAGGATTTGCGCTTCAGTATCATCCATCTTGCAACGTTATTCTCTATGCCAAATACAATCGCTTATTGCACACTCTCTAGATATGAAAACAATAGCACTGCCTCCTCTATGCTACACATTGTTCTTCACAAGTTTCTTGAGCGCATTAAACTTGATGTTGCCGAATTGGAGCACGCCTCTGGAACTATTTGAACTCTTGAACAGCTGTTAGCAGGGCTAGATTGCATTGTAGAAGAACTTAAAGCGATTGAGTCATATCAGGCACCGTCTTCAATAGTACACTCAGAATATCACGTCAACTCAGCCTCTCCAAAGTTAGAAGTACCTCGCCTTCCGAACAGGACCACCCTCTGTGTTGTTCCTGTCTTTCTCGCAAACATTCTCCGCTTAGATGTAGAGGGAACTTTTCCACACGAAAGCGTAGACGCATTGTTTGCATGCATAAGCTTTGTTGGAAATGCTTTCGAGAAGACTACGCTAGTAACGCTTGCACTTTTCCTTGTGCTACGTGTGAACAAGACCATAACATTTTGTTATGCGATGCAAAAGTAAACCAAGTCGCTGAAACGAGCCTGATCGTTATAATAGAAGTCCTTCGCGTGAAAGTAATGGATCAGTGAGAAGTTCTTCACGTGACAGCCTCTACCATAGACCCTTCCGCTCACTGAGATAGTTCTCTCCAGCACCGCAGAAATCGGTATCATTTTACCGAACCGCAATTACTTCCCAAAAGGAAGTCACGTCTCTTATGCACACAAAAATATTCACCAGGATGATTTCGGAATCGTCGCCTAAATCTTGCTCACGCTCGCTATCCGCGTCCTCACCAGGCTCATTCTTGTAAACGCCAACGTATACAATACTAGGACGCGATCATATGAAGCGCGCACCGTCCTCTTGGACTCAGGTTCGCAGCCAAGCTTCATCACCACATCAGCTGTGTACCGCCTACGCTTATCGGTCAGCAACCGAGAAAGCGTCACCCTAGTTACGCTGGGAGGCCACGCGTCATCAGAACGTTCAGACATAGTTGTCACTACGTTCAAGGACAGGTGCGGTGAAGAATTCTATCTCTGTTGTCTCTTTGTTAAAGATGTTTTGACTGTGCCTCAATCTACTGTAGCGCTTGGAAGGAACGACAGAGAACTCCTGGCAAGCTTAGGCACCAAAGACAACATGCGCACATGGATACGCGCAACTCTTAACTTCTGATATCCTCATAGGCATGGATCAGTTATGGAAAATTACAAGAAAGCCTTCAGAAATGTTACCGTCAGGACTAGTGCACACTATTCTAGATTTGTCTCTGTTGTTTCAGGTAAAGAAGTGTCTTCAGCGTATCATTCAACAAAATGTGCCGGAATTTCAAGCGACAAAGAAGAGGACCATAAATTAAACGAAGAGGTCAACAGGGTTTGGTCAACAGGGTGAAAGCGATAGGAATCACCGATGATCCTGATCCTGCATTCGGCGCAAAAGAAAACGAGCGCTTCGTCAAGGAACTCTACGAAACAGCCGAAGTGATAGATATCTTCATGTTCGCTTTTCTTGGAAACGAAATCATCCGCCTTTGGCTGATAATAAGAAATTGGCATATAAACAACGTCAATACAATAGCCTCTCTTATCGACCGGACGCTGCGTACGCGAAGGTATTCAATGACCAACTCGCATTATCGAAGAAGTCAGTAAAGATTTGCCCAGCCAAGGTCGATGCTACTACCTACCGCATCAGGCAGTAATCAAAAAAGCGCAACTTCCCGATTCGAGTGCTATTCGACAATTCTTCTCATTGCAAGGGAGCGCCTAGCTTAACCGACTGCACATTCCAAGGTCCTACCAGATTGCCAAATTTCGTGGGAATCCTAATGCGCATGAGGACATTTCGCCTGTTGTTAATATCTGACGTTGATAAAGCGTGAGGAGTTAATATCAGGCGTTAAGAAAAGGTGATTCGCCATGCACGACGCTCCAGCAGATTCGAGTCTACGCAGGGACCGAGAAACTTCAACCTCGGAAGGATCTTTCTCCTAAGCCCCCGGAGTGTCGTGACGATCACGACTAATTTGGATTTCGCGCCGTACCGTCTCGAAGACCACCCGTTCGACTACCGTACCGCGCACCAGTGGATTCCCTCGGGCCTAGTTCCTTGTTCGCCGACTTAGACTTGCTCCTAGCCGATACCCGTTACCGTCTGCCGTCCCACCATAATGGGCCAGTCAACTACGGCCCCAAGCTCGCTCGGTCTAGCTGCACGGCATGCGTTGTTGTTGAATGCACACAACGCACGGAATTTGACGGCTTCGTCCAAAAATCGCCCCAAACTGCATTCCTCGATCAGGGGGAGTCCGCGGCTGGGTTCTGCGCTCTCCGAGCTAATTTTCCGCCTTGCCACCCAGTTATGTGTGAAGGTGTACAATGTGTGGGGCTTGCCGGTGTAACTTGTTACAGTGTAACTTGTTCTTTGTAGCTTGTTACTATTTATCGTTACTGGCATAACAACAAAAATCATAAAATACAAGTAACGAGCAAATCAACAGCATAATAACTACAACCAGTTCTTCAAATCATAAAAGACACGTAAGAGCGAATCACTCAAACTTCAAAATCTTCTACTTCGCTCTTTCTTCTTTTCATCATTCGAACTTTTTTCCTCTGAAATAAATGTACTCCAATACAACGATGTCTCGTAGGAGAACTGATCAACTTGTGACGATCACTTACAGAGAGCAAACGAATCGGTGCTCCTCTTCTAACTGGCCCGCCAGAACTCAATTCTTAACAGCGATCCAACTTCGCCACAGAACGTTGTCTTGTTATCGCCCCGACATCCGTACAAAGGTGTTTCAAACTGTTGACGACATGCTCCAGGATTTCGGCGGCTTCTGGGTTCTTGGCGATTTGAACCGAATGCGCTGTCAGCCTTGACGAAAACTAATTTGCACCTGAAAGAAACTGTGCCAACCAAGTCCTTAGGCAATAGTTCTGATAATCCCACCATTTCGATTTGTTGAAGATTTCTTTCTGCGGTCACTAGAAACCGTTTCAGCGTCGTTTACTTCCTCGCTTTCATCGTCGACTTTCACATTCGACTTGGGTAGATCCTCTATTTGGAGTTCGGGGGAACTGGTTTCTACGGTGAACGTAAATGTGAAGCGTCGGCCTGAATTCAAACGATACGTCACAAGGAAATATAATGGAGCCAGTTCAGCAAACCTTCAGGGTGAACAATCAGTGCTGCATGAATGTGCAAGCAGCAGACTCCAACCTTGCTGTCGGAAAGGCAAGTACAATAAAACGGATAAGCACACGCATTCCCTCCCGAGTGCAGTGATTGTTCAGCTGAAAAAATGTAGATTCAAAAGCTCAACCAAAAACTGTTGATAAAAGTGCTCACCACTGCGTCACAGCTACAACGTCTTTCCTTTATATGATAAGTGTTTGCTCCAGAGTGTATTATCCAGCGTCCCTCTGCCACTTCTATTCTTTCTTCGCGATCCCTGAATGCTTTTATTCCTGCATCATGCGAGCTGTGTTGCTTAGGCGTGGTCGAAGACAAGCGACGACACAGCTGCAATCACAGCAATTACGAAGCAACTAACTATGCAGGTGGAATGGAAACAAAGCTCTATATGGAAATCGTGCTCCAAAGCTGGTGGCATTTCGATAAGACAGTGCACCACGGAGTCTATTCTTGAATTTCCCATTCGAACAGAGCATTCATGCTTTAGCCGTTAGTGGAATCGCTCCACAACCATGGAGGTATTAAATGGCGCGAAAATTCTTGCATATCCGCCCCATTGACTTAGGCGACTGCTCCTAAAATAGGTATCTCAAGTAACAAACAGCAACCATATATGTATATAATGAATAGAATTTGAATTAGTGGGCGGCAGGGAACGAGCTGAAAAGATGTAAACGACTTAAAACCGCATGAAGAATGAGCGAAGCTTATCAATGCAGGCGCAAGCAGGGACGGGAGGGGGGGGGGAGGGTCATCCCCTACTCAGTGGTCATACGCTTTGGTAAAAAGGCACATGTCCAGTTACACCATAAATAGCTTATCTCAGTTCACTGTAGTGGTAGAATACAGTATTACTGCAAAAAAAAGTCCGGTTTCAAAAAAAAGTCCGGCAAAAAAGTCCGGTTTCAAATAGTGCTGTACTACATGATCACCCCGGACCCTATTTACGTCTCAATGCAGTATCACGTAAGGTTTTGAATGCTTCAGTATAGCTATCATAATATTACGATGAGCACAACTTGGTAGGAGATAGGAAGTGTGGGGTATGAAGTACATCAAACCATCATATATGATGGTGAGCACAAAGGAAAGAGAACTTGGCAGGAGATACGAAGTCTAGAGATTCAAAGTCCGCCAGACACAACGACTGATTGAACGAAGATTGAATGGGTAATTTGTTCCAACCACGATACGTGCAGCGCCTGAGCGCACATTTTGTGTTGTTCATACACTGGAGAGGAGTGTTCTATATGTACAAAAGGCTTTTGGAAATTTGGTATGTCTAAAGACGAACGACCTAATAACTAGCCAACATCGAGGAAATGAAAGCTCACTTACTATGCACTTCAGCCGTGAAAGTTCAATTTTAGACGCATTTGATCAGACAGCTGCAAAAATGAGGTTGAAACCCCATCGCTAAAGTGGAAAGAAAGGAAAGGAACGACCGTAAAGTGGCAAGAAGCACAGGAGTGGCCTTTGAAGTGCATTTCTAGCGCGATGTCCTCAAATGTGGTGTTTGTGTCCATTAACAAAACAGACGCGGTGCAGCTGGAGTTGAGTTTGGGATCTTACAGGCCAGTCAAACGAACTCGTAGGAAAGAAGAAAATAAACTTACTTACTTTGATACTTTGATGGTCCTTTGTCGGCTGGAGGTCTTCTCAGCGGGGACCACAACTCTTCCAGACCGCTCGATCTCTGGCTGCTTGCAACCAGTGAGGCAGACTCCGCTCTCTGAAAGATCTTGCAGCATTTCCTCGACTTCTGCCGTGCTGGTAGAGATCAGAACAATATCGTCGGCGAAGCGAAGGTTGCTGATCCGTTTACCGTCGACAAGGTAGCCTTTATCGTCCCAGTTCAAGTCTTTCATGGCATCCTGGAGTGCCGCCGGCGTTGATTTCCACAGAGTCGAACGCTTTCCGGTAATCCACGAAGACAAGGACAAGTGGGAGGTGGTATTCGCGGCTCCTCTCGATGAGCTGTGAGACAGTCTGGATATGGTCCATGCAGGAGAAATCCTTGCGAAACCCTGCTTGCTCCACTGGCTGATATTCATCCAAGCACCGCTCCATGCGGTTAAGCAGTATCTTGGTGAAGATCTTGTACACAACCGAGAGAAGACTGATGGGTCGATAGTTGTTGATATCCTCCTGCTGACCTTTTTTGAAGATTAAAACCGTTTTCGATTCCTTCCATGAGTCCGGAATCCTACCAATTCGAAGGTAGTGGTTGAAGTGCTTGGCAAGAAGTGAGCAGACGGCACTGCCACCCGCACGAAGGAGATTAGCAGAAATGCCGTCCGGTCCGGGAGCAGTGCCCGGCTTCATCCTTCTGATGGCATGAGCAACTTCTGATTCCAGAATGGGAGGTACTTCCTCAGCTGGTGGCATCAAGCATTTCGGGACAGTGATGGAAGAACGGAACAGATCTGTGTAGAATTCCTGAACGATGGCCTCCATCGCTCTTCGAGACGTTTGCGTTGTTCCATCCTTATCCACAAGGGCTGACATTATTGCCTTCTGATCGCAGAGATCTCGTTTGCAGCGCTTTATGCTTGAACCTTTCCCAGCGGCTTCTAACAGCTTCAATCTTCTGTAGGCTTGAATGGACTCCTTCACTGCAATTCGACAGACCTTCGAGATGGTGACTTTTTCCAGATGGGAAGCATTAGGATCCAGTTTAACAGCTCTTCTTTGCTCCAAGAGTTTAATCGCATGTGCGTTGAGTCTTGAAGCAGACGGTGATGTGGCTTCGCAAGAGCTGCTAGCACATTTCAACAGTCCTTTGGAGAGACGGTCGTAGTCTTCCGATGGATCTTCAAGAAGATTCCAATCGTACGACTTTATTGCATATTCCAACTCCTCAGACTTGAATGTGGGGATCCTCACCGGTGCCGGTTTATGAGTGTCACGCTTGAACATCCTCTTTTTGAGAGTCAGCTTCGCACGGACAAGACGGTGATCCGAGCCGGTGTCAAATGAAGGCAGCATGGAGACGTCGAACAGACTCCAGCGTCTGTTTGTAAGAACATGGTCGATCTCCGAACGTGTTTCTCCATTTGGGCTTTCCCAGGTCCATCGTCGGTTTGAAGGCTTCTTAAACATAGAATTTCCATGGTAGAGACGGCACGCGGATAGGAAGTCTATCAGGCGCTCTCCGTTTTCGTTCCTTGAGGAAGTTCCATGTGGTCCTAGCCTCGATTCGTCGTGATCATTCGTACCGACGATAGCGTTAAAGTCACCAACGACAACTTTGTAGTAGCTCTTCTCGTCGTTGACAGTCCTTTCGAACAGCTTGTAGAATTCCTCCTTTTCTTCATCTGTGGCCGCAGATGTTGGAGCATATCCATTTATGATGGAGATGCTTCCTTGATCTTTGGTTTCCAGACGAAGAACAGCTACTCGCGGACTGATGATCTTATAAGAGTCTACTAGGTGGTGCACTGTCGAATTGACGAGAAATCCAACTCCGCCAATATTCTTTCTGTCCACCTTTGCTCCGATAATGAGAAGCTCGTTGTGGTCGGTCCTTCTTATGGTTTCCGTTCTGCCTTTCGTTTCCTGCAGGGCGATAACGTCGTATTTGATGTTGCGGCTTCTGTAAAGCAGTGTCCGAAGATCCTGCTCAGATGCGATCGAACGACAGTTATAAGTGCAGACGAATAGGCAGTTTCCGTGTCGTGGTGGGAGGGAGTTTCCGGTAGTCCGATTCCAATGACGTCCTGATAGTTTAACTCCGAGATTAGATGGCCCCTCGCCGGAGGTGGATGCAACCGACGTCGTAGAAGTCCACCTCCGGCGCGCGGAGGACTGGGGCGCGGGTTTAGTTGTTTGAGCCGTAGCGGTGGTCTGGTTACTCACATGTTCCTGGCCAGGGATACAGGAGAGCCGCCCATACACGACAAAGCGTCGCGTACTGCGTGACCGTTTGTGCCGTTAGCCACCACAAAGTGATGTTCACCCCTTCACCGCGGTGAGGTGGCACATGAAGGGGGAAAATAAACCATTAAACTAAATGCCTCTAACCACCTAAATGACCACCACCGGTGCAACACGTGGCTGCGCTAATAATGGTGTGGCTTGACCTCTAAAATTAAACAATTATTAAATTAGTATAGGTTGTATACCTGTAATTAATAAATAGAGTAATACTTACGGAGAGTGGGACCAACTGGTCATTTATTAACACATGTTGAGGTACGTCCGCCCTATAATGTCAAATAAAATATGTTATCTTGGTCAAGCTAAGGATTTCTATGTCAGTTAAAATACTAACTTTGCTCATGATAGGGCATTTATGAAAATGTTACCCAATTGGCTCAGAGCTTCTTGTGCTCTTCAAAGGTATCCGATCGTGAAGTGTTGTCGTTTCCGAGTTTGTTCCAGTACCTTAGTATAGGCAAAGCTTATTTCGGGAGCACTCAAAATACATCCCTGTTTGTTAATCCTACCAGTACCTTGTGGGCAACGGATAACGTGTTAACGGTGGATTCGCTGAGTTCTTTCATTTCTGATCTTGATGCAGTTCAAGTAGCAGCCTACGAGTGCTTTCGTGACAGCGTCTGGTAAGTTCTTGAGGGGAGACTGTCGGATAGTGACTTGTCTTCCAATAAATGTATTTTGGATGCTGCCACATGGATGGCAGGTCTGAATTACTAGTTATTGCTTCGATTCTGAAAAGTCATTAAAGAACGTTGTCGTATAACCTAAGACCTGTGAGGCAGAGTCTGAAGTAATCAACTGCGTGTAATGTGGTGTTCTTTGAGCTCGAGTAGATCTTTCCAGCGACCGAGCAACTCGCTCAAATAGCATGCATGGAAGTATGAATCACAAGATTATATGAGCTCGGGTTGAATTCTGTTAATGCAGACAGCCTACAGATATTAATGCAGTGTGGGCCATAAGTCCTGCAACAAAAACTCAGCCGCATAACTCCGGTCACGAGGGATGAAAACAAGCACGATTTAGACCAAAATTACTCATGCCTTCAAGAACAGCTGCCGTAGAATCATTCATTATGAACTCTCTTTGCAACTTCAAATCTTGCATGCTACTGTGCCGTATGGAGCTTGCTTTCTCCTTTAAAATGGCCGATAAAACAGTATTGTGTACATTACGTTGAGATCTAGGGAATTTGCTGGCCATTCTTATGCAGGTATGAAACTGAGTAGATCGAGCCGGGACCAGCCCTGTGTCCTTTTCGCTTTGTCTGCCAGAGCGCTGTTTTACTGGAACGTCCATTCCGCTTCGACGTAGTGGAAATGAGCCCAAGGATGGAGATGGTTTCTTCAGGATACCCTCCTGATAACTTTCCTTATTTAATTTTACTCCTTTTTCAACGAAAACCAATGGACATACTTGCCCAAACCATCATTGATGCTGGTTGAGTGTTTCACGAGACCACTCTTCATACGCAGTCAGCTTTCTTAGAGCAGCGTGCAAGTACCTTCATATTTTTGATGATTGTACTCAACGGTGAATAATTTTTCATCAGAGAAAACTGTAGAGGGGCTCACCGCGAGTAGCGCACTACCTTTTTTCTTCAAGATACCTTCTGTTTGTTGCTTAGCACCTGTTTCATGCTTGCGAAGGCGCAGCTAGCTTGTTCCTTACCAGCCTTTATATGGTGTTGTGGAGGAGGTGGAGATCTTTCGCCAACTTCCTTATGCTCGTCGCTGGATTGCGTGCAACTCGCAACAGTGTTCTTCGGTCGTAACTCTCACCGGGCGTGCAGTCTTGGGAAGGTCTTGGATAGTTTCACGCTCGAACACACAATAAGCCGTTGAGCGAACTTAAACTTCAGATTTCTAGCAATTTTCGAGGTTGTATGTTCCGATTTTGACAGGACTAGGATTTGGGCCCTTTTAAATGCGCAACTATTCTCTACAAAAGGGCGTACACTTTTGCAAACTATAAAGGATATTCTAGAAGGAGTGCACTGAAGAATCGTTAGCGCTTGTTTCGAAAAGTCGATATCCTTCCCGGTAAAGAAAGCGCGAAACTTGTTGCAGAACTTATGGTCCACCTTCTAGATGGTGGATTCCACTCAATATTCCAGTTCTGCACCAAGTGGCGCCCGTGGTGGAAATCTCGTCAGAGAGGCTTCGCTGGTGTTCTTCACCATAATCGCCCCTGCTTTGGCGATCAAGCGATGATTTACTCTAGCAATCTCGAACAATGAGTTGAGCTTGAAGCACTAGCAGCAACGTATGTCCCATTTAAGTGCCCATTTAGATTAGAATGAAAGCGCATAATATAAGTAGGTGCTCGCCGTCGTCACAATCCCAACAGTAGCGTCGGACTGTGCAGCCAGTAGCGATCTCGGTCATGGTACGAACGACTGAATCGGATGAGGGTGGGAAGTGCAAGCATTTGTCTTTGATCTTTTTGAGCTCCTCATCGAACACTTATCGCATTTTACTGGTAATGAATGGCCGAACTATAAAAGTAGTCCGATAAATAAATAATGTTTGGTGTGTCATCCGAGAGTGTATGGGCCAAGCAGCCAACTATAAACCAACGTGGTATTCAGCATCGAAGTACGCAAGCGCAGCGCCTAGTTCACGGAGTAAAATCTCGTTATCTCGAATAAGCCTGTAGATTGCAACTAAACCAACCCCAATGGAAAAGGACTTTACTTTTTATTACCTCACTACATATATGAGCACTCAGCCCTCACCTGACCTAAGCTTTGCACTGGTCGTTGTCGGACTACTGCACACGACTGAGGTTCGATTTTATCAAGTGATCCTGCCGTTCCAAATACCGCTGTGCTTTTCCTGAGAGCGATGAAGATGAACTTTGCTGGCTCTGTTGCTGGCTGTGCCGTAGCATGAATTGTTGTCATGGATTCTGCTGCGGTGAGTCCTGCCGTAGTGCGCTCCGCTGTGATCTTGCTAGCTGCGATGAGTTCTGCTGCTCCCAATTATCCTCATTGATTGCCGAAGGGCAGCAGCGTCCCCAGACGTGATCGACGTGAAGCTCGAGGTTGCCCTCTATTACTCCTACATCCATGATCGTCACATTCGGTGCAAATTGTGATTTGGGTAACAAGATAAGATATGAGATGCAACACAACAATTGTTAGATGTCGGTCATCACGCTGCAGTTTACTGCCACTGGCTCGTAAACCCACACTTTTTCTTAGCCGCCGCCATAATATTTTCCGCATCAATACTGTCCATGGTGTCACAGTTGGAGACGTAAAGTGGAGAATCCGGGGAGGCGGCACTCTTATTCAATGCTGATTTTTCGTTCCTCCTGAATTCCTTGGATACAACAAAATGTTTTCGTAATTTTATGATATGTAAATACTGTGTAAGCGAGGATAGTGAAACACCACAAAGCAAAGGATCTCACAAGTGTTGAGTGAAATGCTTCATCCATCAGATCAACACAAGGGTTTTCATCATTAATACAGCTAACATGAGAGAATGGCAACTGTGAGATATAAGTGACAGTGCAATAACGAGAACAAAAAACAGCAAAGGCGTGATGGGCTAAGACTTACTACTAATTCAGATTTCGGTACATGATTTGCACTCCGATTTCTCCAATACGTAACGAAGCACACTCTCGTTATGAAGGCCAGAAACTACGAGAGGGATTCTCCCAACTGATATTTCAGATTGGTTTTTTCTTTCACTTCCCTTTGTGGAATGATCTCGTTTACAGAATTCATAGCATTAAATTCCATAATGTCTGTCACTCCCACCTCACCACTATAACCCATTTATTCAATTCCTACTTGAAATGGAAACAATGTTTAGAAATGTGGATGATACTTGGACTTATTCAAGACCTCCTTGGTGGACCTCTCAGACTTTTTTGATAGGTGAGAGGAAGGTTAATTGACGTGATTGAGAAGATGAAAGGCTTAACAACACGTAGCGCGCAGGATAAAGTTAAGTGTGAGTTGAAGATAGCTAGAGAATAGATGAATGATGTTAACTCGCGGAACAAGGCAAAATCTAGTCCCTGAATAAGGACGGCGGGAGACTGAATTTCATCATTGCGAACCACAACTTCTCGCCTTTGATCAGGCATGAAATAACTGTTCCTGTCCTGAATTTTTTGAAGTGCGGAACAGGAACGGATATGAGCAGTGAGGGGAATTTCGAACTGCTTCATAAGTGAAGTGAACGGGTCACTGTTAACAAATTCATCCAGCAGAACACAACATTCGAAGGTGTCGAAGCCGAATTCACTCACTTCTCCAAATCGGGAATCTCCATTGACCGCTTCCAGGTACACAGCAGGGATGAGCGGATTAACCGTTATCCGTTATCCGTTATCCGGTTTCCGGGGGGTTTTGGCCTATCCGTTTTATTGTTCGTTATCCGGCGATTTTGGGCCGGATAACGAACAACAAATTAGCTGAATCTTAGCTCTAATCTTCTAATCTTGGACGTGGTGATGGGTGGGCTATGTACAGGATCCTTCACGATCGCAAGAGCGGTCGTCAGAAACAACAGAAGTATTCAAATATAGAAGGGTTAATTGAAGTTTCCTCACTTGGGAACTGACTCCATATTTTAAAGAAATCTAACGCCCAGCCTTACAGAGTGCTCGCTAAGCCTGTAGCATACTTATATGAGGCGTACTTAGCACAGCATTGTTCATTCATCTCAAGTCATGTGCTGACCAAGAAGGCAAACAAACTGCTACTAGCAATCGCCAAAAGTGGAGAGCCGTATCCTGGGAAGAATTTTTTGACGCAGATCTTTCCATCGTATCATTTGTGGATACACGATTGCCGTATGTTCAATTTGATTGCAGGTGGTAATGGTACCTTTTTAGCCATAAGCTGTCGTGAATTATCAAAAAATACTGCAGTACAGCAATGAATACTAGCAAAAGAAATAGGATTAATCCAAATGCATAGTGTAAGCAACTTCTCCAATAAAAATTTTAGGGGGCAATAAACTACTAAACGAACTTATTATCGTGGGTGCTGAAGACATGTAGATTTGTTTTAATTTGTGAGTTTTTTTTTGTGAAGCTTATCTGCAACATAGGAAACACCTCCGTTTCGGGGCTGGGTCGGATATTCTTCCTCTGCTCCAGAAGGGATGGGTCAGATATTCTTCCTCAGATCCTGAAGGTCTGGATGTCATAACTCTTTGAGTGTGTTTGCCGTACACAACTGCTTGCAGCTACTACCCAAAAAGTTAGTATTAGCTTGGAAAAAAGTCTCTTCACACTTCGAAATTTTTTTTACCCTTCTCCTTGTAAACGCACTAGCCAATGTTGATTGCTGATTTCGTAATCCTATCACACTTGTCTACCGTTCGCACGCAGACACAGGTTAAGACTCTTCTTGTAGTTCGTTATCCATCCAATCTTCCGGACTCAATGCTAGATCTACCTCATGGCCATTTTCTCATGGCCATTCTTCATGAATTCATTAAAGAATCCACAGCACGTCAGGCAGCCGACCAAATTATCCATATATATGGCTTGGAATCCACTACTCATCGCGCCTGCTATGAGTGGTTCGGAAAGTCTTTAAAGGGAGATTATTCACTGAGGGCAAAGCATGGTCAGGAAGGCCAAATGGATTGGACGACAGTGAACTACACCATCTTCTTCGTACCGATAGTTGGCAGACGACACGTCAGCTGGCAGAGAAGCTCGAAGTGTCTCATAGGATAGTAGGAATCCATCTGAAGAATCTTGGCTTTCATGGAAATTTGGAGCTTGGATTCCACATGCCCTGTCAGACACTCAGAAAGGTCGACGGCTCTCCATCGCTACTTCTCTTCTGTCCAGATAAGAAAGAAAATCGTTTCTTCCGCGGATTGTGACAGGCGAAGAGACCTGGGTTCTGTATGCCAACTTCCGAAGAAAAAGACTATGGGTACAAAAGGGAGAGGGCCCTAAGTCTGATCTCAAGCCTAATGTTCACGAAGGGAAGATTCTCTTGAGTGTTTGGTGGGATATCAGAGGAGTGATTTGCTGGGAAACTCTCAGAAGTGGAGATACACTTAATGCTGCCACATACAGTGGCCAACTCCACAAAGTCGCCACAACTCTCCAAGAAAACAGGCCGGAGAAGTCAAAGATGATGATCCTGCATGATGCAAGACCACATGTTGCAAAACCCACAAGAGAAACAATAAAGGAGCTGGGGTGGGAGGTAATGCCACATCTACCGTGTAGCCCTAACCTCGTTCGTGCCGACTACCATCTCTTCCGTGCTCTCAAGCAAGAAATTGGAGAGAAATATTTTGGAACGGATGAAGACCTCAAAAATTGGATTCAGCAATGGTTCGACTCCAGAACTGCAGTCTTTTAAGTGAGAGGAATTGGAAAAGTACCCAGTCTTTGGAGAAGTGTAGTGGAACAAAATGGAGTTTATCTCAATTGATTTGACTTTGTATTTGTGAAGTAATAAATCTTTGAAAAAAATGAAAAGACTTTTTTCCAACCTAATATTTTATCCATCCCAGATATTTCCACGTTCAACTATCATGGATCTTGTGATGCTATCGAGCAGCAACAACAGTAACGGTTCATAGCATGTGTAGGACAAGATCGTTATGTGAAGTTTGTTTCGCTGGATGTCTCCTGCCTTCTTCTTATTTCCAGAGGCATCGGAGGAATTGCTCTTCCAAGAACTATTCTATCTTTCAACTGCTCTAATTAAAAAACAGCGTCGTTAATGCGGCGACTGCAAAAGGTTTAAAAAACACTATTAAAATGTTTAGAAATGGCTTATAAATTAACACTGCATTAAGCCCTGATCTGTTGTTGAATATAGTGCAATTTAAAACGAGTTTTAATTTTTGTTGTTTGTTCGTTATCCGTTTTTCCGTTGTCCGGCCATTTTCAGACAAAATTATCCGTTATCCGTTATCCGGTTTTCAAAACTTCATTATCCGCTCATCCCTGGTACACAGGCTTGAGTAGTGCCATTTCCACTGATTGCTTCCAATAGTAGCTAGATGAGTACTGGCTGCAATTGCACAGTCGATAGCTGAAACTTCTCGCTGATCCGGCTTCTCTACAGAAGCGGGCGGCAAGGTTTCGTTGTCTTCGCAGAACTCGCATGCCAGAAGGCCTCGCACAGTGTAGAGACTTGAGGCGACTGTTCACTAGCGATCGATAGCGCGCTGAGTCACCCGTTCGCGTGCCTCTGCTCGCAACTGACCGATAGCGACGGTTAATGCGAGAGCAAAAACCACAAAAACAAGAGACTGGGAAAAACAGAAGCAAGGAGAGGTGAACAAACAACGCGCAATGTTCTAATTCAAAAAATGTCTAAAAATTTCCTTTGTAACGCTTCCAAAAAGAACTCTACTTACTTTCAGTTTTCTAAGTGATGTAGGTCGCAGAAGGGATTAGGATCGGGCTCGTATAGCCATCGCGTTGTCTGACAGGACACCGATAAGGGGCCGTAAATAACAGAGAATAGACACCTCCTTCGTATCGGGGGAAGGGGTTCAGCGTGTGTCCAGCGGTCCTGTCAGCCCAGCGCCTGGCCGACGCCTCTACAGGTTGAGGTCGTATGTTATCCGATATCCATTTATGTATGTCAAAGCCTTGTTTCCTCTCTATCTGACCGGCGGAGCAAAATTGAAATATCAGTGCCTCTCAGAAGCCACAAAGGACGATTGGGTACAGATGGCAACGGCGTTAGCCAAAAAGTTCAAAACTGAGGCCATAGTAAGCAATGGTCGCGACGAACTACATCATACGCGGCAAGGAAAAGAATCCGTGGCTTTGCAAGAAAAGTAAAGGCCAAAACCAAAATGACTTTTCAAGGGGTGGATAAAACCGTTCCCGATAAACTGGCTATTGATTTTTTCCTAAAAGGGTTAAGGCCGGAAGTTCACCGCGCTCGAAGACTTCCAGAGAGCGACAATTTCGAGGTCATCCCTGCATACGCCGAAGAACAAGATATTATTCAGCAGCAAGAGCGCGCAGAAGACCAGGGAATTCTAGAAAGTTTGAATACACTGGCGATCAGCGACAAAGTGGAACGATTGGAAGCTCGAATTAACCATCCGCGTGCCCCACCAAAAAAACCCCTCTCGCGGAGGTAATCAATATAACACGCAACGATCTCCACAACGCACGTGGAGGAATTCACAAATTAGCTTGCGCAATCCTTTCTGTCGCACCCCCCCACAATACGGGAATCCATCATTTTTCGCTCGACCTATCAGTGAGTATAAGTCCAAATTTTGGCCTATAAACAGCCGCGGCAGTCAGCAATAACCACTTAGTCAATATGCACCCCCTGCACGTATATACCAAAATTATCAGCCATACTATCCGTCTAACCAAAACCGACAGCTCTGCTATATGGCATTGCCGGCGTTCTAAAAGAACAACAGAACGACACAATGCACGTTATAGCATACGCTAGTAGGGCTCTAAACACCCACAAGGCCAAATACCCCGCCATTGAGCTCGAAGCACTTGGACTTGTTTTCGCCGTTCAAAAATTTCGATATTGACCGTGCGAAAACGATTGTAATAACAGACTGTGCGAAATTAAAACTTCTTCACAGGACAGACCTCACAGGTAGGCAGGTATCAAACTGCCATTCAGGAATTTGATATCACCATCACTTACTGCCTGGGAGAAAGTAATATGGTATGCGACGCTCCATCTAGACACCTACCTATTAATCACACTGTGTTAGTCAAAGCCGTGTCGCCACATATATTTACGTTGGAAAAAGTACGAGATGAACAACAAAACTGTCCTTGTATATCCCTCATAAAACAAACCATCGCGTCAAACCCAAACGAACCTGCGTTTTCTAACTACTTTATTAATATCCTATATCATTTTCCTACTAAAATTAACAAGAACCCTGCCTTAGTCCTACCAGACAGCTCCACACTTCGGGTCCCGCTTATACAAAAGGTTTGCTCCTCCCAATTAGGGATGGCCCATTTAAGAATTAAAAAGACCCAAAGTGCAGTTTCGAAAATAGCTGTCTGAAATAAAATGAACCATGATGTTCATTCCGCAGCATCCAAATGCATGAAATGCTAAAAGCGTAAAGATCCTCACGCTTACCGCATCAACGAACCCTTACGTAACTTCGACCTGCCTGTACGACCTCGGGAAAAGATGCACTAAACGTGACTGGTCCCCTCCCTCAAACCTTACCGGCATCGAATTCATAATTGTTTTCGTTGATGCTTTCTCTAGCAGAACCCATGCCAGATCAAAATGCGCTCACAACGGTGAATTCCTTTTTTCGTAGACCGTTTTGTAGCTCGATTTGGTCCACGAGCGCTCCTGGTAACCGACCAAAGTACAAATTTTATGAGCGACATATTTTGCACGACTTTAAAAACTATGGAAATTGCACATAAAACAAGCATGCCGTATCATCACGAAAGTAACGGAAGGTAGAACGCTTTAACCGCACCATGCAAGAGCTCATAACAATGGCAATAGCAACACGTAACGATGAATGGGACATTATGTTCCCAGCTATACATGTCTATAACTGTGCGGAAAATTCTACCACTAAACATTCCCCGTATACGGTCATACACGAACCATTTAACATATTTCGAAATTCTCTAGAACCCCCGTTTGTAAGTTAAGCCGATGAAAACGACTATGCGAATCAACTAACCCCTATACTTCGCTCTATTTGAAAAACGATTCAAATCAATATAGAAAGTGCACAAAAAGAACAAAAACGTCAATACGATTTGAGAAAACGAGCAGCTCCCCCAAATCTTCGAATTCGTCAGCAAATTCTAATAAGACTAAACGTAGGAAATAAAATCGCATTTCGCTTTGAAGACCCTTTTTCATCGCGGGCATTGATCTTCCAAACGTCACCCTTCTCGATGGACAACGAGAACGCACTGTTCACATGAATAGAGTGAAATTGTATAATTCTGAAAATCATTAGCACAACAATTATAAGCGCGTTTAGAAGAATCTCGGAAAACAGCATTCAAATTCATGGAACAACACTTCTCTATAATCTTTTATTATGTTATTACAACTATTATGTTGCGCCATTATAAAAAAACACCATGTACAACACGTCTTAAACAAAACAAAAACTGTACAAATGAAATAATAGACACATGAATATTCACAGGAGTTCCTTACCGGTACGACATAAACCTATATAAACAACTATGTATGTAAAAAATTTTACAGAGCTCTCCATGTGGTATTGCATCAATCCTCGAGTGGAACGGACGGCACCTCAACTGTAGCGGACGGCACTAAAACAATCAGCTTAAACTAATACTTTTCTTACATATCTATTACGTTTTCATAAAAATTTTGCCTGCCCGACTCTTGGACATGCTTCGCAAGATGCAGAAGACCGCCACGAGCACCGAAATACTCGGTGTAGCTGCATGCAAATTGTTTTGTGAATAAAGTCTCTAAAAACCAGAAATAATTTCTTCACTACGCGAATAGATCCTACCAACAACCACCAGTCACTATTTATAGCGAGACACATCAGCGGTTTCAGCATTGTTAGGACCCAATTCTCCCCAATGTGTCCGCCATCGCAATAGCGAAAGAATTTGCCATTAACATTGTAGCAAACGCCTCGTTCGTAAGATCTAGACAAACAAAACGAACGGTCGATCGAGTAAGGGGCATCCGACTAAAACTAACGATTTATTAGACAAAAGAAGCAAACGAGCAAGCAAAACAAAGAACGAGCATCGCACGCCCCGCGAACGAAAGGAAAACTAATGCCTAGTAAACAACTACCACAACGCACCCAGCGTCCAGACGCTCCATCGCGCCCAATTTTGAACAACAACCTGAGCATCTGAATGCGCCGGTGCGCCATTAGCCGTGGAGCGCATGTGCACGCTTGGATAGTTAAAGGCACGGGATACGGTTAACCGCAATCAATCGTAAAAGACGTTGTTTTCGCCTTTCTCATGGTATAAGCATATACAGTGGTATATAAAATCTACTTTGCCTTCGTCACGGAATCACTCCACCACCCACATATTAGGTCATCAACTGACTATCGAATTGAGCAAAAACAGCACCTGCGACACTAGTCGCCCTTTCCACATGAAAGAATACGATTCTGTGCCCTACAATTATATCATTCGAGAATCGATTTGGAAAAATTCAAAACAGCTTAGATACGTATCAACTAGAAGAAGAGAGCATAAACATCAACCATAGGAGTTGTATTGTACAACACCTATCCCTCCTGCCGTTCCTGGATCCCTACACCAAAGGGAAGAACGAAATCCCACCTGGTTGGCTGTTTCACAACTCTGAAAGTTGACTACAGTAGTGATTTGTATTCTCTCGTTGTACGTAAAGCCAAGGCTTCCTTCCTAGGGACTAGAACCATACATCTTTCATATACATACAAGTCACCATGTTTTTTGGTCAAAAGATAGTATCGTGTGAAACAAATGGAGCAGATTCTCAAAACTATAGTCCTTATACGAAATATGCCACTGTATTAAGCAAATCTACTACGTTTCATCACTTATTGCCGTTATCCAGTACTAGTTCCTCATTCTCCAGCATACGCATACGTTCCCTTACGTTCGCCTGCGCTACAGCATTCTCCCTATCAATACTCTGTAAAGCAAACTGACAACCCCTACAACTGTTTAATGCTACCCATAAGCATTACTTTCCTTGCTCATGTCCAATCCTTTTTTGCACCTCTATTTAAACTCATACCGCAAAATTATTCTTTCTCTAAAGTTGAATATTACTCATTTTATACCTTTTTTGAATTTTTCTTTGTTGTTCTTTTGTACCTGCCATGCTCTTTCACATACCATGAAATCCCATATTAACTACTACAGCGCCTTATATGGCTACTGATTGGATCGATTTTCTACTATACCTTCTTTACTACAAACGACGATATTCTACATACGTCGCGAGAGCCGAGCCAAACATCTCGACATGAACCCGATCCTCGTCCACCCTCCCCCCAATCTATAGCCCCGGGGACCGGGACTCCTTCAAGGCCGAGGATGTAAGTGACGTAGGCCGCAGAAGGGATCAGGATAGGGCTCGTATAGCCATCGCTGGCCTGCCTTCCCCTCTTCAAACGATAGGAAGGTCAGCGGGGTAAGGTAACAAGATCCCGTTCCCCTCCGTGCCACCCAGTTGACTGACCAACGATGAAGGGGCCGTAAATAACAGGGAATGGGCACTATACCTTTGTCCTTGGGAAAAAATTTCGAATTTCGAATGATCGAATAATATTCGATTTGCAAAATTTCGAATTTCGAACGATCGAATAATATTCGATTTTCAAAATTTCGAATTTCGAATGATCGAATAATATTCGATTTTCAAAAATTCGAATTTCGAATGATCGAATAATATTCGATTTTCAAAAAGTCGAATTTCGAATAATCGAATTTCGAATAGTCGAATATTCTAATAATCAAATGAACACTATTATTTACTGTCGTCACCCAGTGGTTGACATTTAATTATTTTTTATTACCCACTGTGAAGGAAATGAACGGCTGCTCCATCCATTTCCTTTACGAGACCAAAGGACAATAATAGCGGTATAATGGCAATGAAGCACGCTTTGCTTCCCTAAAAATTCGTGCACCGAGAAGAGAGAAACACCTTGGGTAGGCAAAGCTAGATTGTTATAGGTCTTTCTCTATAGGTTGCTATCTTTGCTTATGTTATAGCGAAGCTTCCAGGAGGTAAAAGAATGATTATCATGGGCGGAGAAACGACAAAGGCGATCTGGTGCAGAAAGGGCGCACTGGAGTCTCATGAATGGCATTCAGTTTGTGTTCTAGCTCCGTTGAAGAGAAACGGACCCGCGTTGGAATCTAATCTGACAAGACACTACGACTTGGACAGTGTTAGAGCGAAAATGGGGATGGCCCACTTTCATAGGAAACGGAGTACGACTGGTTCTTGTACTCCATAGCCATTGCTCTTCCTCTCTTCTTCAACGTTTTTACTGGCAGAAAGCAGGAGCTTTCTAGGCCCCTGAAAGTTCTACCTCCCTACCGCAGCCCCTTCGGCCATAATCGTTCTCTTGTTGTAACTGGGGTAGAAATACAAAACGAAGATTCTCCCGTAATATACTGAAAGTAAAAATATCTGTGTACAGGCATAACCCTAATCACTTGCGATTCACGTGAATGGCCACAGCACGCTCGACGGCCGTTTACAAAGAAGCAGGTGCGCAGCGGAGGGCCGCGCTTGCAGCGCTTACTCCGCGTCAACTCACAAGGGAGGTCAATGAACCTCCCGTGGGAATCTTATAAGTGACCTAGTGAGCGCTGTGGGGGATTGCCCGAGAGGCACCCCAGTGGTTTAAAACTGAATGCAGCTAAGGGACATTCTATTTAACGAATTTACCGAATTTACCCTTTTAACGCGAAAATTTTTCGTTAAAAAGTGGTCGTTAAAAATTTACCGAAAAAATTCAACGCACACCCCTGCTGCCCATCGCCTCCCCACCACTCTCTGCTAATCGAAGGTTTAGGGACTTGTACTCCCACAACTCCGGAGATCGAAAGCAGGTTTCGCCCAAACGTCGTCTAGAGGGCTAATTGAGGTGCTGATCGCAAATCTAGTAAACACACAGTCTGAAATGGACGAGTGTTTCAGGCTGCTGAACGAGCAGTCTTAGTACATTAGACTTACTCGAGAAACTCCGAGCAATGGTTGGCTCGCCTATTTGAACACACAAGTTAGAGTGTCTGGCGGGACAGTTAGCGTGAAGTGGTACCGGAAACCAAGCTCCAAGAATATCCTGATTCACGCCAAGTCCGCGCACCCCGCTGCTATGAAACGTGCTGTTGTTAGCAACATGTTCCGCACGGCAACGAGGATGTGTACGGGCACGAACGAATATAAGGAATCATTACGGTTGGCTTCGAATATAGCCGTTTCAAATGGCTATGTGGTGTCAACTCGCCATCGGAGAGCTCACGCTAACTCTCACGATAGATCCCGTATAAATAAGATGCCTCTCGTTCTACCCTTCATCTCCGATAGAGTCACTGCTGAAATTCAAAGGGTTATTGTAAGAGCACAACTGCAGGACGACGTTGTCTTAGTGAATATTCCTAATGATAACTTTAGACGGCAGTTGGTACGAAATAGACTCTATGATCAGCAGTGCATTTTGGAAGACTACGCTATATGCTCAAATGGTAGTTTAGGGGATTGCTCAAAAATAGGAGCAATTTATCAGATTGAGTGTCTGGCATGTAACGCAAAATATATCGGAGAGACGGGAAGGGCACTAGGAATACGCCTAAGGGAACATCTATCTGGGAAACTACGTGGATTGCTCACCAACCCACTTGGAAAACATAGGATTGATGCGCATAACGGTAATGACTACGAGGTGAAATGCACAATTTTGGCCATTGAGGGGATATTTCCGCGAGAAAAGCGTTAGAGGCATTCTGGATTTTCGCAAGAAATCCAGTGATGAACAACCGCAATGAGTGCCTTTCTGTGACGAGTGACTTCTTGCCATTTGTGCCTCATTGTGAACTGTAGACGACCGGTCGTGGCAGTAATGCACAGTGTGCCTCATTCGCCTCTACCGGTCAACTTACGTTGGCGAATCGGCCCCTGCGGTGGATCCAATTGGTGGGTTCGTTTCTACCATTTGGACTCTGTTTGTTGTCGTGGGTGTAGGTCGAAAATGCTAGGGCAGTTAAGGCGCTTGGTGGGGTAGGGTGCAATTCTAACCTATGCACCACGTTCAGGCCTCCGAAGACGACGTGAAGTCGAAACGCGTCAGGCCCTGCGAATAAAGATCCACCTAAAACCTCGTGTGGCACAGTATATACAAACTGACAACTCACAACAATGCCGAGGTTTCAAGAAGAGTTAAGTTTGAGATTACTGATGCCAGAAGGATCCGCAAAAGCCGTCAACGTCGGATGAGCTCATTTTCCACAGTCCTTGATGGTATATACTGGAGTATTGGGCCTGAGCAAGACCAAGCTTGTTTTTATTCAAAAACAAGGCAAGCTCAATGCCGAAATCTACAAGAAGCAAATCCTGGAAAACGGTGTAATACCTTTGCACAAGAAAATGCTAAGGGCATAGACTGGACCTTCCAGCAAGATTGGGCACCAGCTCACGGTGCCAAGAAGACTCTGGAGTGGTGTGAGGCCAATCTCCCGGATTTGTGGGCGAAGGAGGTTTGGCCTTCAAACTCGCCCGATCTCAACCCTATGGATTTCGCCATCTAGTCAGTCCTGGAGCAAAAAGCTTGCTCTTTCAGACACAGTTCACTGGATTCGCTGAAAATAACTCTGGAGAAGGCATGGGACGAAATTTCAACGGAAATGATCGCGCGCGTCCTCAAGAATTTCCGAAGGAGAGTGAACGCCTGCATTGAAGCCAAAGGATCACATTTTGAATGTGATGTATGATATGTTATGTAGAATTTTCTTGTCTTTCGAATCATTGTACTGCGTAACACTTCATGTGGACCACCCTGTATACTTGTGTCGAAGAAGGGCGACCAAGAGCCGCTGAAGAGGATGCGCTTACAACAGCATTTGTGAGCTGAAATAGTATATATGAGGACACGGTCTTATAGCTATATCTCATGGCAGACGATACCGAGACTGTGATGGGCGTGAGTTCGATCTGGCGCGCGAATCAGTAATATAAGGGGTCCTTTGGCGAGGTCGTCTGTCTGCCTTTCTGTGTGTTCTTCAGGCGTTCTTCTGTTCTTCTCGTACGTTTAACTCCTAGCCTTCTGGTGAGGCGTTCTGCTCTTATAGCATTCCAGCGAGGCCTGAGTGTGGGCTCGTGAATCCTAAATGGACGGTGTGGGACCCGGTACGAAAATTGCAGGTGGTAGTCTGGTCGTCGGAGAGTGACTGATAGGGCGTCCCTCAGTTTCAACTAATCCGGTAAGGCAGGCCCTCCACGTGGTGTCTCCTGCATAAGTTGCTGAACAGGTCCGTCTATCGAACTTCTGCATTCGGCCGCACTTGTTCAAAGCGATTTACTCCTGAGCGGAGGTATGTCACTGGGTGGTGTGTATCGCGGTTTTCACGCGATCATGTAAACATAGAAGCTTGCGCCATCATGTAAGCATAAAGACTTGCGCCGATATCTCAACAAAACATCAGCTGAATACCGGCTTAAATACCTAAGAATGCTCAGGGAATGTCTTCTCTACTTGCTGCTTATCGCCGCGCTATGGCTCCTTCCCCGCTCGCCGCTCTTAGGCTCCTTCCCCGCTCGAAGCTCTTAGGCCTTTGTCATACCATCGCTCAGCCCGAGCGACGCCTAATGATATGCTCCCATATCGATCGGGTGGCGCGATGGAATCGATATGGGTGCATATCATTGGGCGTCGCTCGGGGTGAGCGATGGTATGACAAAGGCCTTAGGCTCGCTCCCTGCACGCCGTTCTCATGGCTCCTTCCCCGCTCGCCGTTCTTAGGCTCGCTCCAAGCTCGCCGCTTTCGAGGCTCGCTCACCGTTCGCCCTCCTAGCTCTCTCGTTGCGCATCTTAGCCTTAGGGCTTCTAGGGAGATCGCGTAGGTTGATTAGGGTGTAGATACAAGTAGCAAATTAGCTCAGATTAGGACTTGCCGCCGCCACATTCCCATTACGTTGCGCCTTCATCGTAGATAAATTGCGCCTTCATCATCATCACAAATGTGCCTTGACTCCTAACTGCGTGTAGCATTAAGTATCTTTTGCTCGACCATGTTTCCGTGCCGAAATTATGTATTAAACTATTGTTCGATTGGTTTAATTACCCAAGTTTGAGCCCAATAAACTGATTGGTGGCATGTCGAGTGTACCGGTGCAGAAGAAACCGCGTGGCAGACTCGCAGAGTATTCCGCTCACTGTTATTTTAGTGTGTATTTGATCGGTTTTCTGCTTGAATGATTGCTTGGGGCGCTCTCCCCTGCTAATGCTGCCCATATTCGCGACATGTGCCAAAATGGATGTATTGTAATCGGAGAAAGGGAAGAGTGGGCACCGCTAGAGAGCCTAAAAAACACAAAAAGGATGGTCTCCTCGTTGGGAAACTTTATAGAAAGGTGTTCTTGCAGGCTAGCGCAGGGTGTGGCTTCCTTCGAACAGTTCACCTTCAATTTTATCGTCGTTGTGAAAACACTAAAAAGGGATACCAGTGAGCTCGATTCTGGACGAGTTCAATGTACATGATCTTGTACGGCATCGGACGAGGATCACAGAATTGTGTTTCGTTTTTGCTAAATCCCCCAGGGTGGTCCAAAAATGGCAAATAATGATATCACTTCAGAGCGGGATGAAGGCGTAAGTGACATTTGTCCTAGAGGGTACATTCAAATGGCGGCTGATTCACAACAATGGCGGCAGCGACAGGATGGGTAGCGATGCGGATACGGTGCACTACCGAAGCCAAAATGCAGTCCTCATTTGAAAAAATAGGAACAGTCCACTTAGCAAATAGCGGGACCACCTCCGGAAACGAGCCCTTTGACCGCCCTCTCGTGCATCCGCATCCCTATCCACACGGTCATCTAGTGGCTTAAGCCGTCGCTGCGAATGAATCACTTGAACTCCGTCTAAGAAGCGTCGGAAATTACCATCCTACTATATATAAAAGAGCAAGCGTGTGTGTGTGTGTGTGTGTGTGTGTGTGTGTGTGTGTGTGTGTGTGTGTGTGTGTGTGTGTGTGTGTGTGTGTGTGTGTGTGTGTGTGTGTGTGTGTGTGTGTGTGTGTGTGTGTGTGTGTGTGTGTGTGTGTGTGTGTGTGTGTGTGTGTGTGTGTGTGTGTGTGTGTGTGTGTGTGTGTGTGTGTGTGTGTGTGTGTGTGTGTGTGTGTGTGTGTGTGTGTGTGTGTGTGTGTGTGTGTGTGTGTGTGTGTGTGTGTGTGTGTGTGTGTGTGTGTGTGTGTGTGTGTGTGTGTGTGTGTGTGTGTTCGTCTGTCCCTCCGTTCGCCCGTCACAACTGGAATGGTGCCACTGAGTAGCCGAATACGTCGGCAACCGTGCATGGGCATTTAGATGATTTAGTTGATCATCAATGGGAGGCGTTTACAGCAGGGGAGGCAATTGATATCGATCGATATTATCGATTTTTTGAGGATGGCGTTCAAGCGGCACGAAACTTCAGCCCTGGGGCAATCGAGGTCGCTGAACACAAGTCTGAAATTTGTTTTTGAGGTGCCGATCACCATCAATCGATATTGATCAAACCATGACCTAGGTTGCAGCTAAAATTGATGATGAGAAGTTATCACTACTACAGGCCGCGCTGACGGCTCTACTCTATATAGTAAAACCAGTTCTTTATCGCAATGAAATTATGAAGGTCTAATGGCTCCCACACACTTCTGCGGCAACGCCGCTCGCCGCTGTGGTGTAGGATAGGGCAGGGACGCCGGCGACCGGGCTCTGCGTCCCTTCCCTATGGTTATAGATAGGGCCGCGGCGTTGCCAAAGAAGTGTGTGGGGGCTTAAAATTTGGAAAAGAAAATAGTCGATTGTTTTGTTCTCGTGATTTGGGGGCGAAGCCTCCAAAAGTCGTCGGCGGCAGCTAGGCCGCTGAACGACTGGTATTACCATAATCTTACTTTAATTTGAGCTCAGAACCTTTTCCAGGTTAAGTTCTGAGTACGACAAGGCCAATCCTGGTGTCACTTTTGCCTTATTATCCTGCCTGAAGTGATACCATTTATTCGCCACTGTTAGCCAGCCAGTGGCCCGTAGCAAAAACGAGATGCAGTTCTGTTATCCTCGTCACTCGTGCACTATAAAACCATATAGGTCCGTTCTAATCTCCGAACTAACCACGAACTAACAGACCTCCCTTGTAAGTAAAGCGCTCCTCTCCCCTCTAGTATAGACCCTAGAAATGCGATTCCACGTAACATTACATTTCCCGTTTCTAATAGCTTTATCAGGTCACCTCCCTTTCTCCCTTATAGCCACTTGCCGTCGATACATCTATTTTTAACTGACTGCTGGAGGTAAAGTGGTTGAGTTTATGACCGGCACAATCAGTTGAAAACCGCTTCGGCACATTCCTCCGCAGCGAATTGTACCATTAACTGTAGACTGCAAGAACGGGCGTAGACTCGTAGCTGCTGATCCTGTTACGAAGGATGACTTGTTGTCGTTCCCTAGCGGTCCTTCCCTACCACGCTCTCCTCACTAGGCTTAATTGCTAACAGTGAACTGAACTAATTTTAGGGGTTGATGTCAATCATTTTAAAGACTGCTGCGGCAGAATCATAGGGTAAGTAAAAAAAAATTACGAAAAAAATCCATCGTAACAGCTGCACATCTCCCAAATCAAGCCGCTTCAGTGCTTCTGGGCGAAATCGCCACTGATTCGCCTTCCTCAACCGTCGTTGTCGAGGAAGCTCAATCCCAGCATGACGTCGTGAAAGTGGACGTTGTTTACTGCTCGCTATCTAATCATGCTCAAGGGATTCGAGTGATCCTTTTAAGGGCTGCACCGAATACAGTCGCCCTCATTTCGAAGGTTTGCCGAGTCACGGTGCTGTCTCCCCGTCCAGTTCCTTCATTCGCATCATCACCGCCAGTATCTCGTCACAATGAAGACCACGGAGACCTCCACGGGTGAGGCATCAATGAATTCCCGCCTATTGCTCAGCTGATAGATGCGTTTTCAGAGGAGCCTACGACAGAAGCGCAAACAACATCTACTGAGACGACTGAGACATCTATCGCGACCACCGAGACTTCACCCACGCCTGAACCTAGCCCCGAGCCGAGCCCAGCTACTGAGCCTACTCCCGCTCCTGAACCAACTCCGGCTCCGGAACCGGCACCGACACCTGCACCGACTCCAGCTCCGACACCGGCTCCAGCTCCGGTACCAGCACCGGAACCTGCAACTGAAGCTCCAGCTACTGCCGCCACTATTGCATCCACCGGTCAGCGTAGTTTATTGCGCAATGTCGGGGTTATGGACGGGTGGGGAGGGTGGGCTATCTACTAGGATTAAATTTCTTCAATGTACAGGTCACGGTAGAACATCATGTTGTGTTTTCCTTACCGCGATCCACACCAACTCACGATCCCGTATCTGGAGTATGAAACTACAGTAAGAAAAAGGAGTAAGAGAAGTCGTCATAACGGCACCGTCTAATACACTGCGCCAGTACAATTTAAAAACAGAGACATATTGTGCCCACCTCGCCGAGGAATTGGTTCAGAAGGAGAATAGGCGCAATGCTACTATGAGGGGGCCAGCCTACGTGTGAACGAGTTTTTACCCGTTTGACCTAGGCCCCTCTCGCTGCAACTTGCATTACACGTACGTACGCGTCAGTTTGCGTACAATGTGGGAAATTCCACGTCACCATATCCGACCGCTACGCTTAAGTCGGTCGAAGCCCATAGGCTGCCCCCCCCCCCGTGGTATCATTGCGCCAAAAGCTTTAAGGAGAAGGAAAGTGGGTGTGAACAAATGAGCGAAATCGTAGTTGGAGGGCGCCATCACAATAGGGGCGACTGCCACCCTTTCCCCTGAAATCGGCCGAGCGCTCTGATGTCAAAAGACGGCCGCTGGTCCATTGAGGAGATTCGGAGTAGGTCTGGTGTGGCCGATCACCACGGGGTTTCTACGAACTAGGATCTAGGATTGCTCCTTTTTGGGTTTCGGGCTGTATTTCTCTGCACTTTTTCAAACAACAAAACTGAGTAAAGTTAGAGGGTGTACGGTTCTTATGAACTCTTTGCATACTCCTTTTTCTTACTACTGTTCCATCCTCCAGCACAATCTCTGTGAGCTGGGACCACGCCTAGGAAACCGGAACTTGTTGTCCTATCGTGGTGGGCTGTACAATGAAGAAATCCACGCTTAGGAGGGAGTGCCTCTTCCCCCCCCCCCCCCCTAACTAACATAGCCCCTAAAGCTCCTTGCAGTGACAGCTTATCAAATATTCATATGCATTTTCAGTGGCCGAAGTGGTTCAAACGACCACCACTGCTGCAGAGAAAGTGAAGTAAGTGCAGATTTGTTGCGCCACGCAGCCACACGTCCGCTGACATAGTCGAAGAAACACCGAGTTGGGACCGACAGACATATGTGTGACATCATGTGTGACGCACTTGGTGGCTAGGGGCTTCTTGCACGCCTACACTCCTTCCTGCTACCACAAATCTCGAGTTGAGAGAGTAAAGCCGGGACTCAGACATCCTGCACTCTGACGGAGTTCATAACACCATGCGCGTTCACATCTGTCATCTCCGATATGCCCAGAGTTGACGTGCTCTGATTCAGGGATGGGCGGAAGTTTTTTAAATTTTCCCAGAAAACAGAAAATCAAAAGACCGAAAATTTCGATGTATCATACGACCTAATTATTCAACCCAAAGATCCATTTCTCCAGTAGCGAATGCTTTTGCATGAATAGAAATGTGGTCGTGGACCAGCGTTTTAACTTGCAAGCGTTTATAAAAATTTCTGGTACACTCCAACTTCAATACAATAAGCAAAGTGTAAATTTTGACTCAAAGATCCTAGGAATCTCGACATTTGGCGCATGCAACACTACTCACCAGCTCCGTTGAACACAATGAAGCATCAGTAACTACTGTCCGCGTGTTTCAATTCCATTGTTTGAGTTTATAGACACCATCGCAACATACCCTAAAGGTGTGCAGAGATTCGATGAGTATTACTGGCTGCGCCAGAATCTATATTCCTAGTTCGTCTCGCTCATCGAAAAATTGCGAGAGTACAAGCTGCCTCAATGCCTCATGTACATTGACCTTACGCAGGCATTCGACTCTGTCGAAATTCATCGAAGCGCTGCTCACTCAGGGCACATCAGAGTACTTCGAGGGCTATAAAGTGGATTCGCGACCAAAATTTCCCCATTCTACAACGACGTCGTCATCGACGTGAAGAGAGGGGTTCGCCACGGGGATACCATATCTCCGAAGCTCTTCAGCGCCACTCTCGAAAACGTCATGCGCGAACTAGAATGGGAAGACATGGGAGTGAAGGTCGACGGCCGGCAGCTGCACCATCTTCGCTTCGCTGATGACATCGTGCTCACAACACTGAGCATCAGCCAGGCGGAGCGAATGCTGGCCGATTTCGATCGTGTATGTGGGAACGTTGGACTGCAGCTGAATCTTACGAAGACGATGATCATGAGGAACGAACGAGTTTCCGAAGCCCCACTCTCGCTCAACGGAACGAACACCTCCGAATGCACCAGCTTGCAGATTCGCTATCTGGGTCGCGAAGTCAACATGGCCAACGACCTGGCGCCAGAGCTGAGCAGAACGAAAAGAGCGGCTTGGGGAGCTTTCCAGAGCGACGAAGAAGTTGCGAAAAAGACGAAGGGAGTCCGACTCCGTGCCCACCTATTCGACTTCACTGTTCTTCAAGCCCTAACATACGCCTCAGACACCTGGGCTATACGAGAGCAGGATGAACACGCGATCAGCGTCGCGAGCGTGGAATCGAGAGGCCGATGCTCGGAGTGACACGACTCACGCAAGTGAGAGAAGGCCTCCGGAGTTCCGAACTTTGTCGATAATTTTCTTATTATTATAACTTTCCGTGATGCATGTGATACATGAAAAATCTCTTGTATCACTACCTAACACTACGTCAGCGAAATCAAAGGTAACTAAAAAACTTTTCTGTATCCTAGTAATTTTTGACAACCAAAAGCTAAGCAAGGTTCAGAGTTGGAAAAGCAGCTTCGCCAAATACTCCCAGAAAGTGATCATGGGGATGACCGGCCAACAATTTTCTATTTTAAACCGGAGATGGGGAATAATTCTACCCATAGTAACTCTAGGACAAGGGGCTTGTTATTACATATTTAAATGCTCCTCAGAACACTGGTTTTACATTCTTAGTATAAAGGTCTAAGTAATCGCAGACACTTCAAACTAAAGTTGGTATCAAAGTGAAAAACCGAATTATGGAAGTCGAGAAACGTACAATGAAGGAACTCCTTGTCAGCAGCACTTACACAATCAATCAGGCAAACAAAGCGGCATCGTTCATGAGTTTGTGGCGCAATTTCTACACGGCATACCCAATAACGCCACATGCCTCTCATTTAAAGGACGCTAGAAACACTGTTATGGAATGAAACCCATGATTCTACTTTTTGGATGCTTTTAGTAGGATTTCCATGATATAATTTTGTTCGCAGCTCTATTTTCTGCTTTCTGGCGAGTTTTTGGTTATTTTCTCAAAAAACAGAAAATCCACCCAGTTCTGCTGTGATTCCACACCGACTCCACTCTTTCGTTATAGGTTAGGGCGCAATACAAATTCGGGGGAGGGGGCATTCGTAAGACAATGAAATTTTGTCGGGCATGAAAAGGCAGCGGGACAGGTGCCCCCACCCGCCTTGACATTGAACCTAGAATATTTCGCTTTCCTGACGGAGACCGACCACCACGTTAGGATTGTGCTAGAATAGCGCTCCAGTATGAAAAAAGGCAAGAAAAACTCGTCGCCAAAACTGCACCCACATCCACCAACTCGTATTGCTCTCAAGGTGCTGATCGGATGGAACACATAATATTTTAACTCACCATCCCCTTGGTTACGCTTGTCCGAGAGCTCCACCTGCTGCCTCATAATACTCTTAAGCAGATACAAATGAAGTGGAGGTTTGACATACTGATTGGGAAACAACTGTACCTTAAGGTTGTTTCTCCCGATTAGATAAGCCGAAAGACGCCACTGTGTTCGTTTCGCTTCTAGCGCTATCCCATCCGACTAGCATAGATCCAGGAAATCTTGAAAATCATGGCGTATATGAGTGGTCAGTCCATCATGGTGGAGTAATGTTCTTTCTCCAACTGGGTCGAAGAAGAGCATCGGATATAGGCAAAATGTGAGGAGGACACCGCTAGAAGCGAAACAGACGCAGCCTCCCTGGCTTCAAATTGCAAAGAGAGGTCTTCCCTTAGGATAGACCGGTGTTTGGTCCTTGTAAAGGAATTCATCTTCAATTCTGCAGCGATGGAAAGAAAAGAAAAAACAGGGTAAACCACCACTATATTAAGTGCGTTGCCGCCCATACGAGGGAGTCTATCCCGAAAGAGTAATCTGCTCCAAAGCCCGTGAACAGCGTCAGCTCTTCCCATTTCACTATTGTTTTACAGAGCCACAACGGCGGCCAAAGAAGAAACCGACTACATGGCGACGATTATCGTAGCGTGCGGTGTGGCGCTAGTCCTCGTCACCATATTCATCGTCCTATTCGTGATGATCTATCAGCGAAAACAGCACCAGCAGAAGGTTAAGCTCATGGAACAGCTGCAGAAGAAAAAGAAGAAGAAGAAGGGCAAGAAAAGCAAGAGTAAGAAAAGCAAGAAAAGCAAGAAGAGTAAGAAGAGCGAGGTGGGATCCACACAAGGAGGCACCACGGATCCTGGCGCAAGCGGCACCGCGAACCCAACCGGTTCTACTGGCTCGCAGATGGGTGCAGCTGACGGCGCCGCTCCGCCGGCTGAAGGTGCCGCACCAGCCGGCGAAGGAGCTGCTCCTGCTGGAGCAGATCCGCAGGACGACGCGCCGGACGCAGCGCCAGACGAGGCGAAGGACGCAGGGAAGGACACAGCGCCGGACGCAGCGAAGGACGCTGAGCCGGACAGACAGGTATCGGGAGCATTGTTCTACGTTGCAGCACGGGTGTAACGGTATCTGTTTCAGGAGGGAGGAAAGTCGCCGACTGCTAATGGATACGGAAGAGGCCATCGCCAAAGGGTCAGTTAGTACTAGCCAGACAGGAAGGGTTTTCTCTAACGAAGGTCACTCACGCAGAGGCATCCAATAGCTCGTATCTGGAGGACTAGTGGTGCAGGTTTAGAGGGGTTCATCCCACATATACCATTTTCACGTCAAATGGACACGTTTCAAATCAACTTGGACGCATTCAAGTCAACTTGGACATTCTTCTAAGCAAGCTTGTCGCTTTTGAAGTCAAACCTGCAACCATTCAGTGGATCAAGAAAAAAGATGGTGCCATGGCATTGGCAAGATCGTTGCCATTTTTATTCGACTGGGAGTAAAAATTAAAATATCGCGAGGATCTATGTAGTATTGCGCATGACGCGATCTCTTCCTTCAATAATTGTCTTTGTGCGCTTTATATCGTTTCTATTTGTTTGTTTACTATGTTTCTGATCCTTGAAAACTATTTTTTTATAAAACATCAAACGGTGTGGTTACTTATTGGGGTAGGTGAATTGTAAAAATTTAAATAATGTGATATTAAATTTTATTGAATCAAAAAATCGTTATAAACTTGTTGGAGAGTCTAGTCTTTAATCTGGAAGACGTTCCTTTTTTGATTTGGAAGATGCTCAATTTGATTTCAAAAACGTCAAGCTAGTTTAGAAGACTGTCCGATTTGATCTGAAAAGTGTCTAACATGGTTTGGAAAGTGTTCAATTTGATGTGAAAATGGTACATCCCGTTTTAAGTGGCGGATTTTCCCAGCTGCTGCAAACCTAGGCACCCTTCCACAGCTATAGTGTATAGTGTAATATTTTCATCTAACTGGGAGGGATTTCGACCTCCCATGGAACTTCAAGTTGAGACCAGGATCGTTATAAAAAGCTCGGAATGCTGACTACGAATATGGGTGTCAAAATTGCAAAATGAAACTCCTGAGCAAGTTATGGCCTGCCGAAATCGGGGGACCACACCACAGGTTGGCTGTGCGACACACGTGGGCGAGAGTGGTGAGTCATCGGGGCTCCGTAAAGGCCCCCACACTCTTCTGCGGCAGCGCCCCTCGCCGCTATTGTTAAGGATAGGCAGGGGCGCCGCCGACGGCGAGCTCTGCGTCCCTGCCCTATGGTTAGGAATAGGGCCGCGGAGTTGCCACAGAAGTGTGTGGGCGCCTTAAGAACGACTCGCCAGTCGCGGCGGTGGCACAGGGGTAGTACTCGCGCTCGTCACGTGCGACGTCGTTGGTCCAGCTCCCGTTTTCGCCGGTTCTTTGCACATCTATGACACGTATCTGATTAAATAGCCGGAAAAACTACCATGCACGTTTGTAAAAATGCTTGAAGGCAAAAAAACTTCTATGGTGACATTTTTGTTTACCATTTTGCACAAATAGAGTCCAAATCATATATTGAATAACCAGAGATGTTTCTAACAACCTTGGCATTTGTGGAACAGCAAAAAAGTGTGAAACAGACATGTTGTTGACACACTGTACATCTTATACATGCAGCCTCGCTACAACCAGCAACAAAACAGTCAATTGTAGCAAGATCAAACAAATATTCACCAGGAGGGACAAAGACATTTGGATGATCATCAATGTAACCTGCCTCATGCCATGCCATGAGTATTTCAAAAAGTTTGAAAATCTAGGGGCACAAAACATTGGTAAATCTGCAATAGAACCTTCAGTAGATTGTCCCTCTGGGTTATGTTGAAGTCCACGCTATTTGCCATGGCAAATGACCTGACCGTTTTCATAACGGTCATTTCGAAGATAAAATATGATTTGCAAAACAACCGACAGACCCGGGAACTGAACCAAGGACGTCGTACCTGACGACCGGAGGCACTACACCTGCGCCACCACAGCGGCTGGTGGCCCTTCTTATGGAGCCCCGATGACTCACCACGCTCGCGCCAGGCGTGTCACACAGCCAGCCTGTGGTGAGGCCCCCTATTTCGGCAGGCCATAACTCGCTCATCAATTTCATTTTGCAGTGTTGACACCCATAATCGTAATCAGCATTCCGAGCTCTTTCTAATGATCCTGGTCTCAACTTGAAGTTCCATGGGAGTTCGAAACCATTCCCTAGTAAGAAGTTTTCGGAGACATTCTTTGAATGTTGCGAAGAAAACCGAGTAGAACTCGCACCCACCTCCTCGCTCTGGACTTGCATCCGACTGAGCTTTTAGCGAGACTCGTTTTATAAAAGGTTATCTTTTGGAGGTTAAAAATTTGTCACAAGGAATAATCTGGCTACGCATTGATTGCTATTTTCAAGAAGGCGTTGAAAAAATCATCTTGTTCTGAGCCTTCCTGCTAAGGAATCCACCCTAGCATCAGCCAAATTGTTGGACTGAGAAGGTTCAGGCCATTTCGCTGTCAACTCGCTTTTGATGATGAAGTTTGCCCAAACAGCTCATGATTTGTGCCAAAGGCTTGTCAGTTGTCGGTGTTAGCCTTCATTGTTTTGCATCCACTTCAAGATCCGTAGCTATTACGGTAGACTTGATGGCGCTGGTGCATACAGCGCTGTCAGTTGGAGGCGTCGCACTCTTGTGTCCGGTTTTGTCCTGGTCAAGCAATCACTAGCAATACTTTTCTTGTTGTTCGTTCCCGATGAGTTGAGAATAGATAGAGCAATACCGCCCCGCCAAACTTGATGCTGATGAATCTCGGCATCACGGGGATTCTTGGTACTTTTCACCGTTACTGGTCGGTAAGCAGTTGATGAATCTGATCCTAGTCGTGGAATGGATCTATGGTCACTAAACCAGATCGGAATAGATTTTGAGCGCGAAACTGGCTTGGAGCATGTTTCCCTTGCGCGATCGCTTAACACTGAGGAACGCGTATCTCCATATGATGAGTTCATTAGGCTGCTTAGTCGGGGAAGTGCGGAATTGGGTTCTGTGCTCGAAGACTGATTTCGTCGCTCAGAGGGAATCCGCAGCTGGGTTCTGCGGATTCCCCCTGGGAGAACCAGGCTAGGGAAGGGACTCCGAGGTGTGGTCCATCCTAGCTGCTCGTATGGCACTGATTTCGTCGTCCAGAAGGAGTCCACAGCTGGGTTCTGCAGAAGCGCATACAGCTGGAAAAATGCGCATAAAACACCAGGACATTGTGTAGACGTCAAAACCCCTCAGATCTCAACCAGTCGTTTGAAATTCAACAATCCTGTGACGTAGGAGAACCGAACTGCCGACCTCCTTCGCATGAAGCAACGCCACCACCCACTGGGCCACGATCCGCCTGCCCACAGAGCCACCCCGGGCGTACAAGAGACCGATGCGCATTGATCGAATGCCCAGTGGACGCCTACATGTGCGGCGCGTCGAACAAGTGTACTCCTGTTCTATCCCGATCTGGTTCTAGTGGTCTTACCATTGGCAATTCCCGCAGTTGTGTGAATGCGATAATACGCTGACGTCCACCGTCACCACATGTCCTTATGTAGGCCTAATACTCCACCCCTACAAGCAGTAGAATTCGTGGCGCATCCCATAAAATCGATTGACTATCGCCGACCTACACGCTTTGTTCGCATCCACGCCACTATGGCAAAGCCTAGCCGTGCTTCATTACACTACACTTGATTTCAGCTAAGCACGCAAGTACGGAACCAGCTGGAAGCATGGATTCAGCCGAGCGCCTTCCGAGCTGCTGGCGAACGGGATCCTTTCGCGACGGACACGACAGCGAACACCGACACGGGCCGGTGCCGTCTCTCCCCCACCCAGCAATCACAAGCCGCCGATATTCTTCGAAGAATCACTCCATAGCCGTGAAATACGCAAGCTTTACTGTTCTCTATCGTTTGCACAAACATTTTATCGCGACGAAGTCCTTCGAAAGTTCTTCCGGCCACGATATTCGCAGACACTTCGTTGAAATAAAGCTGGTTTATTCTGCGCACAGAGGAATACAGAGACAGAGATCGAGGCATCAATATGAAAACCTGAGAACGCCTACATCAACACTTCATAGGATTCAGTATCTAGACGTTTTCCAGCACGAATGGAGTCCGATATCCAATCCTCTTTGACGAACACGCAGCCTTCGCTGAACAGAGCCCGATACTCCTTCAGCTGCTGGGAATTGAGCAGAGTCTTCACGGGGACAATGGCATGAGTCGCATCTTGAAGTTCGTCATCGGGCACTACGTAGCCATCATTGCTGTTGATGATGTCACTAAATCAGATCACATTGGCGGCGTCAGTACTTGCCAAAAAAGGCACTACACGACAGAACCCTGGCAAACGTTACGGTGGTGCTCATGAGCAACAGAACGAGAGTTACGCTGCCTAAATGGAACGTTCTAGTCAAGAAAGGGCCTAAATAGCCAGAAAGAGGAAGTGCCTAATATCTCGCTACAGGATGTTTAGCTGCGATCAAAACTCTTGCACCGGGCGGGAATCGAACCCTACCTGCTTTCCGGGTAGCGATTTTACCCCTGATACCATCGGCGCTGCTTGGCCGCAACATAACATCCGCGGTATCCTCGACCTGTCCGCACCCACCGGCAATCTCGGGATGGGTCGGGCGCTGATATCAACATGGAGCCGGTTAAGCTGGGGCCGGATTCATGAACGAGTCACAGCAATTTAACAGAGGAAAGTACAGCCGAAATCCCTGAGGCCTATGTCATACCACCGCTCACCCCGAGCGAAGCCTAGCGATAGGCTCCCATATCGATCGCGCGAAGCGATGAGTCGATATGGGAGTCTATCATTACGCTTCGCTCGGGGTGAGCGATGGTATGACATAGGGCTGATAGCGCGGCTTATCAAGCGATATGGTGAGCGATAAGCCGCGTTATCTGAGTTTTCCGCTGTGAATTCACTGTTAACGTTATGTACAGTGTGCGTAAAATGTATTGACGCACTAAAAGCAAACGTTAGGAATAACAGCATATCATAAAATTTAATAAGCTTATATACAAAATGTCAACAATGATCTAGCGAACAGAATAGCATCAGTTGTATTTTATATGGGCTTCTTTGCTGCGAATGCAGGGGCGAAGACGACGAGGAAAGGCATCCACGGTGCGCCGCAAGTAGTCCACGTCGATTTCGTTCTATGCTTTGACCTTCAGTGAATTGATACTTTTGTGCATTCAACCTGTAAAAGCGTTACATACTCTTCCAGGACCTCCAAAGTGCTAACTCTGGCTGAAGGCTCGCTGCAAGGGAGGCGGATCCGGCCAGTATCATGGTTTGGATACAGGAGTGAAGACACAGGCGTCTCTCGTTTTCGTGGATACAGGAGTGAAGATAAATCAGTAAAACTATCTGTATTGATGTCCTAAAGAAGCAACTGGTTCCTTGGGTCGAATCCCACCTCGAGAGTAAGCCGTGTCTTCCAGCAGGATTAGACTCCTGCGCAGAGTCGAGGATTGTTCAGGACTGCTGCCACGCCAACTTGAAGGACTTCATTTCGGCAGACGAATTACTTCTGTATAGACCGGATTTGAATCCGCTGAATTACTCTATATGGGAGGTTTTGGAGAACAAGGCTTCCGCTACTTCCCACAACAGTATAAAGTCAGTGAAGAATGATCTGGTCAAAGCATGGAACGAAATCGACGTGACGTGGGCTACTTGCGGCGTACCGTCGATGCCTTTCCCCGGCGTCTTCGCCCCTGCATTCGCAGCAAAGAAGCCCATATAAAATACAAGTGATGCCATTCTGTTCGCTAGGTCATTGTTGACATTTTGTATATAAGCTTGTTAAGTTTTATGATGTGTTATTATTTTTAACGTTTACTTTTAGTGCGTCAATACTTTTTACGCACCCTGTAAGTCGTTGATGAATTCGATCCCTGAAGACCTTAACTAGTATCAGTGTTTACACATTTGTTTAGGCTTGGAGCGCCGGTGGAGAGGCTATATATTGTTACAGGATGCTTTTTTCTGACCAAACTCTTGTGCAAGCGGGACCATCCACACCCTCTGATTTCCTGGCGGCGATGCTACGATTCGTTCTCGGTACAATACTAGTAAAGGGGTCCTCCCTTACTAGATCTGCACCGAGAATAGTTTTTTAGATCCCCCTCTCCCGACTAGATACACGGAAATTGAGTCTCTCTGGGTAACCAGGTTGCTGTAGTTTACATATTTCTATATGTTGTTGCCCTTTTATTGTATTTCGTTGTCGGGAAATCGTTTAAGAGTGACCAACACCAATTAGGACTGCACCGAGTGGTCTAGCATTGTCCCGTATGAAGTGCAGACTTCACTAGCAACTTCAAAGTTGATTTAAAATAGACCTCTGCCGCCTCTGTCGTTCCTTCACTTCGCTAGCTCCCTACAATCTACGCTCTGATCTCCCTACACCAAAAGCACAGCATGACATTTTTACGAGCAAATGTTGGTAATGTAAATAGAACTCTTTCCCATCGTCTACTCACTTAACCTACTGGTCATCAAGGCGCGTGTAGCGTAGTCGGAGGAGGCGCCGGCTGTCGCGTGCACCCGGTATCAGGTTGCTGGTTTGGATTCCTCGCCCAGGCCAACCAGGCCTTCCGTCCCTCCGGGGTCGGTTGCTTGGTACCAGACTCGTCTGGGAAGAATAAAGCGCCGACTTGTTCATCGGCTGGCCACCGTAATTCATTGCGTAGGCCAAAAACACATTCAAAATCGCCTCCACGACATCGGTAGACGTAGAATGCGTGGCGCATCCCAAAGGAGATTGCGTAAGGCCGTCCTTTATCCTTCATCCTTTACTAGCCATCACAGTGATCGTTAAAGTTTTCATCTTCAACAACTGTGTGCCAAAATTATCAGGCCTGCCATACGTCTAAGTGTAAGGGAAGAAAAAGCTATTACACTATCTGCAGTTGCCTGGATAACATCGACGATGGCTGGTAGTACTAGATCAGCTTGTTATGGATCCGCTTTCACTTTGTCTCGAAGCACGTACAACCCTAATTACACCGGGTGGTCACAGTCTAGATGCAGAAGGCTACCGTTATGAACTTGTGGAACAAACTATGCATCATTCTACAGTGCGTTTCAAAAGTATGTATCCACTCCACCTGCCCATATCTGGTTTCGCGTTCATTTCTACAGGCCCGCACTAGCTCCACTAAATTCCTCGTAGTCAAATATAGATAACCACTCGCTTTCAGACATTTTTTCGTCTCTCACCAGAATCAGACTTTATGAAGAAAATTGGTCGAAAACTGGCATTTCAAGAGTATGTATCCCCAAAATTTTTATTAAATTCAAAACAAACCACCATTACTTCTTGTAACATCATGCATAGTATTATTCAAGCTCCTGACAAGGCTCTGGATGATTTTGTCTTTGCTGGTGTCCCTTGTAATCAAAATTACCACCACGTCATTGAACTGTCGGTTATTCGGGTAGACTCGTCGAACTGCGATCCCCACTTGTTCTCCATTGGGCTGCTGTCAGAAGAACAGGCCGGCCAGTCCGTTCTTGCATGCTGTGACGGTGGAGCCAATCTCTGGTTGCACATGGAGTGCAGCGCTGCCCTGCTGCAGAACATGTGCCTGGTGTCTATTGCCTCCCAAGAAAGGCTGAAGGATAGACTCCAGTACACATTGACACTCCAGAGTTTCCATGCGATACGACGGAAGCCTAAGCTTCAGCAGTCCGCCGCTGAAGACGCCGATCACTGTCACTAAAGAACCGCCTCCAAAGTTGCGACGACCATGGCTTCTCGTAGGTCGCTCCAGTAATGTCGGTTTGACTTCTGCTAATTCATTCCATGCTCATGTTAATGTACTCTCTAGATAAAGATAAAGATAAAGATTCATCGGGAACCATCCAGATTAAATTTCTTTCATCTTTCCAACGGGAAAAATCTAATCTGGATGTCCTCGATGGATGCCGACATTAACGGAGAGATCTGCAAGAAGACCCCGTCGTCGCAACTTTGGAGGCGATTCATTAGTGACAGTGGCCGGCTTCTGTAGCAGCGGAATGTTGAAGCTTAGGCTTCCGTTGTGTCCCGTTTTGTCGTATTGTCAGTCTGGAGTGTCAAGGTGTACTGGAGTCCTTCTGCCTTTCTTGAGAGACAAAAGACACCAGACACATGTTCTGCAGCAGCGCAGCGCTCTCCAAAGATTGGCTCCACCGCCACAACATTCAAGTACGAACTGGCCGACCAGTTCTCCTGACAGCAGCCCAATGGAGAACATGTGGGGGATCGCGGTTCGACGAGTCTACGCGAATAACCGACAGTTCAATGACGTGGTGGCGATTTTGATTACAAGGGACACCAGCGAAGACAAAATCACCCAGAACCTTGTCAATAGCATGAACATACTATGCGTGATGTTATAAGAAATAATGGTGGTCCGATCCGCTTTTGAGTTTAGTAAAAAGTTTGTTTTCCACAAGTGGTTACATACTTTTGAAATGACAATTTTCAACTAATTTTCTTCAAAAAGTCTGATTCTCGTGCGAGACGAAAAAATTCTGAAATCGAGTGGTTACCTATATTCGACTACGAGAAATCTAGCGCAATTAGTGCGGGTGTGCAGGAATGAAGGCGAAACGAGATATGGGCAAGTTTTAGAGTGGACACATACTTTGACAACGTTTGAGAAAGGATGGAAATTTCATGATGTCTGTATGGTGTTCAAAATAATATCTGGCATCCTCAAAGTTGATTCCTCCAAATCCTTTACTGTTTTGAATCCAGAACAAGGGGCGGCTCGGTGAAAATTAGGTATCGAGTTCCTAGGTCAATATTCAGTTGCACATGTTCACATGTAGAGCCGGGTCCGAATACCTATCGCTCAAACTCGAAGTTGCACCAAGTCCTTCTTATCTAACGGTCTGTAGGCGGATAGCAGGGAAGCGGCTATTAGGTTTTGAGTAACCCGTGGATTTTTGATTGTTCTTGCTTGTTCTTGTTTCTGTTGTGTTGGTGTTTATGTTGAGTTTGATTAACTGTGCCTTATGCTGCGTAATAAATAGTAATAGTAGTAATAGTAATAGATGAATATAAATAGCATTATACTCCGATTTGGCGTTCAGAAGGCACGATTGTGAAGCCCAAATACCAGCTAGGGACCGAATTAAGGACAATGTGGAAAAGGTTTTTTCAACCTAACATTATACACGTAACACTTTCGATGGCTGTCTCATATACGTGGTTGAAAATGGAAGCCCAAGATCTTCAAAGGGCAATTTCCATACGTGCAAGGCTCTGGTGGGATTAGATACACCTAGTGTGCTGGTGGTCACATCTGCAATCCGCATTTACTCAGAAGCCTCACACCCAATCTCTCAGAATCCTTCAGGGCTCGCCCACCCCTCCCCACTAGGAGAAAGAAAACGCATTAAATAAAACACATGCAGTGCTAACGTGGGGTCTACAAGTAGTGAATGATGCGGAAGAAACCGACGTGAGCGCTGTGACAGACTGCTTCTCAACTCCATAGAGAGACACAGCTACATCGGCGAACACGGCTGAGTGTTCAGGAGTGCAGTATCCGTCCGAGTCTGACGCATCCTCGGCCGCATGGAAAGTAGTGCTTGGCGGCGGGTGCGAGTCGGCCGAACTGCTGAATGCGAGTCCTCTGTTAACGCTTTCTCCCCTTTGACCCTTTTCTCAGTTCAACGATGCCTCACCGGCTTTCGGCACTGGAATTTCGTCTTTTCCGCACCGACAGACACTGTGATCGTCGTCGAGCAATCCGTTTTATCCTCAGCTCCTCCAGCTCTTCGTCGTCGACCTCCTCGCTGGATGGTCCAATGTCGTCATCTTCTTCACTTGAATCTGAAACGTACATAACGCAGGGGTTCGGTAATCAATCACCTGAGTAGCAGCTAAGCAACTTTTCATTCAAGAATTCATTCACACCCCTCAAAACCGATTCGGCTAAAACCTCAAATGGACTAAATTCCGAGGAAAGAACGTGAGTGACAAATTCCAGCTTCTCGCAAGTATGATAGTGTTGTGGGTGTAGGTAATTGCACCCGAGCAAATTAGATATCAGAACTGCCATTCTACTCGGTCAGAATGAAATTTATCAGCATTTAAGTGTTATACATATTCCGACATTTTTAAGTTCCCCCTTCCATGGCCTCTAGGAATGCTTTGGGTAAAAAATGTACAGTGTTCAATAACTGTACAAAGCGCGGTAGTGGAGGCCACCCTACGACTAACCCAAGACTATAACTAACAGAGGTCTGCACAAATGACGAGCAACGATGGAAGCGGAGTGATTACGCACCTTCCTCTTCCTCAGCTTCACTCCAATCGTGCTCGGAAGCGCTGCTTGAAGCGTCACTACTCTCATCAGTTTCCTCATCGTCGTCTTCCTCTTCGTCCACCACGAAGTCATCCTTCGCATGCGTGATCTTCCGCTTTTTTGATACTCTTGGAGATACACTCGGAGAATTCTCTGAAGTCATGGACAAGCATATATGCGTCATCGAGAAAAGAACAGAACCTTAAGCTCACCAGCACTGCTCGATGCGCGAGCTGGTGATGGCCCTCGTGGCCGCTGACGGCGAACAAAGTAGTAGATGTACGTCGGCACACCGTGATTCGTAATGCATTTCTTGATGAGCCGCTCCACCGTGTACCAGCTCAACGAGGTACCTGGAATGAGGATGCTAGTTTCATGGAGCTACGCCAACAACAAAAAACAGCGACACTAGTCGTTAATGCTGTCTACGTGGTGGGGAGAACGCGTCAGCCAATCAGGACGCATCGAACGGGCCATCCAAAGGGGTGTACGGTCGCTGTCTTGTCTGGCTAGCATGTATTCGGTCGGTGCTTCCGACTGGCTGGCGCGCTCCAGTCTCCTCCCTCCGTGTAGGCCAGACTAGTGACCAGTGGCCAGATTCATCAACCGCTTACCAACAATAACGGTGAAAAGTACCGCCAAACCCCGTGATATCAGCATCCATTAGCATCAGGTTTGGCGGTACTTTTCACCGTTACCGGCCGGTAAGCGGTTGATGAGTCTGGCCCCAGTACGGAACTAGCTTCGTTTTCACTTTTAAGTTTCTATGAATCGATCTTTCACGATTAGATGCCAAATTTCTGTGCCGCTTTTCCTCTTATACTATGACTTACCGTAGCCGATGCGTGCCATGTGCACACTGGCATTATTGTGGCGTGCGTATTGCCCAATTCGAGAGAAACACTGCTCGAGCAGAGCTGGGCGAATCACATCTGAAAAATCGGCACAGGTCAAACAGCGGTATAGTACCGGTATAGAACAGACTCTCGTTTCAATAAGTCAAATCAAAGAAATTTAATCGCAGGAAAGGTTTTTATAATTTTTTTAAACAGCAAAAAATCTAAAGCTCAAAAATCTACGTTCCGTTAATGGATGGCTGATGACAGATTATGGATGGCTGATGTTCTTCTTAACGTGATTTACGGGCTATAAAAGGTGAAGGTGAAAGAACAAAACTGAATGCAGAGATACTGCCAAAAGGAACAACCTCGATGCTTGCTGCTCTGCGCTACGAAGAGTACCACGTGTTCATGACTATCAGTAGACGTCGACGGCTGCATGTCGTTATCATCACCAGATGCCGCACCTTTAAGCAGTCTTACACTGTCCTCGAAGCCCCTTAGAATCAAATCCAAACCTCACCTCTCAGCTCCTTGACATTCTCAACAAGGTGACAGTCACCCAGCTTCATATCGCGCATGCGATGAATAAGCTCGTATCGCTCTCCCACAGCCGGATCTTTTGCGCGTAGAGCAGAGAAAACGCCGCCGTTGCCGAATTTACCTTGAATGAAGTGGCATCGATACTCAACGGCGAATAGCGATGCACAAGAGGGTCGACACACCGCTGTTGTCGACGAGGTGGAGAATCAGAGAGCGGACCGTCGTGTCGTCATCACTTCTCTGTGGTCGAGTCACGTCACCATGGACGTAGAAGAGTCCAGCGCCTTCCTAAACAGAAACGACACCCCATCAAAGATTCTAGCAGATCTTCAACAACAGATAAAAGATCTTCAGAGATGCACAAACATGGCATACTTCAACTTCGCCGACTTCCTCGTCTTGACCATCCGGTGATGGCATAGGCAAATTCTTTGACTCATAACCTGAAAAAAGACGTACTCATGAAGGCTCGTACAAATCCCAAACACATTTTGGCGCAGAAGTTGCTTGAACAGGCGTCCAAAACATTTCGAAAATTGGCTACTAATTGTTTATAAAACCTCAGCTGGCTTCGAAAAAGATGAGCGATAGAAGCATAAAGGACGGCGTTACTCAATCCCTTTCGGGATGCGCCACGCATTCTCCTTCCACTGGATGTCGTGGAGGCGATCTGAATGCGGATTTGGCCATACAATGAATTGCAGTGGCCGGCCGCTGTATAAGTCAGTGCTCTGTCCTTCCAAGACAAGCCTGGTACCAATTCATCGACCCGGAGGGATGGAAGGCTTGGTTGGCCTGGGCGGGAGAAACCCAACAAGGAATCTAGTATCGAGTGCACGCGACAGCAGGCAACTCCTCCGTCTGCGCTACCCACGCGCCCTTGCGCAAAAGTTGCTCATAAAAAATATGTCTCTAAACCTCAGATAAGTACACCAGGCGTACGTAAGAATATGTACGCTATTCGAGTGACCATAACGTTCTTGTCCCTCCAGCAATAGCGCTCTTATATAGCACAAATTGAGGAAAGCAGGAGTCTGAAAATCATCCGCTTTATCGTTACGACAGCATCATACGCACGTTCTTGTTTTGCTATGCTTATTGTCATCTTATTGAAGTTTCACCATCTAAAATTCCAGATTTTTGTATCTACCTCAACTGAACCATCACTTCAAACTACTGTACAGTTGTTTCGCATCCCAATTCACCTAGTTCCCGAACAACAATTTTTGAAACGCGCGGACGCGAGTTGTCGTGCAGTAGGATTGAGCCTCTTCGACTGACCAAAGCCGGCTGTTTTTCGATCAACCTCTAGTGCATCATTTGCATCATTTCGGCACAGTACTTCTCCACTGTGATAGTCTCTCTAGTCTTCAAGAACTTGCGATGGACTATACCAGCCATTGTCCACCATGCGGTCACCATGGTCTTCTTTTCTTGGATGGAGACTTGGTTTCGGCATCTCCTTGGGACTCTCATTCTTGTCCAGCCATTGCGCAGAGCGAAGACAACTGTCATAAAGGATCCATTCTCCGCGGCATGTCACGATCCTGTCCAAAGGAGGCTCCCTCAGATTGCGCAGCTTCAACGAAACACAGGTGTCGTGGCGCTTCAGCGTCTGCCAGGCGATCAGTTCGTGTGGGATCGATTTATCCAAGTCCCTTAATTTTCCGATCGCATTCAAGTGGCGACTGATAATGCTGCCATCAACGTCGAAATGCTGTGTTGGCCCTCTCACAGTTTGACGCGAATCTCCTTCTTTGAGTTAGTCGTCGTTAAGAAGTGATGGCGGCCTATGTACTTCAGTCTTCATCTTCGAGATTTAACCAGTGTCGAATTGTAAGGTAGCAAATTGGCCACTTCATACGCAACCTAATATCTAATATATTCGATTCAACCAACGATTCTAGATCGTACCTTCCCTAGCAGGGTGGAAACTATGGCCAGTATGCGCATGACTGCCAAATTAACGCGTAACTCAGGTCCACTTATAGTTTTTAGAATTTGTAGTCAGCTTCAGCCAAGAAACCTATTTTCCAGCGAGAAATAATGCTGCTATGCAATTTTTTGATTTCTTTGTTTCTGCTATCCATCAGAACATCAGCTCTGGTAAATATTAATGCAGTATTATTGCATTAATATTTGCCAGAGCTATTGCTGCATAGCAAATATTTCATGACTACTGCGAATAGTGATCCATCGTTCCTATTGTTGTAATTAATTGTTGAATAAAACCACTCAACTCTTGCAAAACTTTCTGCACCCCCTTATAGCACTGTTCGGCACTAGCAATAATACGCTAAAAGTTTTGCAAAACTGTGAAAACCCATACAATCCTTGACTGAAAACTACAAGGTTACGTCTGCACTATCAGTCGAATAAACCATGTGACTTTGGGAGTAAACGTGGAGTACCATTCTCACGTCAAGTTCGACACTTCTCGAGCCAGATTGCACACTTTCAAAGCAATCTGAACACCTTTGAAACCAAAATGAACAATTCCAATCACGAGCGTCTTCTATATTAAACTGGCCACTCACTAAGTAGGCCAAAACAAGATTTTTTCTTGGAACTCTTGCACGGATGTTTTATTGTTTTGCGACTAAACTGTTGCGAAAGGCGGCACTCGTCCCGATACCACGGGTGAGTGCTAAGCAGCGCTGGTGGTGTAATGGGCTAGCTAAAGCAAAGAGTGCTCGTTCGATTTCGTCTGGCGCAAGATTCTGCCGCCTCTATAACAGTCGCCACATTCAGACTGCCTCCATGACATCCCTTGGAGGTAGAATGCGTGGTGCACCCCAAAAAGGATCGACTAACGTCGTACCATATTCTTTTATCCTTCATCATATACAGGCTTACCCACTTCCTGTCATTGATTTCAGCAACGTTTAGCAGTACTGAAAGTAGTTATTCTTTGTGCCAGAAAGCTAAAAACTACGTCCCTGTTATGCACTCGATCTAGAAACAGCGCAGTCCTGCAGGACAGCTATCCGCTTATATGAGGAGCGAACACCACTAACAAGGGTTACTTCAGTGAGCGCCAAGATCAGGAGTTGCTCATAGAAAGCGAATAAAACCCCGGTAACGTTGAAGGGATAGCGGTCATTCTTGCCGAGTCTTCCCAAACACATGCAACAGAGGACGTGCAGAGAAACAAGCACTTTATTCAGCACGTCACTAACAACTACACAACTCAAAAGGGACATTCACATGAAATATGGGAACTAGCAATGTTCGAATAGACAACAAAGATGGGAAACTCGAGCATAGGGATATTCTGTACAAATTCCGAACAAGCAAACACATGGCACAATGAGGAGATTAGAAGCGTAGCGCATGTAGGATGTGATGAGGAGGAGTCAGCTCCAAAACTTTGGTGAGATGCATCTTCACAACATAATTTATACCCGAGACAGAAACGACACATTAGCACCCCTAGCACTGAAGTACTTGGAGTAGGTGACGCGACAGGGAGGACCATCATATACCCCTTCCTTATGCAAGAAAACTTAAGGAAACACCAGCACACATTAAGATGCGGATCCTTTCGTGAGAAACTACGTATCGAAAGTCGACGCGCACTCTTTGTTTAGGGTTGTATCATTCAATAGAAATACAGGGAGGAGCCCTTAAGGTGTCGCTGCCGGTTGCGACTTGCACACCAAGAACTTAATGTAGTTAAAGCAAGAGATCGGAATATGAGACCCGGCCATTGCACAGCCCCCCGATTGCCTAAAGGTTCAACTCCTACTCCTACTCGTCTTCCCTTCAAAGCAGCTATTCCAGGCAAGTTTACGCCGCAAACAGGAGCTAACAGGAGCTTTTCAAAACATCATTTCTCGCGGAGAATCGAAACTGTCAGAAAAAAATTAATCTCAAAGTGATTTATAGAATGCTTCGCACCTATACTGACCTCGACAGGAATTCAATCAGAACAATTGAAAACAGAAAGGCGAGGAGAGCAATATTGGCACCCAAGAAATTCAGAGTTTTGTTGCGTATGATAGTCTCTCGGGCAAGAATTAAGGTGGAAAGCCACACTAGGGGAAAAGGGTATGCACACTTCATTTGAACAATAGTTTCCTATTATTTTGACGATAAAAACGTTCTAACGATCATTTCGAAAAATAAAAAAGTGAGAATGCGACGGATTAAATATTGAGATCATGCCATGTACACGTGCAGCATATTGCTTTTTTACTCGGATTCAAATGTTAGTGGTGAAAACATACACTTTTTACACACTTTTTTCAACATAAAGAGGCACTTGCCGTCTATATGGCCCACTTTAGGAGCTAGATTTTATGCCAAGGTGCATAAGGCACATATCGGCAACGGTAATCTGCTACATGATACCAGGGTAAAGACAGCGCGAGGACTGGACATCAACTCGTAGAAAGCTTGTTTATAGAACTTAAAGAAAAACGTCCGGTACTAGTTGTTAATGTGAGCTACCTTTGGAGCTAAGGGAGAGCCAGCCAGCCAATCGCAGTCAGTCAGAGCACCGCCCGAACATGCGCCTGGTAACTAGACATTGAATCTGACACATGATTCGGATAATTCGAAATTTGTCTTTTTTCAAACCCGGTTAAAAAGAGTATGCGAATGCTAACGTCTTTGGAAAGCTCCGGATCTTGGAATGAATCAGATAGAAGTAGCCTTAACAGGAAAGATTTTCAGATGAACCAAATAACTGTTTTATCTTTGGATTTCACACCGGATATCCGAATCAGATAGGATATCAGTTTCCCATCAAAAATCAGTTATCTGAATTTTCTGAAAATTCATCTGCTGAAAATAGCCCTATCCGAATCGCCCTAGGATCCAAGCTTTTATCCTTCGCACAATCCTTTTAAACAGGGTTCGGAAAAAATTAAGTATCCGAATTATCCGCATCGGCATCGAATCCAATGTCTACTGGTAACCAGGACACAGACATAACACACCCGCTCTGGGTACGCCCATTTGTTGCTGCGTGACTGGTTCGATGCATCCTCCTCCCCATCTAAGCAATATTAACGACTAGTACTCGTAAGTTAGGTTATAGTGTTATATGCATTCTTTCCACACTTGGCGATGCGCAGTCTTGAATCTTAACGCCGTTTCGAACTACCTAATACTTCTCACAAATCCCTAGGCCAAACATAATTGCAACCTTTTTTAAATTCTTTACCCAAATTTTGGAAAATCAAAACGTTTAGGTGCAAGTCTAGAAAGGGAGGAACACCCTCATTTTCCTACATAATAGCCTGGCGACCTCTCAAAAGTCTTTTAAAATGAAAACGTCGAGCATGGATACACATATTAAAGCTGTAGGAAGAGATCTAAGCCTGTTTTCGCTTGGGTAAGGCTGCCAAATGTGGAAATTTCTGGATCATCCCCTCTAAATTGCACCAACGTTTACAATTGAGAACCATTGGCTACATGCAGCTTTACAAACCCCGCGGAAACCGCTTAAATGTAGGTTATTGAAGAGAATGTGCAAAGAGCACCAAACGACGCTGTTCAGAAGACGCGTTCAGAAAGTGAAATCCGACTAAAAAGGACAGCCTCCAAAGTTACGGTGAGCTTTTGCGATGCAATTTTTACAGGATGTAAGGTCCCGTGTGGGGAGTCCAGAACCGCAGTTAATTTTTTCGGAATGCTCTTCTCTTTCGGAATGGTTGAGAAAGGCGTGTGAAAACATGAGCGCAAAGTTCATCACGCCCTGCTGCCACCCACCGAATGTGGTCGGTTGGCGCAGTAAATAGCGATGTCGCCTCTCTCTCGGGCGCACCAAGTGAGTTGTATGGTTCAGTCCCCGGTGTAGCCAAAATTTTTGCACTCATCGGGTCGCTATTATTATGTGCTTGCGTGATCACAGGAGTCAATTTGTGCACCCTTAATGCTTTTACTAGGTAGTCATGGTCCTTTTGTGCTTTCATTTGAGTTACCTCTCAATGGACCGTGGTCGTTGCACGGTATCATATCAGCAACGATCCGTAAACGCACACACACACACACACACACACACACACACACACACACACACACACACACACACACACACACACACACACACACACACACACACACACACACACACACACACACACACACACACACACACACACACACACACACACACACACACACACACACACACTTCACGGGATAGGTCATGAATTTGGTTTGATTCCGGTAAATTCTTAACTAAAATGTCTTTTTCAACCGGACTTGTTGTCGTTCGATTTCTGTCAGAGTTCGATCCTGATTTCACTTCTCCTACAAGGCATCTTGGAATACAACCCACTCGGCGCGCCCGAGAGGCGACATCGCTATCCACTGCGCCAACTGACACACTCGGTGGGGTGGCAATAGGACGTGATGAACTTCGCGCTCACGTTTTCACACGTCTTTTTCAATCATAGAAGAGCATTTCGGAAAAAAATTATTATTGTTTTGGACTCCCCATATGGGACCCTACATCCTGTAAAACTTGCATCGCAAGAGCTCATCGAAAGCTTGGAGGCTCTCCTCGTAAGGCTCAATTTTCTCCGTAGTGAAAACCGAGTCTAGAAAACGTCTAAAGTCGGAGCTGTCTATTAGAGTAATCCCTTGAGGTATAAGTGTCTATGACCCGCAAGAAACATTAAGAGGTATCAGGCGCTTCCACAGACCAATGAATCATGCTGGACGAGAGAGGTTAGTGTGAGACAGCAAGCGATGTACAGCTGAAGACGATTTGCACGTCTGTACAAATTCTGCCAATGATGGAAAAATGACAACTTGTCCGTTAGTCTATAGTAATGACCTCAGGTCCGTAAGTGCCTGCTGGAGCGACTTCCTTTTTCCTAGCAGGTTCGTAAGCGCTAGCCGGAGCGACTTCTTTTCTCTTAGAGTTAGTCGCACCACTTGGCGGATTAGGCTCTTCCAGTGTACGCCACATTCGCCTTATCCCGTTCTTAATAGCAGGGACTTCGCCGACTACCATAATCTCGTCGTCGCTGTCATTGCTATCAACCCTAGCACTGGAGGAACACTGCGAAAGCATGGGAGGCAGCCGATGCAAGGACCTGTGCGCGGGCAAGTTCTGTGATCTGGACGGGTCATTCGTCCTCTGAGAAGACTGCGCCTTCGTGAGAAAATGTTTCCGATAGCTGAACGCTTGCCCGTCGCGATCAGGCACCAACTCCCAAGTCTCACCGTGCGCTTTCCATGTGGCTGCCGTCTTCTCTGCAACAGCTTTCTTCCGTTTTTCGGCCGCCTCCATATGGTCCCGTTGTTGTTTCTGAAAATTAAACAGTTAGAACCCTGGCACCTCTACGTCTTCTGGAATCTTAGACTCCTTGATATTTGATGCCCTCCTCTCTTCAACACCAACGTTTTTTGTTGCAAAATCAGCTGAATACAGGTGATTTTATTGATCCCGTAGCCAGTTGTTATGGTTAAGTAGGCCATCTAACTCTTGTTCGTATGAACTCCTGAGAACGAGAACACAATCTGCTGCACCACACCTAATTCACCAATGCTACTTCATAATAGTTAACATCCTCTAGTAGTCATGGTGGATGGCTGGACTTCATTTCTCAGTCACTGCCACTCATTTATACTTCGCGATCACACGCTACTCAAGCAAACCTAATCGAATAATTAATTAGGAGCGGTCGCTCTCAGACTTTCAAGCCTTGCTTTGCTAAGCGTCGCAAGTATATCCCATTCTTACGTCAAAAAGCGCACTTTGCAAACCAAACTGGACAGTTTTCAAATTGACATGGTTACTCTTCTAGGCAAGTTTGCGCTTTTGATATCAAACTGAACATCTGCCAAATAAAACGAGCTTTCGCCATATTAAAATACGGATTCTTCGAAACGGTCAAAATTTTCTGTTCAAGGAAAATTTAGTACAGCCTTCTTGCAATTTTTAAATTCATCTGCCCTATAAGTGAACACACTATTTGGAATTTTATTTAAGAAATATTTTTCGGGGAAAAATAATAATGAATCATTCTGTATTAAGGCGCGCAAAGTCAACAATCATGGAGTGTACTGAAAGAGACCGCGCTACGCACTCGACTAGATCATCCCAGCTTTTATTTGACTGATAGGTAAATGCTGCCTACCTGCCTGCAACAGGGGTATGAGGATACGTTTGTCTTTCTACAGTTGTTCTTCTTTACTGTTTACATTTGTGTTACTCCACGCAACCGGAATTTTTGCTATCATTCGAAGAAAAATCGCGATCTAGTCGTATACGTGACGCGACCTGCTCTTTTAATACAATGAATCATTGCTTGCTTTCCTGTGCTACAGCGCTTTATAACGAAACTTAATTCATTATTAATCCTTAAAAATGGATTTTTTAAATAAAAGAGCGTGTTCATTTAATGGGGCTAGAGAATTAAAAAAACATCAAAGAAAGTTGTTCTAAATTTTCCTTAAACGGAAAATTATCCTAGGCTTTTCAGGGATTTTTAGGGATTTCAAAGGCGTACGGCTTCCTCAGAGAAGTGTTCAGTTTAACGTGAAGGCGGTATAAAGGCTGCCTACGCGTCGCTGCACCTGTTAATGCTAAACAAATATGTACCTCCTTCTTCTCCTTCAAGGTCTGTTCGTCATCCTCGTCATCTGAACCGCAACAATCAAGAGGCTTATTAGATCGGGTTTTCCTTTCCAGGTGCAGCAATCTGAGCTGTTCGAGTGCCTGCTCGTCCTTGGCAGAGATGCGGTACTGACGACCTTCGAACACTCGGTAGTCGTTGTAGTCGGTGTCACGCTTGTCCACCTCGTCCGGATCTAGTCGCAACGCTAACGGAACCTAAAACACGGACTTTGTTCCTAGAACAACTGATTGAACGCTACGACGCATGCAGACGCTCCAAACCTCGTTCTCCTTCTCATCCTTCAGCGGCAGCCAATTATTGTCCTCGTCAGTCTCTCCAATGACACTCTCCAGTTCTTTGTCGGTCTGCAATGCGTACATCACACATTACCAGAGGGAAGAATAAGACTGTCGGCTTATGCTGTAGTAAAGCAACAAGCCCCGCTATGGTCATAGGAAGCCGATCTCTGCCTACTGTTCTACATCTGCAGCGCCCGTTTATACTTCCAAAGAAATGAACGCTCCCACGTGCCGCCACGCAGTTTCGCATATAACACCACGTAAGTAGGCGCAGAATCGTAATCCTTGTCTTCAATGCCCTCTCCCCCGGCCTTAAAACTAGAGCACTCACAGCATATCACTAACTACCACCTGTTCACCGCGAGGGACTCACCAGAATGTACTTCTCATGCTTCTGCTCCGTCAGCGTGCCCAAACTTTCCTTCACCATCGCCAACATGTCGAAAGCGGACAGTTTGACCTCTGTGAACGATAGTAGTGAAACAGCTCTAACTGGCCTGCACGAAAGGACTCACCTTCATTACCCATCACTCTGTCGGTGAATTTGAGCTTCTCCCGAATACGAGCATGCATGTGTTGTTCGACAGTATAACGTCCGATAAGGCGGATCACTCGCACAGGTCTAAAAGCGCTGGTTAGACTAGACCACTATCACGACATCTCGTCGTTGGGCTCGAACGACCTATTCGAGTAAGGTTTCGAATGATTTTCGTTCGAATTTTAATTCTCAAATACGAGTGCTCAAAAAATCGAATTTGTCGAACGTACTCGAATTCGGATATTCAAAAGTCGCGTTTTCCGAATACATCCTAATTCGAACATTCGAAAATTGTAGGCATTCGAAAACAATTTCAATACCGTGTTCTACACTTGAAATTTAAATACTTTGTTCAAAAACAGCTACTCCTTCCTGACTTCTCCATCCTTACTTCTCCCATACCTACTGTAAGTGTCGTAACTATACGAGATTTTCAAATCGGATATCATATTAGCACCCTAAACAGTCTCTTATGGTGATGCCTGTTGCTAATCTAAGTTCATGTTTACGAAAATTTACGATGAACCGCCCGAATTTCTAGACCGTAAAACGTAAAGCCCACGACCATAACTACGCACACCCCTGTTTTGTGCGAGATCTGTGGTAGCGCAACGATGAGAAAGGGTCTGATACTGTGGAACATACTAGTTGTAGTTTCAGACCGATTTCGTTGGTACACTGTATAAAACCTCATGGTAGAAATCGTTTTAACCGCCGGCTACAAACGATCGCTACCGCTAAGTGACTATTTTTCAAAGCTGCTGTGAATCTCATGCAGCGGTAACTAATTCTGCCCTGTCGGTCGGACCCACGGCACTCACAGGCGTAAGCGTAGAAGGCTATTCAACCAAGAAGAAAGTAAAAAGAGAGGAAGGATTACCTGTCTTGCCCAATACGATGGCATCGAGCCATTGCTTGAATATCGTTCTGGGGATTCCAGTCCGCGTCGAGAAAAATCACTGTGTCAGCACCAGTAAGGTTCAGACCTACGCCACCAGTCTTCGTAGTTAAGAGGAAGCACCATGGATCTGTGCAAACAGCCAATAGAAATCTGATCTTCAAGTCAACCATACTTTGCCCACAAATTGTGCCACCCCAGCTTTTCAAAAACAAAAAAAAAAATCCCCAACCTTCCTCCTCAGACGTCTTGTCGTGTCTCCTCTTAGCCGCGCGCTGATACTTATCAATAGCTGCATAACGTTCTTCGGCTCGAACGCTTCCGTCAACACGTTCATAGTTATAGTCTTAAAGTATCCAATACTTCAAGTCCAATCACCTTTAACTGTCCGCCTGACCTACCTCTAAGATCCATGAAATCTTGCACGATATCTAGTACTATGACGAACTGGGAGAATATCAGGCATCGATGGTGACGTTCTTTGAGGTACTTCAGCAGTCTATCCAGTATCTGAAGTGCTCTATATCTAGATAGCTCGTCGACTGTACACATACAGGGAATTTAAGTCACTAAACAACGAATCGTGAATGTCTGTACATAAAGGCCCGAAGTGAAGATGACTGAAATCTTCTCTGAGATGCATTTGAACCATACTTCGGGATATCGTGGAAGCAATTAGACTGCGTATTTGGCCTACACAATGGACTACGGCGATTAGCCGATGTCCATGTCAGTAGTACCTCATCCTTCCAAAACAGGTCTGGTACTAAACCATCCTTTATCACAGGGGAAGCAACGGCTCCCTTGGAAAGAGACGGCATCCGAAGCTCGAAATGAATCAACATCTAAGAAGACGCTAGAGCCAGTGCCACTGACCAGGCTACACCTGACCTCGTTAAAAGGTTAGTTTGCTGCCTGCTAACGTAATCCGCAGGTTTCTAGATCAAACCGTTCTGCGCGTAGAACACGCTATACAGCTCCTATACAGCTGAACAGAGCTAATCAACTGATCGATATCAACCATCCCCGCATCAATAAAAAGAATATGGCAACCGCTGCAAGAGAGTCATACGGATTGATATTGTGGATCCATACCGATCGATGAACCGATATTGACAGATATTATCAGCCTCTCTAGCTTTCACTGTTTAATGCGAAAATCTCGCATACGACAGGAGCGATGGAAAGGTCGCACAACAATCAAACAAGATTGACTCGCCTGTCTATATGGTCAAAGTCAGGGATTCGGATCTACTGTTTGTGAGGATCATGCGAATATCATGGTCGATGAACAGGCCCTGCTACGAATACAATACGAATTGGCAACCCGATGCCGATGAATGTTATCGATAGGTGGTCCGAAGTCCACCTCATGGAGGGTTATCACAAAATGTGAAGGCCGATTGACAGGCTCCACAACAATATCGACACACCACAAAGCAATTCTGGGACAAAGGTCCGTTCTGTAATCAGTACGATCTCTAGTCCGGTTGACAGCTGGTTAAGGATAAGGACAAAGAAATGCTCGCTAACTATTGTTGGCCTCAAGAACGGAAAAAATCGAATCGAAATCGAATTCTAAAAATGTCTGCTCGTTCCCAGATCTTATATCTAGAATGCAATAAAAACCTTACAATCTATCATTAAAGGATGAAATCAAGGTTGTTGATTAACAAACACCTTGCTATGCGCTGCGCATTCTGCTTCCAAACGGTATCCATTATCAAGCCCTGCACAAGTGGGCTACTCCTTTCTTCCTGGGAAGGCTAACAGATACCCATTGACCTCCAGAGATGAAGGAACCCTTAATTCTGGTACGAAACTTACCTAGTAGAAAACAGAAGAATAAGTCACTTGACGATAACCCTTCCTATTAAATGCGTTACCGCGCTCTAGCTGAGGGAATGAATTATGAACCGGAAAGATGAGAAAATTCAGGCAAAAATTCAGGTGTACAGATGAGCCGATGGGAAGTTTTTTAGAGATAGGAGAGAATACTAAAATGTCGGAACGGTGAAGCAAGACGATGGCCCACGATGTGGACAAATAAGGACATGAAGAAATTGAAGGAAAAGCGAATGAAGATAGGGTACAAGCTTGAAGCATGTGAGAGCAATTAATCAAAGATAGAAGAAAAAGGCCAAAAGGGGAACAAATCTTGAAGGGCTCACCATAAATTTCCCGCTTGCTTCCACGAGATGCTCGCCTTCCTCAAACGGTTCGGGTTCCATACCTGCAAATAAACAGTTGACGTACTACTCATGAGTAACGAGACAATCATTAGAAGGAAACTACGAACCTCTGAACAGATACGGATGAGCGACACATTTTCGCAACTGCATGTGAAGGTTTACCAAGGACTGATTGTTATTATTCGTCGTTGCAAATATACTTTCTGAAAACTGCACATTAATATCAACAACAATTAAGAAGCGCTGACACGATAAAGCGTTACTCAATTCCTTTCGGAATATGCCGCCCATAATAACTTCATTCATTTATCACATGCGCCTAAGGCAACATGTGAAGAAAAACAAACGAAATACTTAACCAAAATGTCTTGAGGTATCCTAAATCCTCATTTAGCGCCCAGCTGATATTCATACCAGTGGCTCCCGTTTCGAACAGCCCTAAACGGCCCCTATAATGCCACTACAATTATAGATTCAGCATTTAGAAGAGAAGTTATGAAGAATCATCTCCTGATGAGAGCGCCCAGTATTTCTCCACATGAGAATGAATGAGGTACTTTTAACGGAGACAAACAAATGAGTGGAGAGCGGAAATAAATAAATATATAAATAGAGACACTTTTAACGGAAATTTAGCAAACTAATTGCTGAAGGATGCACGCTCAACAAAAAAGTTAGCATTCCGGAACTTTCCTGACCCCACAGCAAATCTAGGTGAAATTCATGGACACCAGGAGCCGGATTCATCAACGGCTTACTTAACTTTAACGGAGAATTGTAAGCTTATCAAGCGATATGGTGAGCGCTAAGCGGCGATAACGCGGCATATCAAGCGATACGGTGAGCAATAAGCTTATAACTCTCCGTTAAAGTTACGTAAGTCGTTGATGAATCCAGCCCCAGGATAGGTTAGGCTAATCTAGACACTAGGTTATAGATATTTTCAATTTTCGAGGAAAAGGCTCAGATGCGATGGACGCTGGACGACCATCAACTCAATATCAGTCGATTGTCTGCCATTGGGCACATGCTCATCGACCATTTAGCAAAGGATAAGGCTCAATCGCTTCCGGGATGGATCACGCATTCTGCTTCAGTTAGCTATTTGAATGTATACTTGGCGTGAAAATGAATTGCGGACGAACAACACAGTGTTCTCCTTCTCCAGAGAAGTCTCGTACCAATTCACTTATGACGGGGGGATAAAACGCTTGATGCGCCTGAACGCAATCCAAACTAAGAACCTCGATTAGGGATGAAAATAAGAGCCGGCGGCTTATCTGACTGGCCCAACGACGCCCATTTCAACACCGACTGATGATGCCAATTCCTGTTAAATATTTAACATTGAGCGCCGATGACGTGCATGTTATTCCCGTTGGGCAACGTCCACAACAAATAAAAACAGCAAGGTTGTCAAAATCGAAGGACACATATCGACTTCAGGTGTGAGTCCTCCGTCAGTAGACAGTTAGGCCACTGGCCAGGCTGGCTACTTGTCTAGCCAAAAAGGAAAGCTTCCGCGAGTTCAGATACAGCTTGCCTCGCTTAAACTAGGCTATGTCAAATGTGTACTAAAGAGGAAAGGAACTTAGGAAAATGTAAAATTAAAAGGTGCAAGGGCCATACCATAATCGCTCGCAATTATGTCCAGGTAGAGTTTCTTCTGCATCTCACTGATGTTATGATAAAGAATGACCTGAAAAGAAAGGACGTTAAACACTCATAATGTTACGACTACATTGACATGAAATACAGCACTACCATTCACGCATGGTCAATGGTCATACCTCCAGAATGAAACCTTAGACGTTGTCAAATTCAATTTGTTGGGCTCAATTGAAGAATTTCAACTTCAAAGACGATACCGAGCATATTGGGAGACTGCTATATTAAGAAAGGTAGCAGTCGTTATTATGGCCTACATGGGAAAAGACGGAAGCGCACCAGCCAATCACCAGGAACCAAGACCACCGACAGCACAGGTCCCCTTTGAATGGTGCGTCCGTTCGATGCGGTCTGAATGATCTCCTGCATCTCTTCCGCCTCCCATATAGGCCGCAATAACGACTAACACCAAAAAGAACAAATCAAGGATGTCTGGGCCTCCCATGGAAGTTCTAGTAGATACCAGCGTCATTAGAAAGCGCTTGGAATGCTGATTGTTGTCAAAATTGCGACTTGAAACCCCTAGGCGAGTTCGGTACCTATCAAAGTTCACCGAGTTGACTGTGGCTGGCCGTGCAAATGAGCTGTAGTAAAAACGATGAGTGACGACAGCTGATAAGGTTAGGTAGTCAACGGCGGCGATGGCTTAGAGGAGTGCTGTGGCTCGATAGTCTGTACGGCCTAATCTAGTCAGCTCCCTTCACTCACCGCTCTCACAACAGCTCACTCGCACGATCAACCTACAATCAACCCGGTGAACTTCGCTAGGTCCGAACTCGTTCAGGAGTTCCATTTTTTTGCAATTCTGACGACCATACTCGTAGTCACCACTGCGAGCTCCTAATGACCCTGGTCTCCATTTGCAGTTCCATGGGAGTTCGAAGCCCTTCCGTAGTAGGAAAAGGTTCTAAGAATCAGACTTTAGGATGCATGGCAGAAATGCGTGGAAGTCACAGTCATCGACTATGAACGCCATCTGCAAACTTCGGACAAAATCAACAGCAGTAGTCGTATTCAAAGATCGTTCTGCTATCGAGATGTAACACAAAGAAATTACAGCGCTGTTCTTAATGTCAGCTCATGTAAATCTTGTTTCAATAAATCCCAGAAAGGCCATAGAATTTCTCACCTGTTCGCAAGTTGGCAGCTCTTTGCATACTTCGTCCTTGGTCCGACGAACCATGTATTTAGCTAAAATCTTCTGCAACTCAGGGATGCTCTTGTCTTTCGTATATTTCTCAATGAAGAAATTCTTGGACGTGATCCTATCGTGGAATCGTTGCTAAAATGAACAAAAATGCAGTGTATGGAACAAAGGAACGCCGAGAAAACTCTTGAAAACTAACCGGGTGAACGAAAGTAAGCAATGAGTAGAGTTCTCCGAGGTTGTTCTGTATAGGTGTGCCAGTCATTAGCAGGAACCAGGCCTGTTTGCGGTACTAAAAATGTTACTTTATGAGAGTCCTCAAAGAGAATCTTTGAGCAATCCCTCTTTCAAAGGTCAGCCAGTTTTACGTGAAGCCTTATTATTTTTCTCCAATCAACGAGGAGAAAAGGCCCACACATAATTAGACGAGAATCGTGTCAAAATAATAAACCCCACACTCTTCATCCTCTCAGCTAGTTGGCAGTCAAGGTTCTTCAAGCAGTGAGCCTCGTCGACCACGACGACATTAAACCGGAGCTTAGATCGTTGTTGCAAGCCCCAAATAATCTCGCAGTCATTTCGAAAGATCTGAACAGCGTTAGTGATGATGATTAACAAGAACTTTAATAGAGAAGCCGCGTTACGTGTGAAGCTGTGATGAACAAGGTGTTCTTCTTCAGCTTGTTCAACTTCTTCAAAATGCTCTTTCTGGCATCTTCATAACCGAAATATCCTATCGGTTCGAGGACACCACAGGAGAATCTGAATCACATTTCAGAGAAGACCAAAAACACAAAACGAAACATGAAAAATATTGACAAACGGACCTCTCCACTTCTGATTGCCAGTGATCGCAAACTGAAAGCGGACAGACAACCAGGAACGGCCCTTCACCTTCCTCATGCAATCTCACCATTTGCACAATGGCCTGGAAGATGAGCAACGTTCTTTATAACGATAACGGGAGCACTGTATTATGCTAAACTGATATATAGTATGGTTGTTCTGTGGTATCCCATTGGGGAAGACGCCGGCTGCCAAGTGTACACTCTAAATTGATCCAAGATTTGAGCCCCGTCCCGATCACCGAAGTCTTTTAACCTTCCGTTTGAAAGAGATTTAACGGCGGGCTTGCCATACGCCGCAAGTCACCGTACACAGTCAGAGCACCTCCACGATGTCACGCAGGAGTGGAACCGCATTACAACGATTGTTTAGAACCGACTTTCACTCTTGATATCAGGATGTAATATAATTACAGGAAGAGGTGTTCGGTAACACTTCTAACGAGATCTTCTACCCTAAATCATCATGCCCATTTTAGTATTTAGAATTGACGTGTAGAATCGGTAATACTTAACTCCACTTACTAGGTCACCCGTGCATGTTCGGCTTTCAGTGATCTCAGAAAATCACTATACCCGCAGAGATGGAATGCAATGTAGGCTCAGTACAACAACAGCCTTCAGCATCCAAAAAATTATAACGGCATAGAAATTCGAGGGCAAAGAATTGACTCACGAGCACTGCACTACAACGTGATCGTCAAGGATAAAGGCTGGCGTTAGTCAACCCCTTTGCATTCCATTTCTTTGAGATATCGAGGAGGCAATATAAATGCGTATAAAGCCATAAAGCCTATACAATGACTTCTGTTGAAGCAGCAGATGAAAAGGACTGTGCTTTTTCCTTCACAGACAGGTCTGGTGCTATCCCATCGACCACAGACGGGAGGAAGGCTTGTTTGGCCCGGGCGTAACCCGAACAAAGAACCTTGAATCTAAGTGCAGGCGAAATCCATCGCCTTCTCCGACTGTGCTTCCACAACAACACAAATAGAGAGGAACAAATCGTTCGAGGCCCTTCGACGTTGGAGAAAAAGTTCATATTCTTTAAAACTGCTCCAAAAAAGTCTACAAGTCTCTATCGGTCCAGGTTACATACCTGGCACGTCTTTCCCAGTCCCATTTCATCGCCATTGATACCGCCGTGGCCGGCTCGATACCAAGAATCCATTGTCATAATGCCTTCCTTCTGGTAATCCCTAAGCGTCAAGCCTGTAAATACTGTGCTTTAGCGCTTTCAGAGCAAATATGGAGACGAAATTGAACAGCCAGTGAGACTTACCCTTCTCTTCCCATTCCTTCTCCAACGGGTTGACCATCCTCGACAAAATAGCAACAAATCTGCTGCTCCACTATATCCTAGACTCTAAAGGAGCTTATTCAGAGTAGTTTGAGGAAGATGCGTTAGACGTGATTGAAACGAGAAACATGTACATAGAGATGGTTACATATAAATGAATTTTTACTGCAATCACTAATAGTGATCCTTACAGTAAAATGGAATGTCTCAGCGGGGGCTGCGGCGCCTATATGAATTGCTCCTCTTACAAAACCCCCTAAGAGAACTCTCACTCCCAGAAAGAACCTTCATAGTTTTCCATTCATGATAGAAGACCTCATTTAGGCTGCAATCCGGAATACTTTATGGGACTGTCTTTAAGCACTTGTACGCATTTGCTATGTGCTTGGGTCATGCACGTGGAATATGTATCACGGCTATACCAGACCTATGACGTCGTAAGGTAAGTTTTTACAGTGATTTCTGTATCCAAAGAAATGGAGAGAACGCTAACTATTCGTAACAACCGGCGTCGATTCAGATCTTAACGACCATTTCATACACACTTTTCACGTCAAACTCAACACTTTTCAAATCTATTATAATTAGCCGTTTTTCAAATCAAAATGACAATTTTAAGGCCCTCTTCTGAATAAGTGTGACGCTTTTCAAATCAAGCTGAACTTCGGCGCTATGGTAGTTGGGGGTCACCCTATAAAAAGTGTCGGCACTACTGAACTTTCAGGACTCCAAAGGTTGAGAAGAGTTCGAAAAAAATTCGCCCAAATTCCGTTCACGGGGTTATTTAGGGTGCTGATCACGAATCTGACATCCGTTTTTGAAATTTCGCTCAATTACGGTAGGTACGGATGACTAAGGCTGTACGAAGTCTAATATCCGATCTCACCCAAACTTCGGCTAGGCGGGGTTATTTGGGGTGTTGATCACAAATCTGACATCCATTTTTCGTATTGCGCTGGAGTACGGTAGGTACGGGTGATTAAGGTCACGGTCACCGCAACCTACCGTACTCCAGTGCAATACGAAACAACGAACGGGGCGCAATAATAGGGGGGGGGGGGGAAACAGCCCATGGGCTTCGACCGCTTTGAGCGTGGCAGTCGGGCTATGGTGACATGGAGTTTCCCATATTGTACGCAAACTGACACGTATGTACGCGTAATGCAAGTTCCAGCGAGAGGGGTCCAGGTCAAACGGTACGTCACGGGCCAACCAAACGGGTAAAAACTCCTTCACACGTGGGAAATGCCGCGTGTCCTCCTTGCATTGCGACAAAAACGGATGTCAGGTTCGTGATCAGCACCCTAAACAACCACCTTGGCGAAGTTTGGGCGAAATTTTTGGCACCATTGTACTTTACGGACTCCAGAGGACGAGAGATCGAAAAAAAAATTTCGCCCAAACTTCACCCGGGGGGGTGGGGGGGGGGGGGGCTATTTGGGGTGCTGATCACGAATCTGACATCCGTTTTTCGTTTTACGCTGGAGTACGGTAGATTACGGTACGTACCGATGACTAAGATATGGCCACCGATTTCGCATAGTAAGGAACGCTTTAGAAAAAGTGTCTTACCTTTGCGCTGCATTAGTGGCGGCTTCTGACCAGCTTCTAAGGAAAACGTTGGTAACAGATTGTTGTCTTGGTGTAGTCTTCAGGAATACCTAAGCAACCGACAAAATCTGCGCACTCTTTCAGGCGATCGCTACGGGACCATTCGCGTCCTGTGCCACTACCGTAGCGCCCCAGAACAACCCTGTAGCCGAGGTTTCGGCGAAATCGGTGATTATGACCTCGACGGCCTTAGTCACCGGTACCTACCGTAATCGCCGGAAATTTCAAAAACGGATGTCAGATTCATGATCAGCACCCCAAATAACCCTCTGGGCGAAGTTTGGGCGGAAATTTTTTTCGACATTCCCTCGACCTCTCCAGTCCTGAAAGTACAATAGTGTTAAATAGACACTAACACGAAGAAAAAAGACGACACAGTGATAATAAAGAACGGGAACAAAGAATCCTGTTCTTTATTATCACAAACTCTCCGCTGACGCGGAGGAGTGAACAGAATTGGGCACGGGAAGAGACTTCGGGGTGTGGACTGACCGGCGCACCCGGTTAAAATTGCCTTCATTCTGGAGTTCACTTCCCTGTCCAATATGGAAGCTAATAAGAGGCGGATCTGTAATCGAAAAGAGGAGATAAGTCTGTATTTACAATCGCTGTATGTAGCTAGTCGCCACGGCACGCTATGGTGATCCCTCCCCCCTACCAACTACCATAGCGCCGTCATATGTGTTTCTTATTATAAATACGTCTCTCCACTCAGAACCCTCGAATGTGCTCGATTATTCGTTTCATCCTAAAAGTCATCTTGTGACGCATCCGATCAGAGTTATTGGGTTGCTAGTCATACGCTCTGCGTTCAATTCTTTCCGAATTTCAGAGTCATTCCAATCCACGTCGTTTGAAGGAGGTAGAAGTTAGAGTCTGACTTCATTGATGGATTTATTGTTAGGTTTACCGCTTTCATAAGTAGGTCAGGTCAGGTGCCCCACCCTCTCCCCATCGAGATTGGGTTTACTCGTAAAACCAGAAGAAAATCACAGAACTAGGCAAGGGAGGAACCCTGGAGCCTGGGTGCCTTGCTGGCCTGGCAACGGCCTACGTAGTAAGTGATACAGAGAGATACAGAGATACAGATACGATAACCGATATACCGATACCGGCGGGTAAGCGCTTGATGAATCTGGCTCCTGAAATCCTAGTATACGCCTCTGTGACCAGTATACCATTCAGTTATTTCAATCGGACAAATCGTCCACCTCATCTGTAGAATGTTCATTTGCAGAGCGAACCACTAAGACCCACGAATAACTAGTTCCCCTTGGTCCAAATATAATTCTGGAACTAGTTCAACGCCCAGAAAATTGAGGAAGACCACAAACACGATGTGCGCCAAAATTCGCCGAACTTGTGTTTGAAAAAATCTCGCGCCAGCCACAACAATACGTGATACGCAATTGCGTACAATGGCGAGTTCGACTACAGTACCCAGATACCGACCGATGGCGCTACAGTAACCAGCTCGGCTAAGTGAGCGATGTTACAACGCAAGCCGGGTTTTACAATCTGCGGTGATTTTTTGGATTCTGATGCGATCCTAGTCCGAGTAGTGAGAGCAGAGCAGTTCCTAGGTGGCAATCGCTCCCCTCCTTATGCCCGCCACTGGCGCTTTTGAGGCGCGCCGAAACAAGGCTCAAGCGTGAGGTGCGAGAATCCTAGGGGGCGGGGGTTGTACATCGCTTTGGTTCCTAAGACAAAATTTCTCGGAGGGATCGTTCTTTCGCAAGTATTGCAAGCAGAGGTCCGTAAACAATAAATTTATTACTATTATTCAATTAATAAGGTTTTGACGCAAATAACTCAATTAAATGAAGATTTTTCAGGCGTGGCAGCGACATGGCAATACAGCGAGCACCGCTTCTTCTACGGAAAGCAGACGTCATTCGGATTTGCAGAATTAGTGCATTAGATAATAAATCTTTTGAAGCAGTTTTCAAAACAGCTGAAATGGGTCGATTGCTGCTCAAATTTCGCAACGACGGCGCGGCACATTTTTTATTTGAGAGATGTAATTGCTGAAGCGGAAAATGGATCTTACCGAAATTTAACCTTCAATTTGTAGCAACAAAGAAAAATCAGGCCTCTAAGTAAAGAATAAGTAATCTTTCATTTGATTGGGTGGGTGATTTTCCCATTCTGGGTTTTTCAAAAAATAAAATATTACTTGAACAAGGCTCCCACTGAAGCTGAAACTGGAGTCCACAACAGCACAGCTTTTATTTAACACTTCTTCAAAAAATCAAGTCTTTCCCAAGTGGTCTTGCTCGCTATCGAGAGAGGTCATGCTCAAAAATTTCCTTTTTTCAAAAACAAAAAATTTCTACCTGAGGAAATCGATCTCTAGAACTGATACGTGCTTTAGAAAGCAATAATTTCTAATTTATGCATTCCAAAATCAACCCTTTCGTATGCGATCTTCCTTGCAATCAGGTGAGATCATGCTCAATTTTTTTCTTCTTTTTTTTTTGAATTAAGAATTCCCTACTGAACTGAACGATGTCTAGAGCTGAGATGTAGCTTTTTTTGCAAAAATTTTACATGTGAAGGAAGTGATGAATAGTGCTGAGATGTAGTTTTACAAAAGCTCAATCTTTGGTTGATACATGATAAAAAATGCAGCTCATCTGGAGCTATTTTCGGTGAGATCAAAAAGGATGGGTCACTGGTCGATTGCCCGTCGATGTGATTGGGAGGTGCTATGCTTGTACTTTGTTCAACCGATCGTAACTCGTTCAGTTTTGAGATTTATGCAAATGCGGGGTGGCATTCACTAGAAGAAAAAACACTAGAAAAATTATCTATCTTATGGATACAAAATCAAATTTTGAAAAAGGCAACTTCAAGCGCAGCCGAGGCGGTGCGATTTTCTGAGATTTTGCCAAAAATTAAGCAAGTTATGATCGTTTAAATGCGGGTATCTGCCATCTGCGAACTGGACGAAGAGATCTTACGAAGTAGCCGGCACATAAACGGTCATAACTCATTCATTTTTGAGAGATGTCCCCCGCCCGTGCATGAAGATCATTTTTTCAAAATTTGATTTTCTATTTTTGAGGTAGACCATTTCTTCAAGTTTCCTGAGCGCCGCCTGCACTTGCACAGCTCTTATAACGAAGCGAATTTTGAACGTTTTTGCACTCCAATTTTTTCGAATAAAAATCGCGTCCTCCCGGCCGCGCTTGAAGACACCTTTTTTGAAAATCGATTCTTGATCATCAGAAAGAGAAATTTTTCTTGTTTTTTAAATGCACCCCCATTTGCACAACTCTCAAAATTGAGCGATTTACGATCGGTTGAACAAAGTACATGTAATGCACCTTCCAGTCACATCGACGAGTAAGCCATTCTTCTTGATCTCACCGAAAATAGCTCCAGATGAGCTGCATTGTCTATCATGTATCAACCAAAAATTGAGCTTTTGCAAAACTACTACATCTCAGCACTAGAAATCGTTTCCTTCAGATGTAAATACCTTTATTTTTGAAAAAAAAATTGAGCGTGACCTCCGCCTGATCACAAGGAATATCGCTTAGGAAAGACTTGGTTTTTGAATATATGTTTAACAAAAATGATTGTTTTCTAAAGCTACAGCTTCTTTCTTGTTTGTTTTCTAAAGCTCTTAGCTCTAGACATCGTTCACTTCAGGGGTAAAATTCGAATTTTTCTCAATTTTTGAAAAAAAGGAAAATTTTTGCATGACCTCACCTGATCACAAGGAAGATCGCTTAGGAAAGACTCGAATTCTTGAACAAGTGCTAAATAAAGGCTGTGTTCTTGTGGAGCTCCATTCTAGCCTTGTTCAGGAAGTATTTTTTTTTCTTGGAAAAATGCAGGATAGGAAAATCACTTAGTCAACGTTGTCGACCCGCTGGGATGGCCGGAGAACACGTTCGCTTTGAAGACGAGTTTATTTCCGGCCACTCGGGGCCAAGACAGACGTCGAATAAATGACTCAATACTGGGGACTCACCTTATATAGGCTTCGGGTTACGGTAGCGCGGGAAACGTTCGCGCGGGGACTAGCATACGAAATTCAAAAGTACAAAGGACAACTGGTACCGGCAATCAATACACGGCATCTCAGAAAATTTTGAACAAGTTACTTGCAAGCTGCATGCGGGTCATAGATTGCCTCAAACTAATCATTTGTAAGTTGCTGCAAGCTAGCACAAGATGTCGCATGTAAGTTACACGAAAACCCATTTAAGTCATAGCTAACTTACTACTAGTATAAATCTAATTTATATAATTCAATTCAACCTACATAATAGCACCAGCCGATGCATGTAACTTAGATTAAGGATCCTTTTAGCTTATAGCACCCGTAGGACATATTTAGCTTAAAGGGTCCTATATGTACTAGTCTCTCTCAATCTCGTTCCGCAATGGCTCCAAACGAATATGCGGAGAGCAAAAAGACAGTCTCAGAGACGCTTGCTCAAGCGTTCGGTTCTTTCTTGAAGTAGTTTGCTCTTTTCTACATATTCGATGTTTGGAAGGCATTGCCTGTGATGCGATGATTAGAAAATTGATACGGAATCGCCCAATTTCATAAGGCAATACCTTCCAAACATCGAATATAGAAAAACTTATAGAGAGAAAGAGAAATGACCTGTTATTGTCAATTTTTAGTCTTTACTGGATCATGTACCTGTTGCACTGTTTTGGTTATATATAGTAGACCATTACCTTGTCGTTATTATTTTCATTTCATTTTTATGTTTGTTTTCATTTGGTCTCTTGATAATTTTACACCTGTGATCACATTTCACGTCTGCAGATAAATAAATAAATAAATAAACACGATGCAAAAATCCAAAACACTGCAAGGTAAAAAATCGAACATCTGATCCCACGCCGATGAAGTAGTATTTCTACTTTTTTTCTGCAAATTCGATATTTGGAAGGTGTTGTCTTGTGCGACAGTGCTATTCTACAGTAAACTATTGTGGCCCCTAACTCGGTAGATCCAAGGACTTCGAAAAATGGAACATGCTTCTCTACTATTCGAGAATGGAGATTCTCCTTGTGGTATTCAACTTGGCCGTTCAGATGTACACCATAGACCGTTTCCTGGCTAGTACTATATACAGACGGTGTCTCAAAAAATGTAAACACTGCTCGAAAGTTGATAACATTGCTAACAGTAAAGGCACTGAAGAAGGTGAGAGCTCATGTGAAAGCTTAAGAAAATGGAAATTATCCGGCACATAAGCGGCATGGAATGCGCCATGCTCTGAAATCTTGCATTTCAGACACGACAGTGCATGTGCTTAATGCTTGCTATAATCTAGTTACTACTTGGCCACTTAAACCCGTGCTGTGCTCTTTCATCGTTTTTTGTGGCCCAGCAGCTGCAATTATGCCGAATAACCTCTCCATTCAGATTGACTGTTGCTTCGTCAGCACAGAATCCATCTTGGAAAGTGGGCTCCTGCTCACATTTAAATTGTCAAATTTGTTTAATATTCAATAAACTTGAATGTCTACAGTGTCTGACACGTGATAACACGCGTCTTTCCGTGATTATTATGGTCTAAACGTTAAAACAAGCACAGCACAAGTCAATTTGTTCAAGTAGTAACACGACTGTAACAAGCATTCAGCCCATGTACAATCAATCGAGTCTGAAATGCAAGGTCTTAGGCGGGAGCATGGCGCAATCTTAACTTTTACACGATCATGACTATTCTGTGCTTTCATATGAGTCTCATACATCTAACACTACCTGCGTTTTTCGCTAGCCGTAGTGTGTTTTTAAGTTTTAAACCTCAAAAAAGCGCAAATTAGTCGAAACGGCCACTTTGTGAAAAAATTATAACAAGTATTCAAGCGAAACACAATCACTCGAGTGTAAAATGCAAAATTTCAGACGACATCATGGCGCATTCCATAACAGTTATATGTCAGAAAATTTCTATTTTCTTAAGCTTTTGTGTTTGCCCTCAATTTCTTGAGTACCTTTATTGTGAGCAAAATTATCACCTTTCAAAGTATACATTTTTTAGACGCCTTGTATATGTAAACAGCTGCTGAACGTGAAATCTTTGAAAGCTATAGCTCCGTTTAAACGGACAGCATAGAACATCACTATTCCAAAACGCCATTTCAAAACATTATCAATTGAGAAAACATTACGATACGCTGAATAGCTTCATGCCGTAACCTCAACATGTAACATGCCTAGAAATTTCCGCTTTTCCGCTCTTTATAATAAGCAACAGAACTTTGCCGTAATAAAGCAGCACGAATTTTATTAGCAGTAATGCATACTCCTTTGAAGTACCGTGTCGATGAACTTGCAAGGTCAACTGATGGGCAGGCTAATGCCTCCACCGTATCAGACAACTCTGACATTGATTCCTTGACCCGTACATTCAAAGCGTTTCGGCGATATCTCCTTGGGTTAAAGCAGTAAACGTGGCACAACCAAGGAGGAGTTCACTAATCTAACGTCGATTTCTACACTCTAATAATATCGTTAAGCAAAAGCGTTAGTAAGCAGGAGCGAGTAAGTCAAACGTTAAAAGTGAAGGAAATCAAATCACACCTGGGCCTTCGGGTCACGACGATTCCTCACACGCCGAGGATGAGGACGCGTGCGTAACGTTTCAAACCAAGTAGGCGCGAAACATTAGCTTGCACGAAAGCTTCTTGCAAGGTTGCACTGCAGTTAGTTGCGTGCAAGTTTAAAATTCCTGGATGCAACCTTGCAAGTTAGTTAACCGCGAGGGATAAGTCGCATGTAACTCGTTTTAGAGGTCTAAAGGCGCAAGTAACTTATTTTGGAGCTCATAAGGCGCAAGTAACTAGTTCAAAATTTTCTGAGATGGAACATCTCTACTAAACACACAGAACTCGACACAAGATCACTTCTTGACATGCCTCCGGTGGGAGGAGAGTCGTCCCGACGATGTAGCTCTGTCCTCGCGGCTCGCTCCACAGTCGTTCTGGTTGCGGTCGTTGTCGGTGTGGCTCCTGGATGGCGCTGACTGACGTCGATGAGCAGCCTCGTCCCGTCGCGGTCGTGGTGTGATCGTCTCCGGTCTGCGGCTCTGGTGTCGTCGGCGTGCTTTTTGGATGGCGGTGACGGGTGTCGGTGAACCCGCCTCGAATCGTCGCGGTTGTGGTGTGGTCCTCTCCTGTCCGCGGCTCAGGCGTCGTCGAACGTTATCGCCTCCTTGTGGCGCTGTCGGTCCGGGTCCTGGATCACGAAGAAGTTCGGCTTCCTCTCGTCGCAGCGTCGTTTCGCTTTCAGGATCTTTTCCTGCCACCTTCTCTCCTTTTCCTCTGACGACACATAGCGGAACCCGGCAGCTTGACGATGTCATTTGCCGTGAGGCGGAGCTTCTCCAGGAAAAGAAGCACCTGCCTGTCGACAAAGGGAGAGCGCTTGAATCGCGGCTCCGTCCCAAGGCACGTCGCCGGGTACGTGTAGGGTGAGGCGTGGAGCACGTCGCTGTAGTGGTCCCGAACCACTGCTTCGAACGCACGCTCCGGGCTCGTCATATACTTGACGAACTCCTGGCAAACCTCTCCCATACGTCGCCACTCCACTTCGTTCGTGTCCTCATAGGGACTTGGGAAAAACAACAGTGTTCCTTTGCATTGGAGATTCCTCTCCAGTCCAATCAGCACATGTCCCTGCTCTCCGGCATACGATCAAGCCACACTATAATAATCCTCGTAGTGATCGGGATGGCCAAAAGTTTCGACGCGAGGGTGGACCAATCCGCGTAATGGTGACGCGGTCCGGGTAACCGATCTCTGCGTTCACTCGGCAGAACGCTTGCGGCAGGGCGATGAACACTTTTTGGTCGTCCGTTCCCTGCTGGTCCTGCACCGCCACGGTAGTCGTAAGGCGTGCTTCGGTGTCGTCAAGCACTCTTGGCGGGGACACTAGTGTTTGGTCGAAGCGTTGACCTTCTTGCAGGTTGCTGATTACATTGCCATCCACCGGATCCTTCCATAACTCCTTTGCCCGTAATGGTGCTTGAGTTACAGCTCTTACTGTAAGCTCATTCTCTATCGGTTTTTCGTAACCGTTTTCACTACAGGGTGCCACTCTTCCAATAGCAGCGCTCGCTACCTTTCTCGCGGCGCGTTTCGAGTGGCGCACCACCTCCCCCATGCGAAAAATCTTCCCTTCTGCGAAGATTTCATACGCTTTTATTTCTTTCACTTTTGGGGAGTCGTCACGGAACAATTTCGATATATTACAGTACCGGACATGCCGCTGCGTCCAACAAGCACAAGCGGCGCAAAAGATGAGAAGCGGCGCAAAAGGGCGCCGGAGAGCGCCGTTTTCCGCTCGCCACGCGCCGCGTCTGAGGCAAGTCGCGTTAGTGCGCGGCGTCCTCGACTTCTGGACGTTAGACTGAAGGAAGGAGCTTATCCATGCGTTCGGACAAGCATGGCCTACTGTTTGGAACTAACTTCCGGCATAGCGCGCGCTCTGAACAATGCATGTAGGCCGGCAGAATCAATCGAGTGGGGGCGACAACCTGTAGAGCAAGCGACAGCTTGAACAGTGAGCGCATGGGAAGTTTTAACGAAAATTCCTAGCCTTCCTACTCAGGAGCTGCTCTAGGACTGTCCAGCTTGCATCTGGAGTGCGCCGTGAACAATGCATATAGAATCGAACCTATCAATCGAGTGGGCGCGGAAGCTTGTAGAGTGAGAGTTTGAGGAGTTTTATCAGAAATCCCTAGCCGCCCTCTCAGGAGCTGCTCTAGGACTGTCCAGCTTGCATCTGGAATGCGCCGTGAACAATGCATACAGAATCGAACCTATCAATCGAGTGGGCGCGAAAGCTTGTAGAGTGAGAGTTTAAGGAGTTTTATCAGAAATGCCTAGCCGCCCTACTCAGGAGCTGCTCTAGGACTGTCCAGCTTGCATCTGGAGTGCGCCGTGAACAATGCATATAGAATCGAACCTATCAATCGAGTGGGCCGACCGCTCGCAAATTGCACGCGTGGGCGTGTTTGGAGCGCGATAACTCTGTCATGTGTAAACCCTTCCAGCTGCAGTTTGTGGATTTTGTAGTCAGTAAAAAGCACTAGCAGCTCGCCGAAGCACAGCGATGTAGCCAAAGAACTGACAATGTTACGGTGGTGCAAAGATGCAGGTCAGGCTTGTGTGACACGATTTTTTCCAAATTCAGTCGACCCCTGCGGAAAGACGCGGAGAGCTAGCATCTTACAAATGTGCAGGCGAGCAGAACGCTTAAGGTTCTTTACGAAAACGTGCTTACAACTTCCTAGCTTATTAAATTGCCTTAGTACCAGCTGCCGCTTTAGAGCGGCGGACGGCAACAGTAAAGATTCTTCCGCCCTTATTCCTTCCATTTTTGAGTTTTCGGCACTTGCAATAACACTGTTCTGTTCAGCTCGATGAGCTCTATCGAACGGTGTCAATCTCGACCAATTTTGGAGATATCGATTTTTTGACAATTTTGCATCGGGGGTGAAATATCAAATGGTGTCCAACTTCACCAGATTCCAAAATATGGGTTTTCGGTAACGTCATCAGCCCTCCGCTGCGGCCTCACCCCCCGATGCAAAATTGTCAAAAAATCGATATCTCCCAAAATTGGTCGAGATTGACACCGTTCGATAGAGCTCATCGAG
>OX375869.1:24920920-25029954 GCA_947359475.1 Heligmosomoides polygyrus bakeri | reverse complement strand
CACCCGCCCCCTATGAAGACCTCCCTGTTGAAAACCAATTTCTATATGGTTCGAAAGCGCTTTTCCTCTAGTTTTCAAAAAGCTATTAAATCTTTTAAAATTCGAAAAACTTACCGGGATATAATTGTTTATACAAAATCACTTCAATTTTTTCGCTCAAAAATCGACCCCCCGCCGCGCATGAAGATCCCCTTTTTCAAAACCGATTCATATATGGTAAGGAAGCGCATTTCCTCACGTTTTCAAAAAGCTCTTGGCTTTTTCAAAATTTGAAAAACTTACCGAGTTATGATAATTTTTGTGAACGTCAAATTTTGCCGCTCCGATGACGTCGGAGCCAGATCGACCATAGGTGAATCCAACTTGTTCGATTCAGTAAATCATTGTTTTTTTGCTGTGAACTGATCGAGATTTGAAATTTTTTGTGGGAAGTTTTAACTATACAGGTGGTCTGTTTTCAGGAAGAAAATGATTTTATTTTCATGAAAAACGAGAATTTTGAATGTCATCTCCACTAATCATATCGAAGATCACCGCGAAGAAGCTTGGGTTTTCTACTGGACAGTAATCACGACCTAAATTTTTGCATGGTACAATTTCACCCTCAGATGTTCCTTCCTTCAGTTGGTAGAAAAAATTTTCCGAGAGAAGTCCATCCTTCAGTTGCGTCTCCGTCGGCGATTCAGAGTGTGGCTCAAAAATTCTTGTAGGGAGATCACTCATGTCAGCCTTAGGAACTAACACTCGAAGCTTTATAAAGTACAATCTTTGATGTGATCTTTGAGTTGAAGTCCAAGAAACTTACCTTGGAGTATTATACTTGGAAAGAAGAGGTGGGGAGCATCAACACCTCCTATGACTGACATCTTCTATTAGAATAATAGGAGAAAAATAAAGCTTTTGTTGGAGTGCTTTTGTTGAATGAATGAGTTTTAAACTCCACGTATTGTTGTGTGAAGATTTTATTCAATTAAAAAGAAAAGTTCTTCAGAATGTCTAATCCTTGCAACGCGAACAATCCTGAGATAGAATCGGTAGGAATTTTTTCTACGTTCAATCTGAAAGTCTGCTCCACTGACGGGAACCGCTTGTTTTTTAGGTCACATGCCGAACACTTCGCCTCCAAATCGCAGATGTAAAAAATGACATAACTGGCATGGAGAAGGTTTGGAAAGACATGGACGAAGATTACATGTACACCAAAAACATCGCCATGGGAGTGCTTGACCGCCTCGACTTCCAGTTCGAGGATGTGAAAAGGGTAAGTAATGGAATTGAAGCAAGAATAGGAGTTCAACAATTTCCTGTCAAGTTGTTTTTAATTTTCAGGCTGTCGAAGAATTAAAACGAGAGGCAAAAAGAATCGAACGTTTCCTGAAAAACAGATCGAAGAACTAAAACAAGGGATACGAAGAATCGATCCGACTCCATGACAGACCAATTGTCGAAATGTTTCTTTAGAATAATAAAAAAATTGCCTTGAATTTGTCTTTCGCTTTCCTATATCTGTGGCGTGGTCATGAGATCGACGGAAAATCTAAACATCAGTGATTAGTTCGAACACAGTCGGCAAAAGTTTTTTATTCTTGATTGTAGAACAAAACTCAGAACATCAGTTCATTCCTTTTGCTTTGACCAAAAAAGTCATTTAATTATGCAATAAATCAATCATATCATCCGTGACTGAAGCCGCGAGCGAATATCCACGTGCGTGTCGTAAGCAATGTCGTAAGAGGTCGCACCTGGAAAGATGAACCTATTAATGGGTGCAAAAATCACATAAAAATTGAAAAGATATCGATGGAGATAATGGCCGGGGCAGACGAGTTGTTACTGAAAACCGTTCAAGTTATGAAGAATTCGATAACAGATAAATATACTATAAATACTAAAGGAGTTTGAATACTGAATTAGTGTTTAAAAATGTTAAGCACGTTCCAGCAATTACATGTACTAACTTTTCATTCATACTCCTACCCGAAAACGACCACTACGTCAATTCCCCCCCCCCCTCGAAACTGAGTCACAGTACGACCCCCCCCCTCCAGACGAGGCCGCAGTGCGACCCCCCCCCCCCCACCCCTTCGATTCCCGAACCTCAAGCTTGACCCTGGTCCGAGGTGCGAAGCGTTCGGCCCCCAAGTCAACGTTGGCGACCCGCTGGGATGGCCGGAGAACACGTTCGCTTTGAAGACGAGTTTATTTCCGGCCACTCGGGGCCAAGATAAACGTCGAATGAATGACTCATTACTGGGGACTCGCCTTATATAGGCTTCGGGTCACGGTAGCGCGGGAAACGTTAGCGCGGGGACCTATAGCATACGAAATTCGAAAGTACAAAGGACAACTGGTACCGGCAATCAATACACGGCATGGAACATCTCTACTAAACACACAGAACTCGACACAAGATCACTTCTTGACAATTCCACCTAATCGGATGAACGGTTGCTTGGGAGAGGCCTGATTTTTTCCTGCTACAAATTGAAAGTTAATTTTCATTAGAATTCATTTACAATTTCAGTAGTTACATCCCCCAGCTAAAAAATGTGTCGCGCCGTCACTGCGGAAATTGAGCAGCGACCTATTTCAGCTATTTTGAAAACCTCTTCAAAAAGTTTTTAAGTTTATTTAACAAGTGCTCCGACACGCCTGTCGGCGTGTCTCGCACTTGCGCGCTTCGCGCGATCTTAGAGAGTCACTAAGCCAAGATCATTCACTTCAAGCAGCTGCTCTACTTGTGCAGCCTTCTCGACAACCTAGCAGTAAAAAGGAGGTATCTGAAAACCTCAGTAATTTCGAACCTTGGTCTACCTTCTTTAAGATCAGGTGAGTAGTTCTTCGATATGAAGCCGTCCAGCTCTCTCCTCCATCCTCAACATCACTTCAACGTCGGCACTATCTTCAGTCAGTTTAGAAACGTAATTTATTTGCGTTAATCAATGCTTTCGTCCTCAGACTGTTTTCCAACCCCCACCCCCCCCCCCCCACCCCCTCTCTATCATGATCGGTTAAACCTGGGAGAAAACCACCGGTCAGGCGATAGTAAAAGCTAGGGACTAGACATTTACTGGAGAAAAATTAGCCTTGAAAATCAGGTTGTAGTCCAGCTCTTGTGCCGAAAGCCTATTCTCGTGGTCTAGAGGGTCAGCTTAAGGCTTACGAAGTCAGATGCTTGCAGAGCGAATCTTCAGTGAGAGTGTCTTCTCCTTCTGCTGGTCAATCTCGGAAGTCACAGGTCCGTCAAGTAGATGTGCGGTCTTTCCGGTGATCTTGGGAGTACCCTATCCCGGCGGTGACCTAGGAGACACGGCAAGGTCGATCCGACAGGTGACGCCACTCCATCGATCCACTCTGCCCTGCTTGGAGACGAGGTAATGGGGAAGCTCCAGCTCGCCCATGCTCCAGCTTTTGCCTTTTCTTTCTTCTTCTCTTCTGGCATTCTTCTACAAGTCCAGAGAGGGGAGTCCTCTCAGTTTTCCTCAGTTTTCATTTTAAAAGATTTCGGAAAAAATTTCAGTATTTATGGGGAAAATGGGGACGAACACTTCCTAGACTTGAATACATGCCAGTGTTCTTATCGCGCTCGTGGCGTCTGTTGTGATTTCTACACCTCGTTATGAAAGATTCCTTCAAAACTCGGTTTGTTGTAGGCCTGATCTAACCTGAATGTAAGACGCTAAGGTGACCGTCTATACTGAAACTACTTTCAGTATCACCAATCCAGTTCTTTCAGAGCAGTAACGTAGTCACGATTCGCACCTCATTGCACTAGATTTGCACCTCGTTTCACTAGACTCGTAGTTTCGCTGTTCCAGTAAGTGCATTCTTGATCGCGATCGGTTATCGGATTCTTTTGCTCTACCGTCGATCACCCGCCGGAATTTCGCTGCGTACTGTCTGCTCCTTCAGACATATACACACTATTTCGCAACACTCCTGCCCACATCTCCGCCACTGCACACTGTACTTCCGGAGTATCAGATTTGGGACTGGCTCGCGAACCTGCACGACGATCCGGCACACAATCATTTCGCCAGCGACGCCCGCACGAGAAGCAGTGAGTCTTTACCAGTCTCGTCTTCATCAGTCTTTACGCACAAGTCTACGTTCCTTTTTAGGGGTTTGTATTCGATTTTGCACTAGTAGGATAAGAACGCCCTTTGGGTAATTTCATAGACAGCTACTATGTTACTAACCCTCATTTGGCCTCATACCGAGTTCACTAACACGTTCGGTTGATTTGGATCACAATGTCAGTTTCGTCGAATATGTAAATTGATGTAAATAATATTAAATAAAGTTTATTTACCCAAGTTTGGGGTTGCAAAAGACCCGCGTGGCAGTGACGAGCGATCGCGCTAATATATTTGGTGCCTATTTACGACTATACTCATATTCTTCCGCACCTCGAACACACCGTCCATATGCAAGTCCAGAGGAAGGCTCCATCTGGTACTTGTAACATGATGTCGTGTCACAGACTTGTAATTTATTTTTCTGGTTGAATAAAATGTTTCGAAGAACTTTTATGTGTTTTGTGTAATCATCTTTAGACTTCACGAAAACAATCTGCGGTGACCGATTTATTGAGTTTCTTGAAAAGTAGTGGCTACAATTAACAAACAACTCTCGTCGTAAAGCGATTAATAATCGATAATAAATAAATCGATTGTCCAACGCGCCGGAAATCGCGCTGTCGTCAAAGTGTTAATACGGCTGGAGAAATGGTAGTCCTAAAATCTCCATGGAAACGGTTTTAAAGATCTTGTATAATTCTTGTTGAAAAGACCAAAAATACTCGGAGAAAAGGGACCAATTGATCAGGATCTTTTCTCTACTCAATAATGAGGTGCTGAAAACGTATAGTGCTCCAATCCTGTCACAGTGACACCATCTCTGGCACTCGCTGAAGCACAGGCCGAACAACCGCTTGCTATTGGGGCGAGAAGCTGTTGCAGTGCGTGTGGCGGGCCGCGCCGATTGGCCAGGTGAGAAATAGTTGATGTTGAAGAGTTTTCATAAATATTTCATACATCATCAGATCATGAGATCTCCTCCTATATTGTGAATACACCGTGGCGGCACTCACCTGATCGACACTAATACATTAAGGTTTTCTAGCCTCCCCATCTGTTTCATGTTGTTCCCACGTCAAGATTTCTTACTTTGACAATGAGAACCATTGGTTGGCGTGAAAGTATCATATTTCATCGTGTTTTGCATATTTGGGGCATTGCTGCTGCATCACGAAATGTCGACAAGGAATAGGTAGTGAAAATATCTTACCGCAGCAAACTCCAAAAAAAGATTAGACATGGAAAAAATCTCCATCGATATATGATATTATGGTAAAAGTGCAAAAACGCGACGTGGCTGGCTAACCGAACCCTCGACGCCACCCACCATCATGAAGCAGTCCCTCTACCACTGCGCCACCCTGGCCACGACGCGAGTCGCTGGCGCCCGGTGGTAAGCTCGTCGCTGCGGACCCTTAACCATTACACCTTCCTACTCATCTGCCTCAAGGATTCGGCAAGAATTAAACATGTTCTGTTACTACTTGCAGAACGGAGATTCTTCCTATAGTACTCGTTCTTGCCGGATCGGCGTACCGTTCAGACAGTTCCCTTGGCTAAACCGTCTGTCTTTCTTGCCTAAACTCGGTTTCCTAACATCCGATCGACCGTCATTGTGTAGTCATCGTTCCTAGCTCGGTTAGCACCGGTTGTCCGTCAGATCTACAAATGCCGCCTGATAATCAATCGCGGTTGAAGAGTGTGCCGCCCTCACTGGTCGAAGGCTGCGGATAGCGCAGTCGATGTAGGTTCCGACTTTCGCGTGCATCCCGAACCAAGGTTAAGGTTCGGACCCGGCCTATGTAAATCAATCATATTGCTTCGACGTAGGAGAATCGAAGCTCGATTTACTCGATAAGGATTAAGCGTTGGCTGTGGTCACTCTAAACCATTGTATAGGTCAAATAGCCATTCGAAATGCCTCAGTGACATACCGCTTAAAGAGAATGCGTGGCGCATCCAATAGAAGAGTGGATTGCTCGTCCTCTCCTGCAGTGAGAATCGGCCCTAGAAGAACACTGCGGACAAATTCTCAATACGACTAGTTGCGAGCAGAAGCACTGCAACGTCAGTAATCACATCATGTAGCCTCCCTATATTTCCAACACCGAGAAGACTGCAAGAGCAACATCTGATCATGGTTTATCTCTCCAACCTCCAGAAGATAACAACAGCTCATCAATACACCTTTAATACAGTGGGACAACCCGTAAAGGGAAACAACTAACTATGAAGTAGCACACAATATCCAAACCACAACCACAATTCTAACAACAACAGAAAAAAAAGCTCCAGCTTCTACAAATAAATTCATTTTGATAAATACACCGCCACGTAGCTACACACATTGACAAAATTCTACACTAACACCCTAAACTCATCGGCGTAATTCCTACAAACGCTATTGCTTGAACAGTCGATAACACTGGACAACAGATTTATAATGAAGCTTAGACTTCTTCAACTGAGCTGTTTACGCTGGCGCGAATATACCAACGTCACTACAGACACCACATTATGGGGTGCTCATCAAGTGGTGACAAAGTTTATTCACTTGCTAAAGTTGAAGAAAAAAATCGAGAAAACGGCAAGGAGACCTTAGCATACCGGGTGAGTTGGTAAGAAGGGTATTCATTAGCACAGATCTAGCACTAGCACATCTGAAAGGCTTTTTATCCCCCTAGCGAAGCTCAATTGAAAAAAAGGATTCCAGGATAGCATAACGCCTGTTATGTAAGTTCTGTGCGCGTAGTAGCTCAATGGGAGGACACGCAGGCTGCCTGAAGCACCTCGAACAGAAGTACATGGTTCGGGTTCTGTTCATAATAACCAGCCCTTCCATCTCTTCATGGCTGGCGAATAGGTAACAGACTCATCAATGAACGATGAATCCGTTGTTTTTTCTCAACTGCTCACCGAAAGTCATTTGCTGTGCCGAAAACGCATTTAGATGACCTACGCGATAAGGATAAAGAAGAAAGGGCGGCGCTACCTAATCCCTTTCGGGATGTGCCACGCATCCTGCTTCTACGGGATATCCTGGAGGCGATTAGAATGCATATAGTGGCCATACAATGACTTGCGGTGGAACCAATTCACCGAACCGGGAGGGATGGAAGGCCTATTTGGCCTGGGCGGAAAATCCGAACCAGGGTGCTGGTATCGGGTCACGCGACAGCCGGTACCTTCTCTGACTGCGCTACACGCGCCCGCGACCTATACGATATCCAATATAAATACATACAATGGCGCATCCCAAACGAAGATTGAAGGACGCCTACTTTTACTCTTTAAGCAACCTTATGCCAAGTTGGATAACTATAGCACTTTCAAGATTGTTTTCCATATGATTTACACCCCAAAGATCACGTTATTTTGAAAGTCCTCTTTGGAAATCTACACCTAATTTCTATAGTTCTCCACGAACGAATAACATTTTGGATTGTCAGATTGTTCCTACAACAACAACTCTCCTTCCTCTCCTTGCAACAAAGACCTCCCCTCGTTAACTCCAAAGCTTTTCGGGTAGGATTTGCTACTGCTCGCTAGCTCGAGACGGTCGCACTACGTCTCTCGATGTTCTATGCTCTTGTTTTTCACGGGATGAGTTTGAACTCCTGAAGCGTTCGCACTCCGCGGCACCGCAACCGTCCTAGCGCTCGTTTCTCTCTCCTTCACGACAGCCATCACTGTCGGCGTGGAGTTCGATGGAGCAGCGACCGCTGTCTCTTTCTGTCCTGTTTTCTCTCCGAAGTTCAGCACAGGTAATTCCTTAGGCTCCACTTCCTTCTTCTCCCTCTGTTTCTCCCTTGCCGGTATCGCCTTCGCTTGCTCATTTGATACCACCTTTCCTTCGTCCCGTTTCGCCTCCACTTTCTCCACTTGCTTCTCAGCAGATCCTTTACCTGAAAGTTGAAAAATTATATAGAGAAGACATTTATCGAAAAGGCTTAAATTTCACAACCAGGAATGAATACAACCTCTTTTCTAACTTCCGAAGGGCGGAGCACTGAATATCCTACACATCTTAGAATATCTGTGAAAAACTTTAGACTCTACCGAAACTGAAACTAGAAGACTTTTTTCATACTTAAAGTAGAGAAACCCCGCCATGATTACAAGCAAAAGTGAACGTGACGGCACAAGTAGTTAATGCGGCCTACATTGAGGTATGGGAGAGAAGGAGTGAACGCAGAAAACTTAATACAGCAAATTCAGAACTAACAGAATCATTACAATATAAGACAGCAGTAAACTCTGACAATAAATTAGTGGGGCAAAGAGCTCTTTTCGGGTCGAAATGACGTCGCGGAGCCTAACTGGCGTCGCATTGTGTACAATATCAGTGTCCCGGCTATCGCGGACAAATGACATCATCTTAAGGGCCTGCTTTTCGTCTACTTCATGACGGCAGCGGCTGACTCGTGCGCGTAAAGTGTACAAATCGATTAATGTCGAGCGATCGATCGGTATTAATTGATTCGCAGCTTCGGGCGAGCGACTCAGTTGTATACGTGAGCAGACTATGAGCACGCTCTTGATGGTATTTTACCTGCAACAACTTCTCATACAAACCACATACAGTATGTGGAGGAGATACAAGATGACGCTATGGGCCAATCAGGCCGCATCGAACAGGCGTGCCTCCCATCTGGCTAGTGTACATTAGATCCCCTGATTAGTGCATTCCCGTCTCGTAATGTACTCCACATTAACAACTGTGCGACAGCGATTTCTAGGTGTCTTTCAATATTACAATAATTATTCTAATTTCCTTTTTGATACTGGCCTCCTACAAATTTAATAAAAGAATGACTTATGGAATGATATCCTCACAGAAATTTGAAAACAACAAAATCACCGTAGGGCAAATAGACTATCTATTTCTAAGCCTAGTTTCTATGCCCTTTCATGTATGAGAACTAATACATCTTCTTATGGAGGGAGTACTGCCGAAATCAAAGTTTATAGTCTCTCGCAGTCCAAAGAACTAGCAGCAAAGCCTCACAACTAACCTTTCGCATGCTCTTCGACATGTTTATGCAGTTGTTCTACAATTTTCTCCTGCTTCTTGAGTAAAGCCTCTTGTTCTTTCCTTTCTTGCTTCATCTCAACCAACAGATTCTTCGCCTCTTTATCTTTTCCTTTGGCGGCTAGGTCAGCAATGTTGTCAAGCTTCTAAACAAGTAAACTGATCAGCATCCTAAGTTCAGAGAGCTCGTACATGAAAACTGCATACCGCAGATATGTTCAGATTCGAGTTCAGAACCTTCTCCTCAAGTTTCTCGAGCGACTTCAAAGCTGGCTTGTCGATTGTACCATCTTTCGGCATAGGCTGAATTCAAAATTCTCTCATAAATCATCTTCTTCGTCTGAAAAGAAGTGACCAGCGTTCTTGGTATTTTTATTGTTGCTGTTTTTTAGCAACATACCAACTCTAACCCAATTTTGTGGTTTGAGAACGACAAGCTAATAATCAGTAAACGTGCCAACCAGAAATACCAACACTGGCACACTAAGCGACATTAGCAACATTTAGATAGTAACATAGCCATAAAGCCTTCGCCTTCCACAACTTGGATTCCGCATCAATGTGCAAATGTCCAACTAACTCCACGGTTTTAGGCAGATAGAGAGAACAGATGACACCGTTGTCCTTAGTTCCTCCAACCATGGAAATGTGTGATATGATCGAACAGCCAGGTAGAACATTATGCAATTACGTGTAAAGCTAGCACTAGAGAACAACTACCAATAGAAATTGCTGGACACGGAGAACGTTGGAAAACTACTTGGAAACTAAGAGATATAGACAAGCAGTTCACGAGCAGAAGCATGTCGTGCTCGCAAGGCCCACACGCATCTTGTTCGAAACTTTACCCTTGCCCTAACCGAATACAGAGGGACTTTTGACGGTTACAATACGTGTCCGCGGTTGACTACTTCATTTTCGTAATTTTTGGACGAAATATCTGGATGGCCTAAAAGAGAAAGAGAGTGCATACTAACAAAGACTTGTAGCAAATAACTCTCCTTATGTGACACAACTTCTAGCAGTCTTAATATATCAGCTGTACTTGAGATGACTGTCTCACCTTTTCAGCAACATTCGACGTTTGCTCCACCTGTAGAGTAGCCCATGTGCTAGCTAGCAGAATGAAGAAACCGGCCACTAGACAGATCTTAAGAACATCTACTATATTCAGGCCAACAGCACGATAGTTCAAGCTCCTTACAATTAGTAATGAATTATAGGATGATATGAGCAAAGACACGCAGTACATAGAATGCTCAATTACTTCAGATTGCAAATACATTATTCCTCACATTCTGATCAAATTTTTGTCTTTAGCACAAAAACTAGTCGACTTCCCTAGAGGCGTGTAAAAGCCACGGTAATACAAACCTCGGTGCAACACTAGGGGAAGAGGTTCATCCTACATCTCTTCCATAACCGACAACTTTAGTCGTAGCGATCCTTTAAATTGCTCTAAGGCTATAACGCAAACACAACTGTCCTCACCGTTCTCATTTTGAAAGTTTTTGGACAATTACATAACAAAAAAGGACCGCCGTACTAGAATAAAACCCGATCCCGACCCACATTCCAGCGTTCGCTGGAAAGAGGCTTCACTGCGCATATTATTGTGTTACAGAAATAAGCATCCTTCAATTCATAGTCAGTTGGAATAGATTCGGTTGGTTACCTTTGCATAGAAGACGGTGTAGTGATCCTTGTTTCGCGCTGTCGACAAATATAGAATCGATGGTATGATTATGCACACCAGTGAACCGATTAGCGATCCCGTCAGACCCAGCACAAACTCAACTAAAATGCATTTAATCGTTTCAGATTCGCCACAATTCTTCGCCGCAGATCTCTACCGCTGCTACTAGCTCTAGGAGAGGAACCATCTACAGTCTAATACCAGAGCACTTACCATTGGGTATAAGGAGAGCAATCATCAGATTGAACAGCAATATGACGAAGGTTAGAATATGAAACGTCGAGAAGCGCATTGCATGAGACACTGGCAGCTCACAGTTGCTCTGAAATAAACCTTAAAATTCGAAAAAATTGCCTCATCGCACATTTTCAACAGTCTATCATTGCCTACCTCACCAAACCTGCAAGCATTCTAGAAGTAATAACTTTTTCATACCCTATGGTTTTTCCAATAAAAAGCGTGAATTTAAGAAATAGGCTGTCAGGTCCTCTTTACGAAGATCATGAAGATGCTTGTAATGCCTACCGGCCGCAGGACGAGGTTGAAGAGGGCAATCCGTGCTGGGAACAACATCAGTGGTATGGAGATAGCTATAGAAAGCATGAACGCCAACTTCAGAAGTTGAGTGAGAAACGACGATTCCAACTCGACTAACACGTCACCATGGAGCGAGCGCGAGAAAAACGCAACGTAGCCGAAAATCCCAACTCCTGCGTACCTACAAAGGGGCAATATGAAGCAAGTTATTGGTCACAAAGGACAAAGGACGGCGTTATTCAATCCCTTTTGGGATTGCGCCACGCATTCTACTTCTACGGGATGTCGCGGAAATGATTTGGATGAGTATTTGGTCATACAATGACTTGCGGTGGGTGGCCAGTCCATGGACAAGTCGGCGCTTTATCCTTCCAAGGCAGGTCTGGTACCAATTCGTCGGCCCCGGAGGGATGGAAGGTTTGTTTGGCTTAGGCAGTAAATCCGAGCCTGGAACCTGGTATCGGGAGCACGCGACAGCCGACACCTCCTCCGACTGGGCTACGCACGCCCGATACCATCAAAAAACATAAAGATCGGAGTAATCTATCTTTGATCGGAGAGCGCCACGCATTCTACTTCTCTGAGGTGTACCGAAAAGGCAATTTTAATCCGTACTTGACAAATACAATGACAAAGCCAAGGGCGGAAGGTGGGGAAGTCAGTGATTTGTCCCCCCAGACAAGACGGGTACCAGTTCTCGGACTCAGTAGGGGTGGAAGGGCTTGTTGGCCCGGGCAAAACACGAATCAAGAACTTCGATTAAAAGTGCACGCGACAGTCGACCCCTCCTCCGACTGTCCCCACCTCATCTAGACATTAAGAACAGTAACGGGAACCGAAGAATGTAGCAAAATAACTCACATTGCTGAACAGAAATTGACAGCTCCTGAAACAACAGCGTCCACTCGCGACACGCTTGCATCCCGCATACAGTCAATCACACAGAATAGCTGCGTCTGACACGCCAATGCCATGCATACGATGGGCAGACTGAAGTAGTTAACCAAAAGAATGGTGTTAGGCCCAAAAAAGGAGTCTATTGCTCGGAAAATAATCAATACCAGGTGAGAAAGCCGCTCGGTCGCCACCAGATCACATGCATACTCCAGTTACCACTCCATAACACTGGAAGGGCTTCAAGAATCTAAAACAAGGAAGCTCTTATTCAAAACATTTTCCAAGGGAAACAATACGAATGGCTCAACACTCTATTCGTTTACTGCTTTTGGGTTTTTTATTTTTACTGTTTTCCAACACGCATGAAATAAATAAATAAATTCGAGGGAACTCACCATTCGAATTACGAATATTGCATAAAATAGCACAGCGAACGAGCTTATCACAGAGAACTTCTCCAAATCCTTGATGAGACATAGTGGGAAAATCACAAGGAGTAACACAACCACCTAGAAAGCGAACCGTCGGGCATGGTATGCATTTCCCTTCCACTCCTCTAACAAAAAAAAAGCCAAAGCCAATAACATCAACGTAGAAGGATGAAATCCAAAGGAAAGGACTAATCTCAACTAATTACCCCATGCTACCATTGTAATTTTTATCATAAGTTGTGCATCACATTAACTGAAAAGAAGAATGCAGCTGGAAATGTTTTATTTTTACCACTTCTGAGGCAACCAGTGCCAGAACCCTGAACGAGACCCACCATAACAAGAGTTCGCAGCCGTTGTGTAGGCGCTTCCAGCTCCAGATAATCGGCCACCAGATGCGGACCAATATCTCCTGAACGTTAAATTTATTTAGAACTTTTATTAGATAAAGCAGCCCACTATACACATACCAATCACCACCATGAACGCAACTGTTGACGAAACAAGGAACGACAACAGGCACAGCTCGACAATTCGTCGCCCGGTTGGCCCAAGGGCAGTGAGAGCAAGAGCTTCATAGCTGTGCTTGCTGAAAGAAAGTTTTTTAGCTAGCCAGAAAATAAGGACTATGTGTTAAAAGAAAATAGATTACTTGGATATGAAGGCTGCTTTGGCGAGGAAGTGACACGTATACTTCGTTAGTACTGCGCAGGCGCCGATCATTATCACGGACAGCAATATGCCACACTAGAAGAAAAACTGAGTTATGTCAAAATCGGAAGCACTTATCGATTACTTCTGTGAAAAAGATGTAGTGTACTAATCAGAGCCAAGTTCTTAAGGTAGTGGTCTAGTATAGTTGTGCTCTCGAAATTTTTTCGAATATTCGAATGGTTTTGAACGCTCACGAATTTGGAATTCGAGTATATTCGAAAAAAATCGTATTTTCCACGAGTTTCTAAATACTTTAATTTGAATCCATTCGAAAAACGCGATTTTTTGAATAATCAAAATTCGAATGAAAATCGTTCAACTGCCTATTCGAGTAGGCCATTCGAGCACAACTATACGGTCCACTTTACGGATATTCAAAGCTGAGAGGATCGTAAATTGATCAATAAAACCACCTCAACAATTCTTGCCATTTTTAAAAAAGAAACCCGCCACAACTACAAGCTGTAGGATCAATACCAGCCCAAAGAAACACTTTAACAGCAGCAAAACACCAACGAAGCCAAAAACCTCCAAGGAGATAATTGAATAAGACACGGAAACTAAATGAATAATGAAGAAAACAGCTGCATGTAATCAAAATAATGGACTTCTATGAAAAGAAAGTGAGCCGAACCTGATGAAAGACGAATGGCATTGCCAGCACAGACACACCAACAATACAGTTGGCCAGATTGAAGACGTGCGGCCATGGGCTGAACGATGAGCGCACTTTTAGGTCGTCATCTCCGTGTTCAGCATCAATCCGATAATGATCTGAAATATGCCAAATATAACATAGTGGAATCTTTCCAATTCGATTTCGAATTTCTTTCGAACTAAGCCATATTGCTTCCGGAACAGATACTTCCAACCTAGCTCCTCCTCTCAACTGAACCGAAGGACCACGTCTTCGCAAATCTCAAAAGAGATTCTCATTCACATCCTTTATCTTTCGATCCAATACGCTATTCATTACACGAGATATGAAACAATCAATCAATATCAATCGATACTATGAACTCTTTCAGCGGTTCGCCGTCCAATATCGGAAGGAAGCAAACATGATGTAAACCATGAACCGGATCTTCAGAGAATTTATAAAACATGCCCTGTAGTCAGTACCAGACCACATCGATAACTCCGGCAGTTAATCCCGTCAAAAGCGAGAATGACTTGAATTGTTGTCGTTGGAAGAGCTTCGTAACAAATTTACAAAACCTACCAATCAAACAATAAATATTGGCTACAATTCCCGGAGCGAAGCCCCGGCTAGCAGTCCGTCCGACGGCTACGCTGCTCAATAAATTTAAAGGATAAAGAAGAGCGTTAACCAATTCCCGTGTAGGATGCGCCACGAATTCTACTTCAACGGGCTATCATAAAGGCAATATGAAAGCGTATTTGATCCACACAGTGACTTGCGGTGGTCAGCCGGTGAACAAGTCAGTGTTTCACACTTCAAAGACATTTTGGTAGCAATTAAATAAAAATTCACCGACCCCGGACCTGCTCGGCCGCCCTAGACAGGACCCGAATCAATAACCTCGATCGAGGATATTTGCAACAGCCGGCGCTTCCTCCGACTACGCTACCAAGACCATAAAGGGGCTGGATCCTACAACTAGACTCGCGGGGAATAATGGGTAGAGTTAAGTGGTGGAGGTGAGTGCTTCTTCGTGGGTATATCTACCGCTTATACCCGCGGGATCATCGTTGACGAATCCGCCTAAGGCGTCTCGTAGACAGGCAACGCTTGCCAAGGAAAAGTCGAAGACTGAAGAAAGATAAAACAGGAGAAACAAGCTGCAAAGTACTGTCCAATTTTATTTATCTTCATTTAGCCCGTAACGAGCGAAACAAGGTGACACCATAAATAAGTAATCTTGTCAGCTTCATCTGTTTCCATCGCTATTTTGATGGAAGCTATGTTGTATTGCAACAGCGCAGTTGATCGATGAAATACACTCCATATTGAGTCTGTGCCTTTTACGGGAGAGACCACAAAGGACCATTTTCACCTTCCCCTCTCCCTCTTTACGCCCCGTTTTCTCATCTCTCCCCTCCACGACCCACTAGCTCAGGACAGCGAAATGAGCGTAATAGCGAATATCAAGGAGACAATGATCTACCTTCATGCGGTTCGAGCAGCTGTTCATGCTCGTCCATACCACAAGCTATAGCCTCGAACGCATTGCAGATGATTCACGAATGAATGGACTAGCACGTTTTCGGGGCGGGGAATGACGCAGCAGACGATGGGCACGTCATCTCACGGTTTGTCATGGTACGCTGATAAAGCACGAGCGTAGTGCGTTTGCGCCGGTGGGGTAGTGAGCTGTTGAGCACTGATAACCAATGAATGCGTGCACTACAGCGACTGCCGCAAATGAAGGCAACGCATCTTCGTCGCAACTGAGATTCATTGTGGTGTTTTTGCTTGAAAACTAGAAATAGAGCAGATTTATGACTTCAATGACCAGGTCAGGGTCGAAAATCAGGTCAAGTTCTCCATTTACAGAAGCCTCAGTGAGTTCAACCTCCTGCTTTCTGATAATGAGAACCACAACGTTAATTTGTTGCTGCTTCCTTGCACTCCATCTCATTGTTTTTGATCCATACTTTGAAATAAATAGTTTGCTATACTAGTAGAACATCTTCAGAAGCTTTTAAGCCGATATTGCAATGAAGTTTCACAAGCTCACACAATTCTGCATCACTGTAAAGCGGTGAGTAGGCGAACTTCTAGAGTGAGATTCCTTAAATCAAGCTGCTACAGAACTACTTCACCCACCTATAATACATACCGCTCTTCAGCTTAGAACAATATATGGGCATACAATGAGTGTAGCATGTTCTTCAGGTTATGCCGACAAGTCTCGTGGTGCTACATCGTATGTAAAAAAAGTTAAGGTAAACTGAGCCTTTAACCATGACACAAGTTGTACCGTGGAGGTACGTCAGAGGAAGAGGGGAACTGGAAGAGAGAAGACTGAAAAGATTATCCTTAGCTTTTATGAAGGCGACAGGAATATTACCTTTATTTGAAGGAACCTTCCTCAACCACACGTCATTGAAAACTCTATAGGTCAGTGCCACAAACCACGCCCATTCAACATTTCCTTCACAAGGGGCGGGGTGAAGAGCTAGGGCATCGTCGTCGTCGACGATACAAGTTGTTTTCTTGTAGGCTTCTCACAGGATTTTCAAGTTTTTCCAGTTGTTTGGGTCTGATTCTTAGCTACTTGGTGTTTGATTTCTATTTCTATGGCCACGTCATTGCGCAGAAACAAACAAATAAACAAAAATTACAGTCGTGAAGAGGAAAATATTATAGTTACGAAATCGCAATCACCTGAGTACTGCGACGGATGACGTGAGTGTATCAACAGTTCCGTGTCATCTGATCGTTTTTTCATTGGTTCAACAGCCCATGTACCAGGTCAGAAGCAGCTAGTACCGACGGTGAACGCGGCTGAAAGTGGATCTTTGAGAACAGATTCTTTGCAACCAGCTCCTATTGGCTCATTGCATTTTTATGGAAATATGTACATAGCTGCAAAATTTCGAAACGTATTAGATCCCGTGGAATAGTCCGATATCGAAAACTGGCACGGTGCCGCCAAAGGTGGAGATCTCTACCCACTTATTTTTCTTCAGACCACTTCAAATTTGTTGTAGTGGATTTTACACCCCACGCATTCAGACGATTTTTTCGAAAAATCGGACGCTAACGCCATACTTTGGCATATTTAGCTTATTCAAACAACGACTATTCTTAAAATTCAACCTGTATGGAATTTAATATGCTAAAAATATCAAGTTATTACTAATTTGACCACGGCTAACACAATCCCGAACATCCCTTTGCTTCATGAATGGAATTGTTAATTTCCGCACCATACTGAAGAATGCTGAGTACGTTTCCAACTTAATAAACCGTACAAAGTCGTATTTAACACACAACAATACTACGACAGACGTCGGATAAGCTGTGTGCCCGTTCACGGCCTGCACCATTATCTCACGCCTAATACACCAGTGGCGCAGCCAGGAAGAGGCGCCGTGGCGCTAAGCACCTCTGGGGGTCACCAGGCAGGCCAGGCCTACACCTTTGTGTTGTACGAAACTAAAAATATTGTGCAACACCGGAGTGCTCTACACCTATGGTGAACTGAACTAGGCCATTTCTGATGTAATCTATTAGGTTGTAACGAATTAAATGGCACTGGCTCGCGCCATTTTTGGCGCGTATTTACGCGTTTGATCAAGAACAAACCGTAACATGTGGTATAGCATTTAGAAGCACAAACTTTGTTCTACCGGTGAGTACCAAATTTTCTATGTAAAAGTGGGAAAACTTTAGAGTTTTATTGACTTTTTTGCAGATGGACAAAAGGGTAATCCGAGGCATTTACTTGTATGAATTCAAGCTGGGCACTACAGCTAAGGAGACGGACGAGGAGATCAACGCCGCATTCGGTCAAGGATGTTCCACAATTCGGACGGCGTATCGTTGGTATCAGAAGTTCCGGAATGGAGATGAGAGCTTGGAAGAACATGAAGGTCGTGGGAGACATAGTGATGTTGATGAGGAGAAGCTGAGAGATGTGGTAGAGGAGGATCCACACAAAGGTACCAGGGAGATAGCGAAGGTTCTTCGCGTCAGTCACAACACAGCTGCCCGGCATCTGAAGGAAATTGGAAAGACCAAAAAGCTGGAAAGATGGGTGCCTCACGAGCTGTCTGAGGAGCAAAGAAACCGACGATATGAGATCCCGTCCGCACTGCTTCTACGGAACGAAACGGACCCATTCCTTGATCGCATCGTAACCTGTGACGAGACATGGATAATGTACGACAACAGGCGACGATCGGCACAGTGGGTGGACAGCGATGAGAGCCCCAAGGTTTTTGCGAAGCCGGAATTGCACCAAAAGAAAGTAATGGTGACAGTATGGTGGCGTTCGTTGGGAATTATTCACCACAGCTTCCTCCCTCCCGGTGAATCCATCACGGCAGAGAAGTACTGCATTGAAATTGAAGAAATGATGAAAAAGTTGAAGGATATCCGGCCGGCCTTGGTGAACCGAAGGCGAGTTCTCCTTCTGCACGACAATGCTCGCCCCCATGTAGCACGAATGACGTTGCAGAAATTGAATGAGCTGAGCATTGAAACTCTACCACATCCTCCGTTTTCTCCCGACCTCTCCCCAACAGACTACCATTTCTTCAAGCATCTTGGCGACTTCTTGGTAGGGAAAATATTCAAATACCAACAGGATGCCGAAAGTGCCTTCGAAGATTTCGTCAATTCCAGAACTTCTGATTTTTATGCTACTGGGATAAAAAAGCTTGTGTCACGTTGGCAAAGATGTGTAGAATCAGAAGGTTTTATTTCGATTAATAAACTTGCCTACAAGCCGAGGTATTAACTGCTTAAATTTACAGTGGTTCGGTGCCATTTATATCGTTACAACCTAATAGCATTAATGTGCGTTCCTACCAAAGCGGATAACCACTCAGTACAGGGTGACCCCCTCCCCGAGCCGCTTTGCGCCGACGCTGCCTTGTGTGCGTCGCAGGTTAGTCTAAACTCGAGTCCAGGCAAGCCAGTCCTCCCATCATACGGGGTCAGTGAATTGGACTCTAAATCAGACTTAGCTAACAAGTTGAAAGAAATACTTTTCGGTTGCTGCAGCTCGCTGTTGCCATGCCAAATAAGGATAAAGAACGGTGTTAATCAATTCCCTCGGGGATGGACCACGAACTCTACTTCTACAGGATGTAGAGGAGGTGACTTGACTGCGTATGCCACGCCAGATACGCATTAAAAATTCGTTGACAAGGTCGTGTCGGTGAGGTATGCATGACACCCGCAGAGAACATTCCGGCATATAAAGGATGTTTGCCACAGCCCTCTCTCCTCCAACCTATTTTACATCTGTGGTCAGCTAAAAATCCAGTACGAACGATTCGACGCTCTTCGCGTCTCCAAATCGAGGATCTACTGTATCACTTTGGCACGCGAGTGGGACGAATACAGACGTTGCTCGCGCTCACTCGACCAACACGACGATAAACGGGACAGTAAGTGATACAAGTGAACCAGCCACATGGCTAGCTGCTTCAAACCGGTAGCTTCAGATAACCTGTACCTGGCAACATACCAGAGCAAAAACGACCGTTATTTCACATCATCAAAATCTTTATCAACGTAACAACATAAGAATAAATATTGACTCAAGGAAAACACAAAAAACACAACATAGAGAAAATGCTCAGTGAGAGAAAATGCTGTTAAAATGACATCTGAGAAACGCTAAAACCACAGTAAAACCGAAATGCAGTTAGTGATCACTCTGTTAAACGAACGAATTATGGCTATTGGCACAGTAATAAGCACCCGATGAGAAATGCTAACCTGGGAAAGAAATGCTAATCGTGGCACAGCTGCAGAACAAATGTATTTGGGAACGTAAGATTCGTTGAAAACGAATCCAAAAGAGTGAAGACAGTGAGCGCTAGCACAACATGGAATGAACAATGAAATGAAGGCATGATGTGTTTCCAAAGCGACGTCGGAATCAGGGGTGTGCGTGAAAGAAATTTGAAATTTCGTAGATCGTAAATCGTAACTACGATAAAACTGTCGTAGACGTAAATGGTAAACCGTAAATCGTAAGAATCACCTGACCGATAGTGCTACACAACTAAATTTCCAGAAGGCTTTTTCTGCTAAAGTTGAACAGTTTTCTTACCAAACTATTTCCCTTTTTCATGTCTTCTTGCTAGTAAGTCATCTTTCAGATCAAACTTTACACGTTTTAACTAAGTCGAAAGAACTGCAGATTCAAAAGCTTTACTTTAGCCTATGCATGTATTCCAACAAAATGTCTGCGTCGTTTGATTATTCATTAAATTGCTAACTTACTGCCAGTTTTTGGCTTGCGTATAAATCCAGTTTTTAGCAGAAACAACGGCGAAGAAGTCGCTGTGAAACAATTTGGAAATCATATCACCACCGACTAGTGCTGCGAAAACAGCAACTGTGCATGTAGTAATCCAACAAACATACTGAGTCATACGATGGGATTGCGCCATGCGTACGAAAGAACGTAGTGAACGCGAGGCGCAATCTTTTCGTGTGACACCGAAAGATCTCCACTTTTCTACATTTTGAAACAACTGAAACATTCTCACAGCAGACATATAAGGAGTTTTAGCCGCCAAACAATATGGTCATATTTATTGGACAACTTTTGCGCCGGATTTTTGCTCAAGCCTGATTAAAATATTTTAGGACTAATTAGTAATTCCTTGTACTCGCTACTGTTCACCAGTTCTGTAGCGAACATTTGCTCTTCAAGAGTCTGCGGCATCTTAAACGGATCAGATAGGATGAATACGATAAACTCAACCACACACAGACAATGGAGATCAAAATTGTCAAAACAAGCACGACCTTTTCTTGAAACGCTACACGCTTGGTCATACCCCACTTTGTATATCACTTTGCTCCTCCCTATGAAGTACAATGTAAAGCAACAGGAACATCAGTGGTTTATTCTTTCCACAATCGTGGGATCGTGGATCTGCGTAAAATCTATTCGTTAGGGTTAGCATGGATCTAATATAAACAAATTAACTAGAAGTTATTATCAAACAGGACGTGGACCAAAGAATACTCGTCTCTCTTCCTCTAAAAAACTGATGAGTCGGCTTCGAAAAACTGTGCACAGGACACTGTCTTCTGCCACAGTGACACATTAGGGCATCATGAAACAATTCTAAAGGAAAGTGGTAACGAGTTATAGGAGTAGGCTATTAGAGTGAACAAATCTTTGTAACCCGTCCCACATAAATTTGGACGCCAGTTGGTTGTTGAACAAAGATCACATTTACGAACATTTACTATTTACGACTCAAAATGTCGTAAATCGTAAACGTAAAAAATTCCGCAAAATCGTAAAATCGTAAATCGAATTACGCACACCCCTGGTCGGAATCACTACATAGGGGTCTTTGGGATCCGCTACAATCTAGAAAGACAAGGGAAAAAGCGTAGCGTAGCAGGTTCTAGAGTGAACAAGCGCAAACAGCCGATGAGAAATATTCGCAGCCAACTGAAGCAAAAGAGGACCGACACGACAGTCAGGCAGACAAACCTTTCAGATAGAAAAGAGCCAGGCTGTTTGTTGGGTGCAGTTTATACCGTTTCCATATCAAACAGGGCACTTTTAAAACCGAACTGGAAACATTTAGAACCAAACTGATTACCTTCAAATTGATATAAACGTCTTTTAAATTGACTATACAGAAGGCCAAAATAAGATTTCAAACATTTTAAAAACTTGTTTCGATTTTCATAGAAAAAATGCTTTTACTTACACTCTGCTCCCACAGAGTGAACACATGGATGTTCCAAAAATTCTATTGGTGGTCATAGAGGCGTCACGAAGTTTACTTTGAGATGCAGAAAAGCTGCCCTTTTTGTTGGATGAAAAGAGTGCTCCATGCACTCTTGCTGTACGCCACATTCCCTATTTGACTGATGGTGAAAACTCGGTTCCGAGCCGCTGCACAGAAAGAAGATGCGTTTCTTTTCGCAGCGACTGTTTCTGCTACATCATGAGTTTATACGCAACGGCATGACGTCCGCTTCCCATGGAAATTCTTTCTTCTCTGCGCCATGAAATAAATTTGAAAACATCTCCGAAAACAAAAGAACTAGAAGTTTGCCACCATTCAAGTGGTTTACCAATGGTTTTGGTATCGTAAGTTTAATTTCAAATAAAGACGAAACAATTTTTAAATCAAAAAATAATTTCGACTTCTTAAAGTTCTTCCGGTTTAACCTTTGAAGGTGTCCTTATTGATTCGGAAGGTGATTCCAAAAATGTCCAGTTTGGCTTGAAAAGAATGCAGCTTAACGTGGAATTGGTAGACACCCATGACGCCGAGTGATGGCAGAGTTCAAATTTTAGTCGCCGTCGCGCATCGAGGTAGCCGACTGCCCACATTGATTCCTCGCGCTGATTTAACTATATCATTGGTCCTGCGAACGTAGCGTAAACACTGCGTTTATGAGAACGGGAACTCGTGTTGAGATACACGCTTATTCTCAATGAAATAGAATGAAAAGGTGCTATTGGTTCGATTTCATTGAAAGGAGACCAGTGAAGCATGCCTTTTCATTAACAAGCAGTTTCGCCGTAGAGCAACGCTACTGCTTGCACACAAGGCTTCCTAGATTGAAAGGCAACAGTAAAATGAAGAGTGTTGAACATCCTGTTCAAAACGTCGCTAAAACTTTCTTTCGCTACATGAATATAAGCATCAGATGTTCTTCTGGTGATTTGCGCAATCCAGTCGTTTGTGGTTTTACGGTGACGCGTACAGTATGCGAGTTCTCTAATTCATGGGATTGGAATCTTGTACTAAGCAGATGATATCACCAGTTGATGTCAACAATCTGAATCCCAGATTTCCTCGCACAACAACCGGCAGTATCGCCACGATGATAGTCCTGCAGCGGCTCATTGAAAGGCAAGAACTGCACGTATGCTTGGGAAACCCTAGACCATTTGAGACGACTCACATCTACTTCCAACAGTAATGTACACCTTTTCGGAGAAAGCCACTGCTCTCCCCCCACTGCCCACTGCCGCACTTAATTAACTACATACCAGTAAACCTACCAAACTATGTACATACAACATAAAAAACGATATGCATACATCTGGAATACAGGTGAACTATGAATGATGACCCATCTGTACGGACACTTCACTTTGATCATCGAGCTCTCGTCGAGCCAGCTTTTCCTTTTGGCTGAGGACTTTGGTCCTTAGAAACTCTGCGATGTCCTCAGCAAAGTAGTACTTCTCCAGCTCCTTCGTCAGCTGAACTAGTTGAGATCGGCGGAGATCGGAGAATAACTCTCAAATGAGTTCACTTTCTGCAAACGACCTACCTTGAGAGCCAGTTCGTCTATTTCAGTATTGAGTGGCGAAGTCATATTACGCCAAAACTTGAACCGCTCCACTTTCCATTCCAACACGTGAAGATCTTCCATTATCTTCAACATCGCACTGTTTCTACAACACCTGCCTCCAAGATCGTGCCACATAACCCACCAGTTTGAAAAGTTCGTGGCCTTTGAAGTCGCAGACTTTCAAAAATGCATCCTTGTGCGGCAGATACGGTTGGCTTCCAAATATCACCGGTAGCAGAGTCGGATCCATTTGTTGCGGACAATGTAGTACTTCCTGGAAAGGGATTCGGTAACAGTTGGACCACCAGGTATGCTGCAAAATTGTCGATTGATGGGATCGTGTAGCGCAGCCCGGAGCACCGCCTTGGGCTACTGATTCCTGGTTTTCCCCAGCTAGGTTAAACAAATTGTTTATCTTTCCCTCGTCGGTGAATTCCTACCATAAGGATAGCACAGTGAAATGGCGCGGCGCTTGGCGGGCCACAGATTCTTAGACTGCATAAGATGAACACACATTCAAATTGCTTTCATAGGTCGTAGAAGTAGAATGCCTGTCTATTCCACGTCGACCTTCACCGGTGGAAAAACCACTGTGACAAGTCGTTCGACTTTCCAGAAGCATCCAATATTTCTGGTAGTAGACAAATTCATATCGGGTTCTTTGGATATTTAAACAATGCTTAAGCATGCAGAAACTATGAAGCACTACAAATTAACGCGGTTCAAACCGTTTTGGTTAAGCCTCAAGTGGCTGTTGGGTGGAGGTGGAGGTTAGAAGCTGTTCCAAACTCAGTCCCATCCTGCCCGGCAAGCAGAGGGTGCCGAATCGAGTCCCGTGTGATGCTAGAGTTTTGGTCGCAAACCGGCTCTGTATTGCAACGAATTTCATGCGACAGTGAGCCAAGAAGGAACCACCCTCTTCCGAAAAATACTTGTTCACGAGTGCCTTGCTCCTTCAATGTTGGAGAAAACAGCGAAGGCGATCTAGTAACCGAGGCTGGTGCCAATTCAATATCCCTAACAAGACGGCGGTCGTAAGCGAATCTGGTAAGGATCAAACTCCAACTCCTGTACCTCTCCCCCTTGTAACGCCTCGAAAATGAGCAGTTGCTTGTTTCGACACTAAAATGTACATTTATTTTTTGGTCCATCCCTATGAGTATTACGTCGGCTCTTGCTATGATGCTAACAGATTTGCAAAGGAAAAGAAGAGGTGCAAATCCATAGTTTATCCGATATGGGAGCGAGGAAAGCATCAGTCAATCAAAGCATCGACTGTACGCGCTCCCTCTGAGTGGCTCCTCCATTCGACGTCGCCTGGAAGAAGCGAACAGATTGGGCGCGCGAGCTTTCAGAAGGAGGAGGGTTCTAAACAGGCATTAGTCTTCTAGATGAGAGGGGACGGTTGGGTTCTGTGCCGTCTTTCACAGACGTGAAGCAGAGAGCAGAGCGACAATTCGGAGATGAGCGCAACTTTGTTTACTTGTTGATTGTACTTGCCAATAACAATACACAGCTAAGTGGTAACAAAAATATAAAGTAGCTAATAATCACTAAGAAAAGGGAACAGAAAACGAATGGCAATGGAGCTTCCTCGGATGCGGAGGGAGGGAGGCCACTTATCTAGGACTAAAATAAGGTCACTAAGAAAAATAAGAAATAACCAAAAGATAGGCAGACGATTAATAATTGGACGATAAATAATTGAAAAAATTAATTAACTGCATTTGCCGCCGAAACGCTAGAACTATGATTCTCCCAGCACGTAACTGGCAAACCCATACCGGAGAGGGCCCTGTATTTCAAGGACTTCATTGAACTATTATAGTACGAACCCCAGGCGATAGCTGGGAGAGGAGGCGTGGACGCGAGGACGAATCAATTAGATCGTTTGACAATAAAATTGAGATTTTTAGGAGTTATCAGTTTATATTTGTTTATTATAATAATTACTTAATAACTTTTTGACTCTTATGAATTTCTTTTTTGTGATAGTCCTTTAGCGGCAACACCTAGCTAAGAAAGCATCCATACCATGGGTGTGCGTAATTACGCTTTACGATTTACGACTATTTTTGTCAGATTTTTTTACGATTAACGATTTACGACGTTTTGGGTCGTAAATCGTAAATTTTCGTATATGTGATCTTTGATCAACAACCAACTGGCGACAAAATTTATGTGAACTGAGTTATAAAGATGCGCCCACTCTAATGGTCCCTCTTATAGCTCATTCCCACTTCCCTTTAAAGTTAATTTTTGATGATCTGATGCGTTACTGTGTTAGACAATATCGTCATGTTCACAGGCTTCTCGAATCCAACGTTTCTCTTCGCTAACAAGCTTTTCCATTTCTGTAACACTGTAGAACCGGACAGGTTCAAGAGGAGAAACAAGTGCAGTACAATATCAAGAATAAGCTCCTGTCTAGGAGGCTGGGGAGGCTCACATTTCCTTCACAAGGGGCGGGGTGAAGAGCTAGGGCATCGTCGTCGTCGACGATACAAGTTGTTTTCTTGTAGGCTTCTCACAGGATTTTCAAGTTTTTCCAGTTGTTTGGGTCTGATTCTTAGCTACTTGGTGTTTGATTTCTATTTCTATGGCCACGTCATTGCGCAGAAACAAACAAATAAACAAAAATTACAGTCGTGAAGAGGAAAATATTATAGTTACGAAATCGCAATCACCTGAGTACTGCGACGGATGACGTGAGTGTATCAACAGTTCCGTGTCATCTGATCGTTTTTTCATTGGTTCAACAGCCCATGTACCAGGTCAGAAGCAGCTAGTACCGACGGTGAACGCGGCTGAAAGTGGATCTTTGAGAACAGATTCTTTGCAACCAGCTCCTATTGGCTCATTGCATTTTTATGGAAATATGTACATAGCTGCAAAATTTCGAAACGTATTAGATCCCGTGGAATAGTCCGATATCGAAAACTGGCACGGTGCCGCCAAAGGTGGAGATCTCTACCCACTTATTTTTCTTCAGACCACTTCAAATTTGTTGTAGTGGATTTTACACCCCACGCATTCAGACGATTTTTTCGAAAAATCGGACGCTAACGCCATACTTTGGCATATTTAGCTTATTCAAACAACGACTATTCTTAAAATTCAACCTGTATGGAATTTAATATGCTAAAAATATCAAGTTATTACTAATTTGACCACGGCTAACACAATCCCGAACATCCCTTTGCTTCATGAATGGAATTGTTAATTTCCGCACCATACTGAAGAATGCTGAGTACGTTTCCAACTTAATAAACCGTACAAAGTCGTATTTAACACACAACAATACTACGACAGACGTCGGATAAGCTGTGTGCCCGTTCACGGCCTGCACCATTATCTCACGCCTAATACACCAGTGGCGCAGCCAGGAAGAGGCGCCGTGGCGCTAAGCACCTCTGGGGGTCACCAGGCAGGCCAGGCCTACACCTTTGTGTTGTACGAAACTAAAAATATTGTGCAACACCGGAGTGCTCTACACCTATGGTGAACTGAACTAGGCCATTTCTGATGTAATCTATTAGGTTGTAACGAATTAAATGGCACTGGCTCGCGCCATTTTTGGCGCGTATTTACGCGTTTGATCAAGAACAAACCGTAACATGTGGTATAGCATTTAGAAGCACAAACTTTGTTCTACCGGTGAGTACCAAATTTTCTATGTAAAAGTGGGAAAACTTTAGAGTTTTATTGACTTTTTTGCAGATGGACAAAAGGGTAATCCGAGGCATTTACTTGTATGAATTCAAGCTGGGCACTACAGCTAAGGAGACGGACGAGGAGATCAACGCCGCATTCGGTCAAGGATGTTCCACAATTCGGACGGCGTATCGTTGGTATCAGAAGTTCCGGAATGGAGATGAGAGCTTGGAAGAACATGAAGGTCGTGGGAGACATAGTGATGTTGATGAGGAGAAGCTGAGAGATGTGGTAGAGGAGGATCCACACAAAGGTACCAGGGAGATAGCGAAGGTTCTTCGCGTCAGTCACAACACAGCTGCCCGGCATCTGAAGGAAATTGGAAAGACCAAAAAGCTGGAAAGATGGGTGCCTCACGAGCTGTCTGAGGAGCAAAGAAACCGACGATATGAGATCCCGTCCGCACTGCTTCTACGGAACGAAACGGACCCATTCCTTGATCGCATCGTAACCTGTGACGAGACATGGATAATGTACGACAACAGGCGACGATCGGCACAGTGGGTGGACAGCGATGAGAGCCCCAAGGTTTTTGCGAAGCCGGAATTGCACCAAAAGAAAGTAATGGTGACAGTATGGTGGCGTTCGTTGGGAATTATTCACCACAGCTTCCTCCCTCCCGGTGAATCCATCACGGCAGAGAAGTACTGCATTGAAATTGAAGAAATGATGAAAAAGTTGAAGGATATCCGGCCGGCCTTGGTGAACCGAAGGCGAGTTCTCCTTCTGCACGACAATGCTCGCCCCCATGTAGCACGAATGACGTTGCAGAAATTGAATGAGCTGAGCATTGAAACTCTACCACATCCTCCGTTTTCTCCCGACCTCTCCCCAACAGACTACCATTTCTTCAAGCATCTTGGCGACTTCTTGGTAGGGAAAATATTCAAATACCAACAGGATGCCGAAAGTGCCTTCGAAGATTTCGTCAATTCCAGAACTTCTGATTTTTATGCTACTGGGATAAAAAAGCTTGTGTCACGTTGGCAAAGATGTGTAGAATCAGAAGGTTTTATTTCGATTAATAAACTTGCCTACAAGCCGAGGTATTAACTGCTTAAATTTACAGTGGTTCGGTGCCATTTATATCGTTACAACCTAATAGCATTAATGTGCGTTCCTACCAAAGCGGATAACCACTCAGTACAGGGTGACCCCCTCCCCGAGCCGCTTTGCGCCGACGCTGCCTTGTGTGCGTCGCAGGTTAGTCTAAACTCGAGTCCAGGCAAGCCAGTCCTCCCATCATACGGGGTCAGTGAATTGGACTCTAAATCAGACTTAGCTAACAAGTTGAAAGAAATACTTTTCGGTTGCTGCAGCTCGCTGTTGCCATGCCAAATAAGGATAAAGAACGGTGTTAATCAATTCCCTCGGGGATGGACCACGAACTCTACTTCTACAGGATGTAGAGGAGGTGACTTGACTGCGTATGCCACGCCAGATACGCATTAAAAATTCGTTGACAAGGTCGTGTCGGTGAGGTATGCATGACACCCGCAGAGAACATTCCGGCATATAAAGGATGTTTGCCACAGCCCTCTCTCCTCCAACCTATTTTACATCTGTGGTCAGCTAAAAATCCAGTACGAACGATTCGACGCTCTTCGCGTCTCCAAATCGAGGATCTACTGTATCACTTTGGCACGCGAGTGGGACGAATACAGACGTTGCTCGCGCTCACTCGACCAACACGACGATAAACGGGACAGTAAGTGATACAAGTGAACCAGCCACATGGCTAGCTGCTTCAAACCGGTAGCTTCAGATAACCTGTACCTGGCAACATACCAGAGCAAAAACGACCGTTATTTCACATCATCAAAATCTTTATCAACGTAACAACATAAGAATAAATATTGACTCAAGGAAAACACAAAAAACACAACATAGAGAAAATGCTCAGTGAGAGAAAATGCTGTTAAAATGACATCTGAGAAACGCTAAAACCACAGTAAAACCGAAATGCAGTTAGTGATCACTCTGTTAAACGAACGAATTATGGCTATTGGCACAGTAATAAGCACCCGATGAGAAATGCTAACCTGGGAAAGAAATGCTAATCGTGGCACAGCTGCAGAACAAATGTATTTGGGAACGTAAGATTCGTTGAAAACGAATCCAAAAGAGTGAAGACAGTGAGCGCTAGCACAACATGGAATGAACAATGAAATGAAGGCATGATGTGTTTCCAAAGCGACGTCGGAATCAGGGGTGTGCGTGAAAGAAATTTGAAATTTCGTAGATCGTAAATCGTAACTACGATAAAACTGTCGTAGACGTAAATGGTAAACCGTAAATCGTAAGAATCACCTGACCGATAGTGCTACACAACTAAATTTCCAGAAGGCTTTTTCTGCTAAAGTTGAACAGTTTTCTTACCAAACTATTTCCCTTTTTCATGTCTTCTTGCTAGTAAGTCATCTTTCAGATCAAACTTTACACGTTTTAACTAAGTCGAAAGAACTGCAGATTCAAATGCTTTACTTTAGCCTATGCATGTATTCCAACAAAATGTCTGCGTCGTTTGATTATTCATTAAATTGCTAACTTACTGCCAGTTTTTGGCTTGCGTATAAATCCAGTTTTTAGCAGAAACAACGGCGAAGAAGTCGCTGTGAAACAATTTGGAAATCATATCACCACCGACTAGTGCTGCGAAAACAGCAACTGTGCATGTAGTAATCCAACAAACATACTGAGTCATACGATGGGATTGCGCCATGCGTACGAAAGAACGTAGTGAACGCGAGGCGCAATCTTTTCGTGTGACACCGAAAGATCTCCACTTTTCTACATTTTGAAACAACTGAAACATTCTCACAGCAGACATATAAGGAGTTTTAGCCGCCAAACAATATGGTCATATTTATTGGACAACTTTTGCGCCGGATTTTTGCTCAAGCCTGATTAAAATATTTTAGGACTAATTAGTAATTCCTTGTACTCGCTACTGTTCACCAGTTCTGTAGCGAACATTTGCTCTTCAAGAGTCTGCGGCATCTTAAACGGATCAGATAGGATGAATACGATAAACTCAACCACACACAGACAATGGAGATCAAAATTGTCAAAACAAGCACGACCTTTTCTTGAAACGCTACACGCTTGGTCATACCCCACTTTGTATATCACTTTGCTCCTCCCTATGAAGTACAATGTAAAGCAACAGGAACATCAGTGGTTTATTCTTTCCACAATCGTGGGATCGTGGATCTGCGTAAAATCTATTCGTTAGGGTTAGCATGGATCTAATATAAACAAATTAACTAGAAGTTATTATCAAACAGGACGTGGACCAAAGAATACTCGTCTCTCTTCCTCTAAAAAACTGATGAGTCGGCTTCGAAAAACTGTGCACAGGACACTGTCTTCTGCCACAGTGACACATTAGGGCATCATGAAACAATTCTAAAGGAAAGTGGTAACGAGTTATAGGAGTAGGCTATTAGAGTGAACAAATCTTTGTAACCCGTCCCACATAAATTTGGACGCCAGTTGGTTGTTGAACAAAGATCACATTTACGAACATTTACTATTTACGACTCAAAATGTCGTAAATCGTAAACGTAAAAAATTCCGCAAAATCGTAAAATCGTAAATCGAATTACGCACACCCCTGGTCGGAATCACTACATAGGGGTCTTTGGGATCCGCTACAATCTAGAAAGACAAGGGAAAAAGCGTAGCGTAGCAGGTTCTAGAGTGAACAAGCGCAAACAGCCGATGAGAAATATTCGCAGCCAACTGAAGCAAAAGAGGACCGACACGACAGTCAGGCAGACAAACCTTTCAGATAGAAAAGAGCCAGGCTGTTTGTTGGGTGCAGTTTATACCGTTTCCATATCAAACAGGGCACTTTTAAAACCGAACTGGAAACATTTAGAACCAAACTGATTACCTTCAAATTGATATAAACGTCTTTTAAATTGACTATACAGAAGGCCAAAATAAGATTTCAAACATTTTAAAAACTTGTTTCGATTTTCATAGAAAAAATGCTTTTACTTACACTCTGCTCCCACAGAGTGAACACATGGATGTTCCAAAAATTCTATTGGTGGTCATAGAGGCGTCACGAAGTTTACTTTGAGATGCAGAAAAGCTGCCCTTTTTGTTGGATGAAAAGAGTGCTCCATGCACTCTTGCTGTACGCCACATTCCCTATTTGACTGATGGTGAAAACTCGGTTCCGAGCCGCTGCACAGAAAGAAGATGCGTTTCTTTTCGCAGCGACTGTTTCTGCTACATCATGAGTTTATACGCAACGGCATGACGTCCGCTTCCCATGGAAATTCTTTCTTCTCTGCGCCATGAAATAAATTTGAAAACATCTCCGAAAACAAAAGAACTAGAAGTTTGCCACCATTCAAGTGGTTTACCAATGGTTTTGGTATCGTAAGTTTAATTTCAAATAAAGACGAAACAATTTTTAAATCAAAAAATAATTTCGACTTCTTAAAGTTCTTCCGGTTTAACCTTTGAAGGTGTCCTTATTGATTCGGAAGGTGATTCCAAAAATGTCCAGTTTGGCTTGAAAAGAATGCAGCTTAACGTGGAATTGGTAGACACCCATGACGCCGAGTGATGGCAGAGTTCAAATTTTAGTCGCCGTCGCGCATCGAGGTAGCCGACTGCCCACATTGATTCCTCGCGCTGATTTAACTATATCATTGGTCCTGCGAACGTAGCGTAAACACTGCGTTTATGAGAACGGGAACTCGTGTTGAGATACACGCTTATTCTCAATGAAATAGAATGAAAAGGTGCTATTGGTTCGATTTCATTGAAAGGAGACCAGTGAAGCATGCCTTTTCATTAACAAGCAGTTTCGCCGTAGAGCAACGCTACTGCTTGCACACAAGGCTTCCTAGATTGAAAGGCAACAGTAAAATGAAGAGTGTTGAACATCCTGTTCAAAACGTCGCTAAAACTTTCTTTCGCTACATGAATATAAGCATCAGATGTTCTTCTGGTGATTTGCGCAATCCAGTCGTTTGTGGTTTTACGGTGACGCGTACAGTATGCGAGTTCTCTAATTCATGGGATTGGAATCTTGTACTAAGCAGATGATATCACCAGTTGATGTCAACAATCTGAATCCCAGATTTCCTCGCACAACAACCGGCAGTATCGCCACGATGATAGTCCTGCAGCGGCTCATTGAAAGGCAAGAACTGCACGTATGCTTGGGAAACCCTAGACCATTTGAGACGACTCACATCTACTTCCAACAGTAATGTACACCTTTTCGGAGAAAGCCACTGCTCTCCCCCCACTGCCCACTGCCGCACTTAATTAACTACATACCAGTAAACCTACCAAACTATGTACATACAACATAAAAAACGATATGCATACATCTGGAATACAGGTGAACTATGAATGATGACCCATCTGTACGGACACTTCACTTTGATCATCGAGCTCTCGTCGAGCCAGCTTTTCCTTTTGGCTGAGGACTTTGGTCCTTAGAAACTCTGCGATGTCCTCAGCAAAGTAGTACTTCTCCAGCTCCTTCGTCAGCTGAACTAGTTGAGATCGGCGGAGATCGGAGAATAACTCTCAAATGAGTTCACTTTCTGCAAACGACCTACCTTGAGAGCCAGTTCGTCTATTTCAGTATTGAGTGGCGAAGTCATATTACGCCAAAACTTGAACCGCTCCACTTTCCATTCCAACACGTGAAGATCTTCCATTATCTTCAACATCGCACTGTTTCTACAACACCTGCCTCCAAGATCGTGCCACATAACCCACCAGTTTGAAAAGTTCGTGGCCTTTGAAGTCGCAGACTTTCAAAAATGCATCCTTGTGCGGCAGATACGGTTGGCTTCCAAATATCACCGGTAGCAGAGTCGGATCCATTTGTTGCGGACAATGTAGTACTTCCTGGAAAGGGATTCGGTAACAGTTGGACCACCAGGTATGCTGCAAAATTGTCGATTGATGGGATCGTGTAGCGCAGCCCGGAGCACCGCCTTGGGCTACTGATTCCTGGTTTTCCCCAGCTAGGTTAAACAAATTGTTTATCTTTCCCTCGTCGGTGAATTCCTACCATAAGGATAGCACAGTGAAATGGCGCGGCGCTTGGCGGGCCACAGATTCTTAGACTGCATAAGATGAACACACATTCAAATTGCTTTCATAGGTCGTAGAAGTAGAATGCCTGTCTATTCCACGTCGACCTTCACCGGTGGAAAAACCACTGTGACAAGTCGTTCGACTTTCCAGAAGCATCCAATATTTCTGGTAGTAGACAAATTCATATCGGGTTCTTTGGATATTTAAACAATGCTTAAGCATGCAGAAACTATGAAGCACTACAAATTAACGCGGTTCAAACCGTTTTGGTTAAGCCTCAAGTGGCTGTTGGGTGGAGGTGGAGGTTAGAAGCTGTTCCAAACTCAGTCCCATCCTGCCCGGCAAGCAGAGGGTGCCGAATCGAGTCCCGTGTGATGCTAGAGTTTTGGTCGCAAACCGGCTCTGTATTGCAACGAATTTCATGCGACAGTGAGCCAAGAAGGAACCACCCTCTTCCGAAAAATACTTGTTCACGAGTGCCTTGCTCCTTCAATGTTGGAGAAAACAGCGAAGGCGATCTAGTAACCGAGGCTGGTGCCAATTCAATATCCCTAACAAGACGGCGGTCGTAAGCGAATCTGGTAAGGATCAAACTCCAACTCCTGTACCTCTCCCCCTTGTAACGCCTCGAAAATGAGCAGTTGCTTGTTTCGACACTAAAATGTACATTTATTTTTTGGTCCATCCCTATGAGTATTACGTCGGCTCTTGCTATGATGCTAACAGATTTGCAAAGGAAAAGAAGAGGTGCAAATCCATAGTTTATCCGATATGGGAGCGAGGAAAGCATCAGTCAATCAAAGCATCGACTGTACGCGCTCCCTCTGAGTGGCTCCTCCATTCGACGTCGCCTGGAAGAAGCGAACAGATTGGGCGCGCGAGCTTTCAGAAGGAGGAGGGTTCTAAACAGGCATTAGTCTTCTAGATGAGAGGGGACGGTTGGGTTCTGTGCCGTCTTTCACAGACGTGAAGCAGAGAGCAGAGCGACAATTCGGAGATGAGCGCAACTTTGTTTACTTGTTGATTGTACTTGCCAATAACAATACACAGCTAAGTGGTAACAAAAATATAAAGTAGCTAATAATCACTAAGAAAAGGGAACAGAAAACGAATGGCAATGGAGCTTCCTCGGATGCGGAGGGAGGGAGGCCACTTATCTAGGACTAAAATAAGGTCACTAAGAAAAATAAGAAATAACCAAAAGATAGGCAGACGATTAATAATTGGACGATAAATAATTGAAAAAATTAATTAACTGCATTTGCCGCCGAAACGCTAGAACTATGATTCTCCCAGCACGTAACTGGCAAACCCATACCGGAGAGGGCCCTGTATTTCAAGGACTTCATTGAACTATTATAGTACGAACCCCAGGCGATAGCTGGGAGAGGAGGCGTGGACGCGAGGACGAATCAATTAGATCGTTTGACAATAAAATTGAGATTTTTAGGAGTTATCAGTTTATATTTGTTTATTATAATAATTACTTAATAACTTTTTGACTCTTATGAATTTCTTTTTTGTGATAGTCCTTTAGCGGCAACACCTAGCTAAGAAAGCATCCATACCATGGGTGTGCGTAATTACGCTTTACGATTTACGACTATTTTTGTCAGATTTTTTTACGATTAACGATTTACGACGTTTTGGGTCGTAAATCGTAAATTTTCGTATATGTGATCTTTGATCAACAACCAACTGGCGACAAAATTTATGTGAACTGAGTTATAAAGATGCGCCCACTCTAATGGTCCCTCTTATAGCTCATTCCCACTTCCCTTTAAAGTTAATTTTTGATGATCTGATGCGTTACTGTGTTAGACAATATCGTCATGTTCACAGGCTTCTCGAATCCAACGTTTCTCTTCGCTAACAAGCTTTTCCATTTCTGTAACACTGTAGAACCGGACAGGTTCAAGAGGAGAAACAAGTGCAGTACAATATCAAGAATAAGCTCCTGTCTAGGAGGCTGGGGAGGCTCACATTTCCTTCACAAGGGGCGGGGTGAAGAGCTAGGGCATCGTCGTCGTCGACGATACAAGTTGTTTTCTTGTAGGCTTCTCACAGGATTTTCAAGTTTTTCCAGTTGTTTGGGTCTGATTCTTAGCTACTTGGTGTTTGATTTCTATTTCTATGGCCACGTCATTGCGCAGAAACAAACAAATAAACAAAAATTACAGTCGTGAAGAGGAAAATATTATAGTTACGAAATCGCAATCACCTGAGTACTGCGACGGATGACGTGAGTGTATCAACAGTTCCGTGTCATCTGATCGTTTTTTCATTGGTTCAACAGCCCATGTACCAGGTCAGAAGCAGCTAGTACCGACGGTGAACGCGGCTGAAAGTGGATCTTTGAGAACAGATTCTTTGCAACCAGCTCCTATTGGCTCATTGCATTTTTATGGAAATATGTACATAGCTGCAAAATTTCGAAACGTATTAGATCCCGTGGAATAGTCCGATATCGAAAACTGGCACGGTGCCGCCAAAGGTGGAGATCTCTACCCACTTATTTTTCTTCAGACCACTTCAAATTTGTTGTAGTGGATTTTACACCCCACGCATTCAGACGATTTTTTCGAAAAATCGGACGCTAACGCCATACTTTGGCATATTTAGCTTATTCAAACAACGACTATTCTTAAAATTCAACCTGTATGGAATTTAATATGCTAAAAATATCAAGTTATTACTAATTTGACCACGGCTAACACAATCCCGAACATCCCTTTGCTTCATGAATGGAATTGTTAATTTCCGCACCATACTGAAGAATGCTGAGTACGTTTCCAACTTAATAAACCGTACAAAGTCGTATTTAACACACAACAATACTACGACAGACGTCGGATAAGCTGTGTGCCCGTTCACGGCCTGCACCATTATCTCACGCCTAATACACCAGTGGCGCAGCCAGGAAGAGGCGCCGTGGCGCTAAGCACCTCTGGGGGTCACCAGGCAGGCCAGGCCTACACCTTTGTGTTGTACGAAACTAAAAATATTGTGCAACACCGGAGTGCTCTACACCTATGGTGAACTGAACTAGGCCATTTCTGATGTAATCTATTAGGTTGTAACGAATTAAATGGCACTGGCTCGCGCCATTTTTGGCGCGTATTTACGCGTTTGATCAAGAACAAACCGTAACATGTGGTATAGCATTTAGAAGCACAAACTTTGTTCTACCGGTGAGTACCAAATTTTCTATGTAAAAGTGGGAAAACTTTAGAGTTTTATTGACTTTTTTGCAGATGGACAAAAGGGTAATCCGAGGCATTTACTTGTATGAATTCAAGCTGGGCACTACAGCTAAGGAGACGGACGAGGAGATCAACGCCGCATTCGGTCAAGGATGTTCCACAATTCGGACGGCGTATCGTTGGTATCAGAAGTTCCGGAATGGAGATGAGAGCTTGGAAGAACATGAAGGTCGTGGGAGACATAGTGATGTTGATGAGGAGAAGCTGAGAGATGTGGTAGAGGAGGATCCACACAAAGGTACCAGGGAGATAGCGAAGGTTCTTCGCGTCAGTCACAACACAGCTGCCCGGCATCTGAAGGAAATTGGAAAGACCAAAAAGCTGGAAAGATGGGTGCCTCACGAGCTGTCTGAGGAGCAAAGAAACCGACGATATGAGATCCCGTCCGCACTGCTTCTACGGAACGAAACGGACCCATTCCTTGATCGCATCGTAACCTGTGACGAGACATGGATAATGTACGACAACAGGCGACGATCGGCACAGTGGGTGGACAGCGATGAGAGCCCCAAGGTTTTTGCGAAGCCGGAATTGCACCAAAAGAAAGTAATGGTGACAGTATGGTGGCGTTCGTTGGGAATTATTCACCACAGCTTCCTCCCTCCCGGTGAATCCATCACGGCAGAGAAGTACTGCATTGAAATTGAAGAAATGATGAAAAAGTTGAAGGATATCCGGCCGGCCTTGGTGAACCGAAGGCGAGTTCTCCTTCTGCACGACAATGCTCGCCCCCATGTAGCACGAATGACGTTGCAGAAATTGAATGAGCTGAGCATTGAAACTCTACCACATCCTCCGTTTTCTCCCGACCTCTCCCCAACAGACTACCATTTCTTCAAGCATCTTGGCGACTTCTTGGTAGGGAAAATATTCAAATACCAACAGGATGCCGAAAGTGCCTTCGAAGATTTCGTCAATTCCAGAACTTCTGATTTTTATGCTACTGGGATAAAAAAGCTTGTGTCACGTTGGCAAAGATGTGTAGAATCAGAAGGTTTTATTTCGATTAATAAACTTGCCTACAAGCCGAGGTATTAACTGCTTAAATTTACAGTGGTTCGGTGCCATTTATATCGTTACAACCTAATAGCATTAATGTGCGTTCCTACCAAAGCGGATAACCACTCAGTACAGGGTGACCCCCTCCCCGAGCCGCTTTGCGCCGACGCTGCCTTGTGTGCGTCGCAGGTTAGTCTAAACTCGAGTCCAGGCAAGCCAGTCCTCCCATCATACGGGGTCAGTGAATTGGACTCTAAATCAGACTTAGCTAACAAGTTGAAAGAAATACTTTTCGGTTGCTGCAGCTCGCTGTTGCCATGCCAAATAAGGATAAAGAACGGTGTTAATCAATTCCCTCGGGGATGGACCACGAACTCTACTTCTACAGGATGTAGAGGAGGTGACTTGACTGCGTATGCCACGCCAGATACGCATTAAAAATTCGTTGACAAGGTCGTGTCGGTGAGGTATGCATGACACCCGCAGAGAACATTCCGGCATATAAAGGATGTTTGCCACAGCCCTCTCTCCTCCAACCTATTTTACATCTGTGGTCAGCTAAAAATCCAGTACGAACGATTCGACGCTCTTCGCGTCTCCAAATCGAGGATCTACTGTATCACTTTGGCACGCGAGTGGGACGAATACAGACGTTGCTCGCGCTCACTCGACCAACACGACGATAAACGGGACAGTAAGTGATACAAGTGAACCAGCCACATGGCTAGCTGCTTCAAACCGGTAGCTTCAGATAACCTGTACCTGGCAACATACCAGAGCAAAAACGACCGTTATTTCACATCATCAAAATCTTTATCAACGTAACAACATAAGAATAAATATTGACTCAAGGAAAACACAAAAAACACAACATAGAGAAAATGCTCAGTGAGAGAAAATGCTGTTAAAATGACATCTGAGAAACGCTAAAACCACAGTAAAACCGAAATGCAGTTAGTGATCACTCTGTTAAACGAACGAATTATGGCTATTGGCACAGTAATAAGCACCCGATGAGAAATGCTAACCTGGGAAAGAAATGCTAATCGTGGCACAGCTGCAGAACAAATGTATTTGGGAACGTAAGATTCGTTGAAAACGAATCCAAAAGAGTGAAGACAGTGAGCGCTAGCACAACATGGAATGAACAATGAAATGAAGGCATGATGTGTTTCCAAAGCGACGTCGGAATCAGGGGTGTGCGTGAAAGAAATTTGAAATTTCGTAGATCGTAAATCGTAACTACGATAAAACTGTCGTAGACGTAAATGGTAAACCGTAAATCGTAAGAATCACCTGACCGATAGTGCTACACAACTAAATTTCCAGAAGGCTTTTTCTGCTAAAGTTGAACAGTTTTCTTACCAAACTATTTCCCTTTTTCATGTCTTCTTGCTAGTAAGTCATCTTTCAGATCAAACTTTACACGTTTTAACTAAGTCGAAAGAACTGCAGATTCAAAAGCTTTACTTTAGCCTATGCATGTATTCCAACAAAATGTCTGCGTCGTTTGATTATTCATTAAATTGCTAACTTACTGCCAGTTTTTGGCTTGCGTATAAATCCAGTTTTTAGCAGAAACAACGGCGAAGAAGTCGCTGTGAAACAATTTGGAAATCATATCACCACCGACTAGTGCTGCGAAAACAGCAACTGTGCATGTAGTAATCCAACAAACATACTGAGTCATACGATGGGATTGCGCCATGCGTACGAAAGAACGTAGTGAACGCGAGGCGCAATCTTTTCGTGTGACACCGAAAGATCTCCACTTTTCTACATTTTGAAACAACTGAAACATTCTCACAGCAGACATATAAGGAGTTTTAGCCGCCAAACAATATGGTCATATTTATTGGACAACTTTTGCGCCGGATTTTTGCTCAAGCCTGATTAAAATATTTTAGGACTAATTAGTAATTCCTTGTACTCGCTACTGTTCACCAGTTCTGTAGCGAACATTTGCTCTTCAAGAGTCTGCGGCATCTTAAACGGATCAGATAGGATGAATACGATAAACTCAACCACACACAGACAATGGAGATCAAAATTGTCAAAACAAGCACGACCTTTTCTTGAAACGCTACACGCTTGGTCATACCCCACTTTGTATATCACTTTGCTCCTCCCTATGAAGTACAATGTAAAGCAACAGGAACATCAGTGGTTTATTCTTTCCACAATCGTGGGATCGTGGATCTGCGTAAAATCTATTCGTTAGGGTTAGCATGGATCTAATATAAACAAATTAACTAGAAGTTATTATCAAACAGGACGTGGACCAAAGAATACTCGTCTCTCTTCCTCTAAAAAACTGATGAGTCGGCTTCGAAAAACTGTGCACAGGACACTGTCTTCTGCCACAGTGACACATTAGGGCATCATGAAACAATTCTAAAGGAAAGTGGTAACGAGTTATAGGAGTAGGCTATTAGAGTGAACAAATCTTTGTAACCCGTCCCACATAAATTTGGACGCCAGTTGGTTGTTGAACAAAGATCACATTTACGAACATTTACTATTTACGACTCAAAATGTCGTAAATCGTAAACGTAAAAAATTCCGCAAAATCGTAAAATCGTAAATCGAATTACGCACACCCCTGGTCGGAATCACTACATAGGGGTCTTTGGGATCCGCTACAATCTAGAAAGACAAGGGAAAAAGCGTAGCGTAGCAGGTTCTAGAGTGAACAAGCGCAAACAGCCGATGAGAAATATTCGCAGCCAACTGAAGCAAAAGAGGACCGACACGACAGTCAGGCAGACAAACCTTTCAGATAGAAAAGAGCCAGGCTGTTTGTTGGGTGCAGTTTATACCGTTTCCATATCAAACAGGGCACTTTTAAAACCGAACTGGAAACATTTAGAACCAAACTGATTACCTTCAAATTGATATAAACGTCTTTTAAATTGACTATACAGAAGGCCAAAATAAGATTTCAAACATTTTAAAAACTTGTTTCGATTTTCATAGAAAAAATGCTTTTACTTACACTCTGCTCCCACAGAGTGAACACATGGATGTTCCAAAAATTCTATTGGTGGTCATAGAGGCGTCACGAAGTTTACTTTGAGATGCAGAAAAGCTGCCCTTTTTGTTGGATGAAAAGAGTGCTCCATGCACTCTTGCTGTACGCCACATTCCCTATTTGACTGATGGTGAAAACTCGGTTCCGAGCCGCTGCACAGAAAGAAGATGCGTTTCTTTTCGCAGCGACTGTTTCTGCTACATCATGAGTTTATACGCAACGGCATGACGTCCGCTTCCCATGGAAATTCTTTCTTCTCTGCGCCATGAAATAAATTTGAAAACATCTCCGAAAACAAAAGAACTAGAAGTTTGCCACCATTCAAGTGGTTTACCAATGGTTTTGGTATCGTAAGTTTAATTTCAAATAAAGACGAAACAATTTTTAAATCAAAAAATAATTTCGACTTCTTAAAGTTCTTCCGGTTTAACCTTTGAAGGTGTCCTTATTGATTCGGAAGGTGATTCCAAAAATGTCCAGTTTGGCTTGAAAAGAATGCAGCTTAACGTGGAATTGGTAGACACCCATGACGCCGAGTGATGGCAGAGTTCAAATTTTAGTCGCCGTCGCGCATCGAGGTAGCCGACTGCCCACATTGATTCCTCGCGCTGATTTAACTATATCATTGGTCCTGCGAACGTAGCGTAAACACTGCGTTTATGAGAACGGGAACTCGTGTTGAGATACACGCTTATTCTCAATGAAATAGAATGAAAAGGTGCTATTGGTTCGATTTCATTGAAAGGAGACCAGTGAAGCATGCCTTTTCATTAACAAGCAGTTTCGCCGTAGAGCAACGCTACTGCTTGCACACAAGGCTTCCTAGATTGAAAGGCAACAGTAAAATGAAGAGTGTTGAACATCCTGTTCAAAACGTCGCTAAAACTTTCTTTCGCTACATGAATATAAGCATCAGATGTTCTTCTGGTGATTTGCGCAATCCAGTCGTTTGTGGTTTTACGGTGACGCGTACAGTATGCGAGTTCTCTAATTCATGGGATTGGAATCTTGTACTAAGCAGATGATATCACCAGTTGATGTCAACAATCTGAATCCCAGATTTCCTCGCACAACAACCGGCAGTATCGCCACGATGATAGTCCTGCAGCGGCTCATTGAAAGGCAAGAACTGCACGTATGCTTGGGAAACCCTAGACCATTTGAGACGACTCACATCTACTTCCAACAGTAATGTACACCTTTTCGGAGAAAGCCACTGCTCTCCCCCCACTGCCCACTGCCGCACTTAATTAACTACATACCAGTAAACCTACCAAACTATGTACATACAACATAAAAAACGATATGCATACATCTGGAATACAGGTGAACTATGAATGATGACCCATCTGTACGGACACTTCACTTTGATCATCGAGCTCTCGTCGAGCCAGCTTTTCCTTTTGGCTGAGGACTTTGGTCCTTAGAAACTCTGCGATGTCCTCAGCAAAGTAGTACTTCTCCAGCTCCTTCGTCAGCTGAACTAGTTGAGATCGGCGGAGATCGGAGAATAACTCTCAAATGAGTTCACTTTCTGCAAACGACCTACCTTGAGAGCCAGTTCGTCTATTTCAGTATTGAGTGGCGAAGTCATATTACGCCAAAACTTGAACCGCTCCACTTTCCATTCCAACACGTGAAGATCTTCCATTATCTTCAACATCGCACTGTTTCTACAACACCTGCCTCCAAGATCGTGCCACATAACCCACCAGTTTGAAAAGTTCGTGGCCTTTGAAGTCGCAGACTTTCAAAAATGCATCCTTGTGCGGCAGATACGGTTGGCTTCCAAATATCACCGGTAGCAGAGTCGGATCCATTTGTTGCGGACAATGTAGTACTTCCTGGAAAGGGATTCGGTAACAGTTGGACCACCAGGTATGCTGCAAAATTGTCGATTGATGGGATCGTGTAGCGCAGCCCGGAGCACCGCCTTGGGCTACTGATTCCTGGTTTTCCCCAGCTAGGTTAAACAAATTGTTTATCTTTCCCTCGTCGGTGAATTCCTACCATAAGGATAGCACAGTGAAATGGCGCGGCGCTTGGCGGGCCACAGATTCTTAGACTGCATAAGATGAACACACATTCAAATTGCTTTCATAGGTCGTAGAAGTAGAATGCCTGTCTATTCCACGTCGACCTTCACCGGTGGAAAAACCACTGTGACAAGTCGTTCGACTTTCCAGAAGCATCCAATATTTCTGGTAGTAGACAAATTCATATCGGGTTCTTTGGATATTTAAACAATGCTTAAGCATGCAGAAACTATGAAGCACTACAAATTAACGCGGTTCAAACCGTTTTGGTTAAGCCTCAAGTGGCTGTTGGGTGGAGGTGGAGGTTAGAAGCTGTTCCAAACTCAGTCCCATCCTGCCCGGCAAGCAGAGGGTGCCGAATCGAGTCCCGTGTGATGCTAGAGTTTTGGTCGCAAACCGGCTCTGTATTGCAACGAATTTCATGCGACAGTGAGCCAAGAAGGAACCACCCTCTTCCGAAAAATACTTGTTCACGAGTGCCTTGCTCCTTCAATGTTGGAGAAAACAGCGAAGGCGATCTAGTAACCGAGGCTGGTGCCAATTCAATATCCCTAACAAGACGGCGGTCGTAAGCGAATCTGGTAAGGATCAAACTCCAACTCCTGTACCTCTCCCCCTTGTAACGCCTCGAAAATGAGCAGTTGCTTGTTTCGACACTAAAATGTACATTTATTTTTTGGTCCATCCCTATGAGTATTACGTCGGCTCTTGCTATGATGCTAACAGATTTGCAAAGGAAAAGAAGAGGTGCAAATCCATAGTTTATCCGATATGGGAGCGAGGAAAGCATCAGTCAATCAAAGCATCGACTGTACGCGCTCCCTCTGAGTGGCTCCTCCATTCGACGTCGCCTGGAAGAAGCGAACAGATTGGGCGCGCGAGCTTTCAGAAGGAGGAGGGTTCTAAACAGGCATTAGTCTTCTAGATGAGAGGGGACGGTTGGGTTCTGTGCCGTCTTTCACAGACGTGAAGCAGAGAGCAGAGCGACAATTCGGAGATGAGCGCAACTTTGTTTACTTGTTGATTGTACTTGCCAATAACAATACACAGCTAAGTGGTAACAAAAATATAAAGTAGCTAATAATCACTAAGAAAAGGGAACAGAAAACGAATGGCAATGGAGCTTCCTCGGATGCGGAGGGAGGGAGGCCACTTATCTAGGACTAAAATAAGGTCACTAAGAAAAATAAGAAATAACCAAAAGATAGGCAGACGATTAATAATTGGACGATAAATAATTGAAAAAATTAATTAACTGCATTTGCCGCCGAAACGCTAGAACTATGATTCTCCCAGCACGTAACTGGCAAACCCATACCGGAGAGGGCCCTGTATTTCAAGGACTTCATTGAACTATTATAGTACGAACCCCAGGCGATAGCTGGGAGAGGAGGCGTGGACGCGAGGACGAATCAATTAGATCGTTTGACAATAAAATTGAGATTTTTAGGAGTTATCAGTTTATATTTGTTTATTATAATAATTACTTAATAACTTTTTGACTCTTATGAATTTCTTTTTTGTGATAGTCCTTTAGCGGCAACACCTAGCTAAGAAAGCATCCATACCATGGGTGTGCGTAATTACGCTTTACGATTTACGACTATTTTTGTCAGATTTTTTTACGATTAACGATTTACGACGTTTTGGGTCGTAAATCGTAAATTTTCGTATATGTGATCTTTGATCAACAACCAACTGGCGACAAAATTTATGTGAACTGAGTTATAAAGATGCGCCCACTCTAATGGTCCCTCTTATAGCTCATTCCCACTTCCCTTTAAAGTTAATTTTTGATGATCTGATGCGTTACTGTGTTAGACAATATCGTCATGTTCACAGGCTTCTCGAATCCAACGTTTCTCTTCGCTAACAAGCTTTTCCATTTCTGTAACACTGTAGAACCGGACAGGTTCAAGAGGAGAAACAAGTGCAGTACAATATCAAGAATAAGCTCCTGTCTAGGAGGCTGGGGAGGCTGGTCTCCTCCGTTTCCGGTCCAGAGCTAGCAAGGCACATCGCATTCCTACTGCCGAAGGTTGTTCCATTTCAGCCCATAAAAGGACATTGGAAGCAGTTGCTTAGAGAAAGAGAGACGAGTATTCTAGCTCCACGTCCTGTTTGGTAATAACGTCGAGTCACTCTGTTTGATACATGCTAATTATACCGAACAGAATTGACGCAAATCCACGATCGAACATCATTCGTGATTGCAGGCGGGGTCTATAGGGTTGCTACACTCATGTTGAAAGGATAAATCACTAACGTTTCGTTATATGCCGCGAGGACGGGGTGCATTGTGAGATGGGAACTCCCTTCGAATCAGACCGCACTGGATGGGCAAGTCACTCAGAGAGGACGTGTATGTACAGTTGGAACCCTGATCGGCTGACATGTGTTCGGTCTGTGCTCTATTTATTATTGGCAGCCGCACTCCCCCTATGCTGCTCACCTTCGCGACATGTACCAATGCGTCTATCTGTTTGCATTGTGCTTTATAGGGCTGAGTAAATTGGTATAAGAAGTGTGGCGAAATCGAGGGCGTAGCATTCCAAGAAAAGGTTGAACTGGTTTTAACAGTCTTGATCTCCAATTTCGGTGGCGTGATTGAGTTTATCGTATTCACCCTATCTAGTCCGCCTACGATGCTGCAGGTTCTCGGAGAGGAAACGCAGCTGGAGAAGGGTACCCTAAGTGAGCGCAGGGAATTGTTAAATAGTAGAACAATATTATAAAGTTTTCGAAATCTTACATGAGCAGGCTTGAGCAGAAAACCGGCGCATTGGTCAGTGGTGAAACGATTTTTTTAATTTTTAGTTTTGACAGCGAATTTTTCGCAGTTGTTTCTGCTAATTCCAAACTAATCCGCAAGCTAAAAATTGGTAGTAAGTTAGGAATTTACTAAATATTCAAACGATGTAAGCTTTTTGTTGGATTGTCATGTATACGCTTAAGTATAGTTTTTGAATTTTCAGTTTTTTGACCTTCCTGAAATGTGTTTAGTTTGGCTTGAAAGATGTTTTACTAGCCAGAAGCCGTGAAAAAAGGAAGCTTGGTAAGAAACTGTTCAGCTTAAGCTGGAAATAGCACAACAGTTAAATAAATATTGAATCACATCTGATTAATATTAGCAGAAAAAGCTTCAGAAAATTTAGTTGTACTGCACTACAATTCAGGTGCCTCTTACGATTTACGCTTTACGAAATTTTGAACTTCATTTACGCACACCCCTGATCCATACATCTCAGGCACTACAAAACTGAAAACTGAGTCAGAGTGAAGTCCGACATTTAAATCAGCATTTAAGGAACCAAATACAAAAGAATGCAAGAAAAAAGAACGAAAGACAATAATAGAGATTTCTTGGCACGGATAGATTAGACGGACCTCATCCCGCTGGGGAGGAGATAAGAACATAACCCAACCATAACAGTAGAAATCGTCAGTTGTCTTCGCGGCTGATAGAGAACTTCGGCACAGATTCACTGCTCCAGGCTAATAGCTTTTACAGTTCGCATAGATGGGCCAAGCTGTCACTGCGACCGCTCCCCGGCCGCTTCAAACGTAGAACTATCCAGGAGGACATGCACAGTGGATGCCTTGGGTAGCGCTTTCCTCTCTTCACATGTCGTGCAAACAGTTGACCTTTACGAAGAAGGATTCAGAAAGCTTTTATGTTTCAAGAAGATCAGTGCTAACAAAACTTCAGCATAACTGGTTCCCTGGTGATACCAACGACCGACATCACGGTTGGGGCTGGTTCATTAACACAAGGCTATCGTCAACATTGCTCTTGTTGGAACAGCGCTGATGGTGATAGCGTAAAGATGGAAACATCCAAACTTTAAAAGTGAGGGACGGGCACTTGAGTCCGCCATCGCCCAGGAATTCTTTGCAATAGTACCATGTTGTAAACAAGAACTTTCAGCGCAAAAGAAGTAGCTCGTAAGGGTCTGTTATACTTCGAGCGACAGCGCAACTAAATCGACTGGAGCTGTTGTCGCTCCAGTCGCTCGAAGTATGAACAGGCCCTAAGAAACTGCTCTCAAATGTGTCGATAGTAAACTCAGATTTCCTGAACGTTACCAGACGAGGGGCCAGGATCACTGACCCGTGTGCGCTTCCACATCTCGTTGCGATCCCTGGTGACGTTGTCGAGATACACAAGGTCCGAAACAAGAGATGGTATGGAGATCATCAACAGCTCGCACAGTGGAGCATGGTGCATGTATCGCTGCCATCCAGTCACAATTATTCCACCGACACGACCATCCAAGTCCTGAAAACGCAAGTATTCAGCAATCATTACAAGGTGCATAAAGCTTTGAAGTCTAGAATATAGTTCTGTGATTTTTGTTTACCTTCTACTACAAGAAGGAGACTATCAAAGAAATATGATACTTAAGCAGAACACTGAGAAAACCCCAATCAAAAAATGACGAAGTGCAAAAGCTGATAGCATTCTGCTGTAAGCGCGCATGCAGCGCCGACTGTCGCGTGCACCCGATACCAGGTTATCGCTTTGGATTTCCCACCCAGACCAACCAAGCCGCCCATCCCTCCGGGCTCGGTGAGTTGGTACTAGACTTGTCTAGGAAAGGCTAGCGCTGACTTGCTAATCGGCTGGCCACTGCAAGTCATTGTATGGCCAAATACGGGTTCGGTTCAACTCGCCTCCACGATAGCATGTAGAAGAAGAATGCGTGGCACATCCCAAAACGGATTGCGTAACGGAGTCCTTTATTCTTTACCCGTATTCTGACGTAAGAAGCTTTCCATGTCGAATCACTAACTTAAAAATAGGTGGAGAAAAACTGTAATTTTTGAGTCTGTTAATGGCAGATCGCGTCATGTTCTCGTCTAGCTCGTCATGATTTCTGATTGACAGTAAAAAATACGAATTGAGTGGAGTTACTAGTAGACGTTAAAACAGAAACAATTGTAGAGAACCACGAGACACATCTTTACTTCACGGTTTTAAATAAGCAGCGTTTTCAGTACAAACGGAATGAAAATAGCGACCTTCGGGACGAAGAAGGTATCAGTAAACTTCCCCTCTTTTCCAATCAATTTCTCCAAGAATTATTTTGAGTTTCTTAAAAGGTGTCAGGTTTAAAATTTGGAAGTGGCTCGTTTTGATTTGGAAGATGTGTGGTTCGGTTTGAGAAGTATCCGGTTGCATTAAAAATTGTTCAAATTGACTTGAAACTGGTAAACCGAACTGATCAGTTCGTTGGTTAGCGACAATGAACCAATATTGCTTTAAAGCTCGTCACAGATAATTTTAATGGCCAACTGCACTAACTGACTGCGTAACTCCTTTTCGTCTGTGAATGGAGTATCATTGGGAATTATAAAACATGGACACTTGTCCATCGCTTCACTGCCAAAAGTCATTTTGCCTAGGCCTAATACGCATTCAGGTTCCTTCCACGGTAATTCCTAGAAATAGAATGTGTCCGCAAAGGGAACCACAGACACTATCCGTATCCTTATCCTTATGTGCCCTCTACTGTGATTCGAAAATTCAAAGGTAGAAAAATTGATGCGATGCTTGACTTTACTTGGATTGATAAGCCAGCTAGCTGATTCTTCCAAACCTAAGGACACAGGAGTGGATCAAGAGTGATACGGTCTATCGACTGTATCTTATGGCAACCATTCAAATTTCCCCTTCAACTATAGGTAGTCTTTCTTGCTCTCAAAAATTGCTTTCCTCCTGCAGCCACTCCTCTATGCTCAAAGAATATATGAATACTATTTTCATGTCAAAGGGGAGACTTAAAATCAAATTAGACACTCTTCTAAGCAAGCACGATATTTTCAAATCAATCTGAACATTTCCAAATCAAGACCAGCGTTTTCAGACTAATAAAGGAATCTCTAAGATGATTAGAATAATTACCTGTTCAAGGAAAATTTACTATGACTTGGTTTATAAAATCTTAAATCATGTTCCCCAATAAGAAAACGCATTGATCGAAATTTTATAAAACCGTCATTTTAGGGAAGACAATAAATTGAAATTTATTTTAAAGCGCAGGAAGACAGTGTGTTAGAAGACGAGATATCGCCATGCACTCCATCAGATCGTTGCGATTTTGACGGATAGCAAAACTTATATTTGTGTGCAGTAACACAAACTTAAACGGTACAAGAACAGCAGTAAAAGCACACATATCCTCACATCGTTATTTCCTTTAAAATATGGAAAAACTGTTACCTTCCTGCGCTTTAAAGCATGTCATAATTCATTCTTTTCTGGAAAAATAAGAATTTTATGAAATTTCGAACAGTATACTGGTATGAGGCGGTTGTCTTTTAATCTACATTATCCTAGGATACATCATCGGAGATATCCTGCCTTGCATAACATCGTCTTCAATCGTGGCGCAAGATGGCTCCAACAACTACCTTTTGACCTCATGGCCGACGACTCGAGTACTACTTTTAAGAGGAAGCTGAATAATGTAGATCTTTTCCAATTACTTGGAATTGATGATGTTGCGTTGCAGTAGGTTGTGCACTTCTAGATCACTTTTAATCAGACCATCTTCTACCGACATAGCTGGAAATTCCTTCGAATATGTTGACGAGATCGCTTTACTTAGCTAACACCCTCTATTGCCTTATTCTCCTGTTCCTCCACTGCAGCCCCTGCTACCTTTGAGTTCTTATTTCCATTTTTCCTATCCAGCCAGGTTACAACTTCTACCTATTGTAGTGTCTGGCTAAGCCGTTATCTCTGGCCCGTAAATGACACACGAGGTTGGTGTTCAAAGGTCCTCTGGCAAGCAGTGCTTTGTGAAGTGAAGTATTCTTTCTTACTCCTTTTATCCAATGCAGCAGCTTCCCCAGGGCCAGTGCCCAACGTGCGTATTTAGCTTAAAGAGGTGCTACCATACACCCGCGCTGGAATGACACTGTCAGTTGCGCTGGAGCACCCTGGCGTGGAAGTCTGTATTTGACCCTTCCAATGCTCAATTTCAATATTCACTCTTTCACTGCTGGCTGTAATTCAATCGACTAGATTGACTAAAATACAGGATTAGTGGGCTTATTTGAGCTGGTCTGGCCAATAGCTGACTGGATAGAAGAAAATGGATGATGAAGTTATCAAATTTTTTTTTGTCTCATACTGCAGTGGCTGTTCATTTCCTATCGCTCGTCTTACGCTAGCTTCTCTGTTTTGTGTTTTTACGTTTTAGATGTTATCATGCTTAACTTTGTATTTTCCGTCATCCATGTTTGGGCGCACGTGTAGTGCATGAAATAAATAAATACTCACATAGGGACAGGCAATTAAAATTTTAAAAGAAAGTCATACAAATCTACCCTAAACAATATTTCTTTTAAACGTCTCGAAGAGTCCAATTTTAGTTTGAGTAGCTCACTTTGATTTCGAAGATATTCAGTTTGACTTCAAAAGCGTCAAACTTGCTTAGGAGAGCATCCAATTTTAGGAAAATGGTATATATCCTTTCGCTTTCCTACCTACGAAACCCGGCTCATTGAAAAAATAAAGCGCAGCACTTAACTCTTCGCTAGTCTAAACTTCCCCACTTAAAACTAATTACTTATAAACTATGCTCTCCCACGGTTCCAAAGCAGATACATTTTCTCACTACATTTCGAATGAATATCATAGGATACGGCTCAGAGAAAAGCGTCGAAAAAGGAATGATGCAGTCCGGAAGGTGATTTGAAAGTTTAAGCAATAAATATAGTAGGGATGATGAGCTGTCTATAATCCTCCCGCTCTGCGTGGCACCTGAGTGATGCCGTTTTCACTAACAAAAGTGGCAGTGAACCGGCCGACGATGTTCGCGCACGCTTTTCATCGAATCGACCTGCCAAAGTTTAGTAACAGTGGACAGATTGTGTAAATATACTGTTTACCCGCACAACTGGTGCATTATTTTCTTTTGATCTCGAGAAAGGTGCTCAAGAAAACTCTTACCTCCTTGTTCTCTCGATAGAGCTTTACGTATGACATGTGGTTACGCAAATAGCGGTCGGTCGTGATGTATTTCTCGTCCTTCGTCAAAGCACCTTTGAAAGCGCTTGCGAAGTAGAGTTTGGAGAAAACCTGGAAATAGGTGCTAATCGGTACGAATGAAGAACACTCCTTCGGGTAGACATGAAATAATCCTCGACATCACTAACTCGAGAAAGTCGCTTGAAGAGATTCGCTGGGAAATAACCCTCCGCCGTGACGTCGACCTTGTAGCCCCAGACGACTGGCGTTATCAAATCTCCGAGTCCAGCCTCACGTATGTCTTCCACCAGCGACTTATCGAACATGTCGTTCCACGCGAATACCTCCTTGAAACCGGAAGCACGCGCTAACCGGGCTACCCTAAATCACACTTATATTGAATCTGAGGTGTTTTTGTGATAGAGCATTATGGTTGAGAGCATTATTGAAGAGGGTACGCACTTCGCTATGTGGGTCAACTTCAGTTTCTCGACAGCTCTCTTTCCATCGGCTTCTCCAAACTGGGACAGACGATTTCGGCACCTGTCGTCCTCTGCGATGTGGTATGCCTCGTCGGCACCGATATGAATGCGATCCGATTTTGGATGCAATGCTCGAACCTAGGTTGGATATAGGCGATAGTCAATTATTTGATCGGATACATGAAATAAAGAAAAGTTACATAAAGCATGCATAGCACACGGTTGTGTTGTTTATCAACTGACTTAACCGCGTTGGAATCGCTGGTGCTGATTAGCCGAAGGCATTCGTCACATGCCTTACTCACCATTTGCGGATATACTGCGGAGGATACTCGGCGATCCTGGTGCGCCTCCATATACCCACCACTACTTTACCTTACCCCGTGAATGCAGAACCCGTCCCCAGAAGAGTCGATAGAAATTCGTAACGCCTACTCATACTAATACGGTGGCGAATGGAGAGACAACAGCGGTTTTGCCTGAGAGGATTAACATAGTGTTCAACCTACATAGAAGGGGTCTTCTGAAAGATCGGTTCGGTCTCGTCTAGGCTTATAACAGTATCTTCCCAATGATGGCCCTTTCCACGACTTAAGGTGAAGCAATAAGCGTATCAGGGTCGTTTCGGACACCAGAAATCCTTTCAGTGGTATGGAGCTTCCGTTAATCGGCACGGAAATCTAAGAAAGGTTGAAAAGAATAACTGCTACCATTTAGGAAAACAAGGCCACCCTCTGCGACTCCTTTCTATGTAGTATCCAGAATTAAGCTAATGCAGTAGCAAATTCCTAGACACAACAGAAGGGTCTGCAGCGTACGACTGAACGGGAAAAGCGAATCATATTAAAAGAAGCTCCACTCCTCAAGTAGTGCAAAGGTTGTTTCCTTTTAGCCAAGCCGTTAAAACAAACGAGTAAGGGGTGCTTAAAGTTACCATGGAGTCGCGGCGACGCGGTCTGCGGTGCCGCCGCGAGCACTAGGGAGTCTCTTCTACACCTGCAATGCTGCTGCCGGCGAGCAATTCGGGCACAGTGGATAGTGGCGTTGCAGTTGGGGGTTGGCTTCTGGTAAGTTGTGGTCCTTTTGCACTTTAACTGGCTGGTTGCGAGTTGAGGGGTCCTGACATCCACACAATTTGCAGACGTTTTCTGCAGATTTTCCAGCTGCATGCTGTGGAAAGTAACCTTACTGCGATGGCTTCTGCAGCTATCTACACAGAGGATGAAAGAACACACATCCGATTTTCCGGCAGTACAATTTGAGGAGGAAATTTTGTTGCCAACAGCTATAAAACTCGGTATGCACTTCTACTGACCTGGTCAATCACATTGCGAATGAGGTCGATTGAACGCGCGTCGGACGGGCAAATGGTATCATCCTGAAAGCATATCACTGAACGCGGTGAAATCTGAAGGAAGTGCCTATCGTGCATTACCAGAAGTTAAAAAGTAGGATCAGACACAATACTCTCAGACTACACTACCATAAAAACAAAACCCCAGAGAAATGTCAGGTACCTTACAGGGTGCGCATTAATTATGGGCCTCAAATAAATGAAGTGTCATAGTAACGCAAACTGTTCGAAACGGAGAAAAACACTTGCAATCTTTACCAAGGTCCTTCACAGTCAAAAGTTACAGCCTTCATTTGAAGTGCCCTTTTGTTGCGCGCATGCAGCTTCTCAGACGAGTTACACAGGCGTGTCAGGTGGCACGCAGATAGTCCTCATCGAGATCATTCCAAATTTTCCTAACTGCAGCTTTGAGTGAGCCCAAGTTGTTGTATCTTGTAGCTGAGATCCTGTGTTCTAAAACTGACGAGACCGAAAAGTCAAGTGGGTTCAGATCTGGTGAATTTGACGGCCATTCTTCGTGGGGTGGGGGGGGGGGGGGAATCTGCAAACACCACTGCTGGACGACACTCGACTTGTCTGCAGGAGCCGATTCTTGCTGAAAGCACCGGGCTTGTCTCCAAAGTGAGAAATGGACCATGGCTTCAAAACTTTCTCCAGGACCGATTTCAAGTATGTTTATTTATTGATCTTCACTATAGCATCGACGAACACCAGTGGCGTCCTCCCATCTGAGGTTATCGCACACAGTCCATAACAGAGCTTGGATGTGCCATATTTCCGATGACGTTTCCTCTAGGAATGAACTGCTTCTTATCTGCTGCGAGGATCCAATTGTTTTGTGGATTCACAATAGGTTTTGTTGCAAAAATTTTCTCGTCACTAGAAGCGATGCTCCGGTGCGTGCCATCTGCGAAGTGCGTCAAAAGTCTCCTGCATCTCTTCATCCGCACGTTCTTTATTTGAGGCGAGAGGAAATCTGCCGTCTGTTTCAGTAAGGGTGAAGTCCTAGTTTCCCTCTGACAATGTTTCTGCCTTCCTTTTTCGTCACATTCCTCATTGAGCGGCGAGGAATTTTTCTTACGAATCTTTTCCTGGCGTCAGACGTTGCAACAGAAACCTTTCCACCCCATCCTTTCCTGTCCGATGTACATTCGAGCTCCTCGAACCGCTCAATCGTGTTTCGGACCAATCGCTGGAAAACGGATAGAAGATTAGCAATTTTCTTCGACTCATGACCTTCCTGGTGCAGACCGGTGATGGCGGCACCTTCGGATGAGCTTCGACCATAGTTTAAAATGCAAAGAACGTAGACAAAACTTTTCGTGTAGCATAGTATAAACAAATCACAAAATAATAGCACTAAAGTTTTCAGAAAAAAAGTAGCTCGCGGTTCAAATCCGCAAATTTTCGCCAAGACCCATAATTAATGCTCACCCTGTAGTTGTTTAATAAAATAAAAACCTAAGGCTCCTGAAAAATAAACTAACTGGTTCCTAGTTATTTTTCAGTCATATGCACCTAAAGTTTTTTTTTTAATTTCGCAATATAAAACGCTAGTTTCCACTCAACGAGTATGGGGAACCTAAATTGCACTATGAAATCGCGGTGCCAGAGTACCTCACTATACATACTAACTTCAATTTTTTATTGATAGCGCTTCCCACCGATCTTGGGAAAAGCTATCTCAACGGTAGTATAAACAGTAGTATTTTGTGAAAAACAACCAAAAATAAATTGCAAAGTACGACGTCAAGCTCGATCCATAGCCTAACGCGACGCAGGAGTACCTCACTATCATCACAAGAACCATTTAATCTGACCATGAGTTGCATGGTTCTTCGTTCTCTGCCTCTGCCGCGGATGGCTACTCGTGACTTTTCCATCTATTTTATAAAACACCTAACATGAAACTTTCTGACTATTCCGCCAGAAGTGGCTCACCAGCTGCACCCAACAAATTCTAGTGGCATTTTGCGGCATTATTTGTAGTGCAAGTGTGCTGAAAACGAGTCTCACCAGGTTGAGGAGATAGTGCTGGAAATGCTAAACGGTGTTGCATTCAGAAAAAAGGCACAGTACAACATAGGATAGCTGAACCAAAGGGTGCTCACAAAAAACTATGGTGCGAAACAACAGAAAACTAATGGTTAAAAAATTCAGTTGCAAAACTGATGTTGAGTAACATGGTCCTTGCTTTGCACTTCAGAGGGGAAATGCAGCTTACCAAACGTCCTTCCAAAAACAACATATGATTTCGATTTCATTTTCCAAGTTACGTTTAGAATACCCTGTAAATGCCATATTCTTGGAAGAACCTTTCAAAAAACTACGAATTACTTCATTTTCACCGGAATACAAGAAATAAGAGGGTCGTTGGCTTCCCTTGCTACTATCCCCTTCAGTCACTTGTTAACATCTGTTTACATCTACAGCTGACGTTCGCAGTATACGCACTCCATGTTCGACCGTTTCTGAAGCTCTACAGGATCGTGCACGTCTATGTATTCTTGGCTAATGGACGAGTAACTTTTCCAACTACTTTTATTTTTTCTGATTCGTTTTTTTTTTCAGGCTCATCAGATGTAGAACATCTATACATAAAGGATAAAGGACGGCGCTGATCAATCCCTTTAAGATGCGCCCCACATTCTACTTCTACGGAATATTATGGAGGCAAATTGAATGCGTATTTGGCTAAGCAATGACCTGGGTGGCGAGGCCGATGAACAATTCTTCCTAGACAAGTGTGATACTGGTACCAAATCACCGACCACGGAGGGATGGAAGGCCTGGTTGGCCTGGATGGGAAATCCGAATCAAGATCCTGTTATCGAGTGCATGCGACAGCCGACGCCTTTCCGGCTGCGGTGCACGCTCCCATACATGGGGTACAGAGACATAAGCTGGATAAAATTTGGTTAACATTATTGTCTCCGCAGCTCAAACGTTTCTACCGGCATTTCTATTCACTTTCTCACCGAATCGGTGTTGGCACCCGATGAAATTTGTCCCGCTGAACCTTTCTAATAAACGTCCAGATTGGCAACAAACCAGTGTTTCGTCTGCAGTACGGTTAATCCAGATCCAAACAGAATGGTGTGTTCCATTGACGAGAATGGATAACCCCGCCTTTACTTGCGCGGCATCCTTTACCGCTAATAAAACCACACCAACTCGACAAAAACAGCTTGCACATCAAGTAAATGCACAAGTAGTGTGAGTGTCAGTAGTAGCATAACCAAAGCATGAGTACGACAACTGTCACAACCGGGTGTCATACCGTCACCACAGCATTAAGTGCATCGACTACACTATTTGGAAAATGGATTATAGAAGCTTACATGCGTGTTCTTAAAAAATGATTAGAAAGCAAAAGCAAGGCCGAACCTCGTTGGCTCCATCCACACCACGAACAAACTAAGCATACGACATCACTTCTCCTTAGACTACTAGAAAGGAGGCTAGCAGCATTCTAGCAACGTCACCTGAAACACCTGAAAGACAACAGAGGTGAACAAAGGTTGAAGGTTCTTGGAATACATACTGGAGTTTGCTTGCAAACGTGGGATTCTATCTCCTGGACAGCATGGATTTATTACAGGTCGATCAATTGAAACGAACCTTCTAGAATGTATAATGACTGGGGTGAGGCTTTGGACAATAATTTGAGTTGTGATGTCATCTATTTCGATTTCGCTAAGGCCTTTGATCGTGTATCGCACAGGAAACTTTTGTCTAAGCTGTCTATGCTTAAATTTCATCCCATTATAGTGAAGTGGATTGGAGAGTTTTTAAGCAGCAGAACGTTCCAAGTGCGTTTGGGGCAGTCCCTTTCTGGGGTCAAAGCCGTCTCCAGCGGAGTGCCTCAAGGTGGTGTCTTATCACCAATCTTATTCAATCTTTACACTGCTGATTTGCCTACAATCATAGAACCCACTGGGGTTAAGGTCAAGATGTACGCCGACGACATCAAGTTGTATAAGGTAATTGTAGATTCGCAGGATGTTGAAAGGCTTCAGGAGGCGGTAGATCTGCTAGTCCAGTGGAGTAAGAGCTGGCAGCTTCCGCTGTCCCCGGGTAAAACTGTGTACATGTCGCTTCACCAGGGCCGTTCCTCAGTCTCTCGAGATCGTGAGTATCGTATTGACAATTCCCTATCCAAGCGGTGAGTAGCGTCAGAGATCTTGGTTTCCACTATGACGCTAAACTGAATTTCTCTGAGCACGTGTCCATTTGTTGCAGGCGTGCCCAGCATAGAACCTATTAGATTTTCAATGGTTTGACTACCAGGAATAAGGCTGTTTTGGTAAGGGCTTACAAGTCGTATGTGCGTCCGTTAGTGGAGTCCTCCACTACGGTCTTTTCCCCCAGTAGGAAAAACTTGATTAACGCGCTGGAAAAGGTACAGAATAATTTTACTCGCAAGGTGCTTATTCGTATTGGAGGTTTTTTGTACTCTAGGGTACCTAGAGCCTCGATAAGGAATAAATACCTAGGTCTCCATTCCCTGGCATCTCGTAGAAAAATCTTTGACATTTGCAATCTTTGACATAAGTTACTCACCAACCGCATCATAGGGAATCCAGTTTCTTTACAATGCGAGCTTCTCACACTAAGGGAGAACAAGAAAAGATTTTCCTCTCCTGCCCTAGGAGCAGGTTTAAAATAGGCCTCTTCCCTCACAGGGCAGCAAGCGCTTATCTTAGGGTGACGAAGTGCATGCAATCCTCCTTTTCTCTGGGGCAGCTTAAGCGGTCAGTCCAAAAGTCGTTGCTGAGTTATGATGTTTAGGACCGAGGTGTTTTATATTTTTTCGACTCTGGGTTGCGCGTTAAGTGCGCTGTATTGTGTTATTCTTGGCTGCAGATCTGACATTTCATTCGATTTCTTGCTATGTTTTTTTTCGGTTTATCCCTAAGTTTGTTTTTTATGCTGCGCTTCGGTTGTACTGTTCTATTGTGTTTCTGTGTATCTAGCGGCCGCGCTTATCGCGTTCGTATTGAATAAATAAATAAAATAAAACAAAATACCTGAGTATTTGGAAATGGTGGTGCTGGACTTCTACAAGTAAGCTGAGCGAATGAACACGCTTTTATTGGGAGTGCTAGGATTCTATCTACTGCTTGAGAAACAAGCTGAGAGCGCACAACTCATGCAACTAAATAGTCTAATGAAGGGAATGGCGAAATTCGCCAATATTCTGTTTCATTTCGCATTTTTTTTTCAATGAAATCCTCTCCTGAATAAAAGACATCGTCATTGTAAATTGCCAACTAAACAAATATTGGCAAAGAAAAGTACGCAAAATAACATCTAAGCGACACCCATCTGAAAGTCAAAATGGGTCTCTCCATGTCTTGAGGTTTGAGTTAGTTCTGAAAACAAAGCAAATCCATACCGCCAGAGGATTCTCTCTCAAGTGAGCGAAGTGGGAGTATTTCAGAATGAACTCCATGTGGCCAAAAGTTTGTACCAGTGGTATAATTTCGAGATTGTTTGCAGAAGCTATCTGAAAGAATTCGTTTTATTCTCACACTAGCCAAAGGAACGAGGGATGAAGAAAAAAGTTAACAATTGAAAAATACTTACCCTATTGATTTCATTAATGTCACTCCTATTATAATGGCTGGCTCTTGATACCTAAAGGAATAAGGTTAGCTTAGGATAACAAATGCGGACTGATAAAGTCAGGAACAGCTCATGGTGCGTTTTTTTTTGTTGCGCAAACGGCAAACAACCTAAAGCTGTTGAGACACGAATCTATATGAGACCACTCAGCCTCAACAAAATCCGTACATTTCTGGCAATCTGACTTTTTCTCGTTCTGATTCTCCTAAACATTTACAGGACTGAGGCTCACCTTCGCCAGTTCGCCCGAATACGGAAACATGTCCTCGTACTCCATAAGTACACCTTTGACGCCCAAGCTTTTCAGCAACGGGAAAAGCCACTCGTATACAGGTACAATTGGCGGGGCGCCCTTGAGATCGAGGTGAACAATAATCTGAAAATGAAAACTGCAAGAGATAAAATAACACCGTTGTTATTGCAGCTACGCTGTGATAACGCCATGATTCGTCTTTAATTTCTCTTCTGCTCCATAATACCGCAGCTGTAATAGCAGGAACAGCGCATTCAGAATGAGGAATAAGAATGAGAAGTGTAGCTATGATAAAGGAATGCAATTTTCCTAGGATGAAACTTGAAATTGGAAAACAAACGGAGTAAAGTGCCACGCATTCTACTTCCTTGCGACACCTTAGATACCTCAAGAGCATCTGGCCTACACCACGACTTGTTGTGGTAGGACGGTGGCAATGGGCAGAGTTTTACACACCTTGGGTCCGTACATTACTCATTCCTACCATCTGATGGGTTGAGACCAGCTCGAGGACAAGTCTGGAGGCGGATCTAACCAATATCACGGCGGCGTCGTACCGGATTATATGAGAAAAGTTCACGAATGGTTTGTGAGGAACGACAAGGCACAAAACGCTACGGCCAGCAAATGAGTGCGGGTGCGCCGTCGAAGCAATGACCATTAACAACGTGCTAAGCAGCCCTCGATACTCACTTCACAGCAACAGTTTTAATAGACATAAAGTATATGGAGCATTTATAGGATACGTGGTTGCGTAGTCGGAGGAGCCGGCAGTCACACGCTCTCTAAATTGTGGTTCTTAACTCGAATTCCGTCTAGTCCAACCAAGCCTTCCATTCATCCAGGATCGGCTAATTGATTCTTATTATAGGGGAGCGGGTTGGTGCGCATACAAAGAATTCCAGGAGTGGTCCGTCTACCACACAGAGCTCAGAACCGAACCAAAAGCTTTCATTTTTCGCCCAACTACCTATAAATACTGAGAATTTCCTGGGAAAGATGAACCACTAACTTGTCCATCGACTGGCAGACAAGTTCGGTAACACTTCATCGGGTGCGCTACGCTAGATGCCCCTCCTTACTGTAGACGGCGGGCGACGCGCTGAATTAAGGTAGGGTGAACAGGTGAAGTGCACTTTTTTGGACGAGACTTCACGGCGAGATGAAACGGAAGGAGCATTGTTGCCGCAGAGCAGCAGCAGAGGCTTTCACAGTAGTCGACCATTCCATTTCAGCTAGGGAACACCACGACATGGTATATCAAACAAGTTTACTGGAGATACTGCTAAATTAGCGAATGACTAAAACAGCATTGACGATAGGCTTCAAAGCGCTTCAGGGCAGCAGTTTCTCTTTTTCCTATCCGATTGTTCTACAGCTTATGTGTGGTCTCTGCAAGTGTTTGCATATTATACTTTGATGTTTATGCATCAGCAAAGAGTTTTTCAAGGTGGGCCTCCCGTGAGCCATTCGGCGGCTTGAAAGCGCATGACGAATAGAGAGTGCAGAAAACTAATAAAACCCATAGTCTCGGCTCTGTAGTACGAAAATCCGCCCACAACACAAAGTAAGCCCTACTGGCCTGGCACATCCGAAGCGGACTCAGTAGCCGTTACCACACCGTAATTCGGGGCGGCAATTATGGTACCGTAACCCAGGGAGGCACCAAACATACGAACCCCATCTCATCCATCTTGTAGAAATACCTTGGAAACTGCTACCATGGAAATAGTTGAGTTCAAAGTGGATGGCAGTCAGGTCACCGACTTCTCCCGATTGCGCCACACGTACCGTAGTTCTGTGTATATAAAGAAGTAAGCGTGTGCGTGTGTGTTTCCATCCGTCACAACTGGAGTGGGGGAAGGTCGTATTGGGGATACTCGACGGTTGATGGCGATCAAGAGAGACCCGAAACTTCAGCCCTGGGAGTAGCTGAGGACGGTGAACACGAATCTGAAGTTCGTTTATGAAGTATCGATCGACATCAATCGACATTGATCAAATTATCGATTTTCTGTGGACGTCACACAAGAGGCTCGACACTTTAGCCCTAGAGGTAATCGAGGTCGCTGAACAATAATCTGGAGTTCGTTTTTGCAGTATCGATCGCCATCAATCGATATTGGTAAGATTATCGATTTTCTGTAGATGACGTTCATTTTTCGATTTTCTTCTAACTTGCCCCAATCGACGTAGTTAAGATGTTCTTCCTGAGGAAACCATGACACATGTGGCAGCTACAATTGATAATGAGAAGTTATTACCACGGGGAAGCCGCTAAGAAGCCATCAGTGCCAAGAGGCCGCTCCGACGGCTGGTTATTTGATAATCAACCTCCTCGTCGTTTTAGGAAAGTGGGTTCGTGCCTGGACAAAGATCTTCAGGATGTGGCCCATATAGCATATTTGCGTAAAACTGGCCACATCTTGAAATTTTTTTCCTTGCTCAGTGAGTTCTCAGCGCGGACATCAAGTAACCTGTAGAAGCACTGAGATCGAGACGATGTTTCTGTCCATTTATAGTTTTTTTTTACATATAGTGAAGGGAACCTCTGAAGATGTTTGATTCGGAGCAATCGCGTTAGCGTAGAGGAACGCTGATGAGTTCACAAACAAGGCACAGAAAAGATGGCGTATAACTTACTTCTCTAAATGGTTGCTCGTCGAACGGTCCACCAACGCTCTTCCTACGCGCCTCGGAATCTATCACACCATCCGAGCTCAGTTGAAACATCACGTACACCAGAAGACCGCTGGCAGCGAATATCCACGCTATCCGCCGCACATGATACTTGTACGAGGCGAGCATTCGAGCTCCTAGAGCACCTGAATCCAGAGAACAAATGAACCAATTAAATCGCAATGACAAAGGAAGGAACAAGTAGGGACATAGCACCGGCTACACGGATCTACCTACAATACATGCGACCCTTCGTATAAAAGCATTTATTATTATGAAAATCACTATCATGCACACGATTGCAAACAAAGAGAGGGGATCACAGCTAAATCGGGACGCACCGGTCCAAGGAAACAGATCTGAGTCGTCATCGCGTACAAATCGAGCGAACAAACGGATCACCGAATACATACAGCAAAACAGTGTAATCAATATTTGAAGATACTGAACTTCAACGGGGTACAGCACATCGGCCACATCAAGGAAGAACTACAATGAGAAAGGTACGAAGCTGATACAGCGGTACTGTAAGGAGAGTGAGCACAACTGAATCTGACTAACGATAAGAAGCTCTAGCTTCGCATTTGGTTCACTTAACCGTAGCCATCCATCTAAGGCGAAGTTCTAGTTATGTCGCAGGGTGTAGTAAAAGCGTGAGAGCTATTGGTGTCGGTTAAGCTAAGCGGGTGTTCCACATCGGTGGCTTCCATCTATGGCGCTGTCCAACCTGCTCATGCGAGTCTACAATCAAACACCGGCCTCTCAAACAAAAAATAAACTCCCTTCCAGTCAAATTTCTCTGAATTGAAATTTCTTTCAAAAGTTCAATTCACATCGCTCTTTTTAGCTACACTAAGGTCTTGTAGCATACCGGAACGTAACCGACTTAGCGACCAGTTTGACCTCTGGCCGATGATTCGCCCCGGAATTTCTAGTAACCGATCAGTGTTGTAGTGATTCAATTACTGCGAAGCCTGACTGTTATACTTGTCCGATTTCCATTCCAAGCGGTCAACTCTGGAGAGAAATCGATCAAATCTATCGATTATGTTCATATGTTGCGAAGTCTTCCCATCGGCCTTTATATTTGCATAGCACAAACTTTAGAGGGATTGAAGGACATAGGGACTGCCGACGGATGAACGGGTGAAGTCTTTTACTGCAGTAAGATTTCTAGGAGCAGAAATAGTGCAAATCTATCGGAATTAGACTTTCGATGTTCTAAACATAGCCCCAGTGTTGTAATCAGACTTATCGCGAAGGTGCTTCTTATCATCGAAGGTGTTAAGGGTTGCAGGACATTGGAACTGTTTACGCAGTTCACTCCCACTATTGTGTCCAAGCTGCTCAAGATGCCAAAAAATGGACTCGAATCACTTTTGGTCTGAAACCACACTCCACTGAGTGGCTGACCTCTCACATTCGCCGATTGGAACGATCAATCGATGCCTATCTTATAAGGATAGATTAATACCGTGCAATCAATTGATGTTCATAGCCTGCGTGAGCAAGCGGTTGTGCCTCTCTTGAAGTGTGAACGGGGATCATGGTGTGACGGTGTAACACCCCACATAATGAGCCTCCCACCCGCAGTAGCTTGACATATGTGAATTCTTCGCCTTCGCTAATCTTCTGGAACCAATGCTAAAGGAAAACAGTTAGGCCTAGCTCACGCCGGAGGTGCCACGACATCATCGCGGATGAAAATACGGAATATATATGCCAGAACCACCGGAATGATGTATAAATTTTCTAACAAAAATATAAACATTGTACATTGTGGCAACATGACATACCTGTTGTGTATCGGCAAACGCTAAACAAATACAACCTAATGAAAAGCGATAATGGTAGAAATCTGCTGGTGGTTGCTTCGCTCGGAGCACAACCCGGTCAAATAGTCCTTCTGCCACCCAAACGTCAAGGCTACTTCGGGTTCTACGCGAGAAATAGTCGAAACAGAGCAAAGGGAGCGGCAAGATGTCAAGGAAAACGATCTGGCATGAGCCGTAATTGGGCTGGCAATGCAAGCACCCGTAGAAGGTTAGATGCTAAGAACAAGAGGAAGGAGGATGACGAATGGGTGGGCTAGGACAGACTTTACGTCAGCCGTGCTGCACGGCTACCGAGACCTTCTCGATCTCACACCTTTGACTAGATCTGGCTGACGATTCTCGGAGACGTTCACCTGCCTCAGTCGAATAGCTTTCCGAGCTTATGTTTTAGACCCTTCTTTTGATCAGGTGGTTCATGATCCGTTTGAGTCGCAGCCAGCACACGAATCTGCTTTCCACCACTGCGAAGAAACGACGGCAACAGATTTCCGGGCAGAATATCCACACCTTCCGTCCATGTGTCACCAGTCCGTGGCTAAACATAGACTATTTATATCGAAAACATTTTCAATTAAAATTTTAAAGAAATTGTTGTTTTGATTTTGAAAATTGAACAGCAGTCGATCCAACGAGCTCTCTTTATGGCATGGGTGTGTAGCAGATTGAAAGAAAAAACGAAAATGATACGAGTTACAATGGCAATTCATTATCTCAATTACACTTTCATTCTTCCAAAGAGTTACACAGAGGCGAAAGTCCACAAACGTATTGTAACCACTGCGTCTAACAAGAATTAAGGCGTCATTTTCCTGAATGATAGCTTAATGAAGTTTTTATAGCTGTTTGAAGGGGCCAGTTGAGTATTCATGTTTGTATAGATATAGAACACTTCAGTTAGAGGCTGTGGATGCGTCACACATTCCACCTTACAAGATTTCGTGGCGGCAACCTGAATGCGTATTTTACCTATACAATGACTTGCTCTGGCCAGTCAGTGTTTTACTCTTCCCAGATGAGTCTGATACCAATTCACCGACCCCGAAAGCTTGGTTGGTCCCAGCGGGAAAACCGAACCAGCAACCTGGAAATGGGTCATCCGGCGTCCTCTTCAACTGCGCTACTACGCGCCTGGAATACATTAGGACAGGTTAACACTAAAATATGACTGGAGGTTCTCGAAACTTTGCCTCCTAGATGAGTATGTATGGTCGTGCGTAGAAGTGTATCATCTCAATTAATGGAAGCCATCTGCTAGCCATCGACCACTATGGCCTCCTACTACGAATCCTTAACCGCTGTTGTTGATTTCTGTGTTGCGTTGAAGGACACCATCTCCGAATCCTCGGTTCGTTGCTGTTGGTTGAGCGCTTTCGATCTGGACGCAGAGTCTGTACGCAGCGCTTTTGAAGAAAAGCTCCCCAATGCATGCCAGTCTCGAGTTACAGGTGACACCCTCGGAACGATTCGCAGACTACAGCCACGCCCTTCACTACATTTACTACCGCAAAATTTTTACAATAGCACACGAACTTCATGGATCGGACAAAGATGATATGAGAAGTGCTTCATTCGGACGAAACGACTAGGTCCCAGAAGATTGTCAAACTCAGATGAGAAGTACTCCCCAGTACTCCTTATTCTCCCGACGCAAGTCTTTCTGACTGCCACATTTTGCGCCTTGAAGAGTCATCTAAGCGATAAGAAATTCAATAATCAGTCGAAGCTCAAAACTGAAATGCTCAACTTCTTTGTGCACAGGTGTCGCAATCTCGGTAAAGAGAATCGAAAAGCTGCCGGATCGTTCGACAAATGCTTTAAATAGTGACGGTGGTTGTGCAGTTGACCGGATTAGTGTTGAAAGGATAAAGGATAAAGCATGGCGTTATTCAATCCCCTTTGGGATGCGCCACACATTCTACTTCTACGGGATGTCGTGGAGGCGAGTTGAATGCGTATTTGGCCAAACAATGACTTGCGGTGGCCAGCCGATGAAGAAGTCAGCGCTTTATCCTTCCCAGACAAGTCTGGTACCAATTCACCGACCCCAGAGGGATAGAAGGCTTGGTTGGCCTGGGCGGGAAATCCGAACCAGGAACGTGGTACCGGGTGCAGGCGGCAGCCGGCGCCTCATCCGACTGCGCTCCACGAGCCCAATTAGTGTTACTTATTTTATATATTCCTATATGGCTATATTTTTCAAATAAAAGACTACAATTAACAACTTTTTCTCAACCAACACTTGGTAAAACAAGAACAGACTAGGTGCGGTTCTTATCTATCACGATTTCGCCAGAAAGCAAGAAAAGCTACCAGCCGTTTGCCCACATAACTGCGCAGCTATTTGAAAATCCACATCAATGTAACATTTATCGATAATATAATGTAACCAATACACTTACTCCAATAGCATTGCAGCTATACACCGACACTGATGGGTATGGTAGATACCCAGCTACGCAAGGAACAACACTGAACGCGAGTTGTCCTAGGCCGGACTCCTTCACTTGAATCACTGAAAAACGGCAAACTTCTATGTATTTCATTGAGAGGTCACATGAGAAGCTCGAGAATAACAGCGTCATGCTTAAAGGCTACAAATTAAATCCTATGACACTTCAGATAACGGGATCTATCCTGGTTGGAGGGGTCACTGCTAGAAAAACAAAAGAAATGTATTCCAGAAAATGATCTAAACGGCTAAGAGTGAAACAGGTAGTGAAACCTCTGAAGGATTAAAGGACCTTTATGCTTTAACAAGGCTATCTTGTCCCAGATGAGGCAACAGCATGTGGCTGCCATATCTGCAGTCATACAAGCACATATAACGACAAAATAACGACACCGAAAAAGCAGCAGAAACCCATCCTACATCCCCTATTCTTAGCCACGAATAAAAGGGTTTGGGCATTTGCTCAAATCTCTTTCCTAGTTGATATCCCGACTAGGATAGATCCGTTCTAATACAGCTATTAATAAATGACTTACACTGCAATCCAAATAAATTTTAGGGTAATCCTTACCAAGCAAAAGCGATTGCGCAAGAGGTCTGATAACACAAATAACAACAAAAAAACAGAACAATGAGAAAAAACATCAAAAACGAGAAAATTGTGGTCAGCCTTCGCAAGGAAACCTTTTGATGGAAACATACCTTTCGCTCTCTCCGTAACCTTCCACAACTTTTCGTCGGCATCAAGCACAATATACAGCATTTCTACACATGGTACCATAGACCTGAAAGTTCGGTAAACGTTAACTGCACCAAATACTATAATAATATCAGAATCTCTTTGAAAAGGATAAATGGTGACGTGAATACCGAAATATACCAGTGCCTACGAACTTCTAAATGTTAATTCTTTTTGAAATAGACCGACGCTAAGATGCGTAGAGGATGTTATGCGATGAGAATTAAAAACAAATCAAAAAATATGAAAAGGAGGAAAGAGTTCAGAAGGGAGCAGATCGGCAACAATACCTCATCGAGATCACGAGATCGCAAGCGGTACCAGCACGGCAAAGCTGAGCACCCGGCTGTTGAGATAGCATCTGCGCGCAGAGTTCGTAGCCTACCTATAAACGTCGACTCTATTATCATAAACCCGTCTAAGTCTATCTGGCTTCTGATGTGTTCCCTCAAAGAAATAGAATACTGGTAGTTTTTCTAGTCACTCACAAGTTAGATTTACGCTGTGCCCAAGGGTTGAAAAAGTAGTTCCTGCTCATTGTCTAAAACAACATCAATTTTTTTCTATGAATCGAATAGAAACCCAGGAGAGGAAAATGAAGAGGATGGGAGGCTCAAACAAAGACTTAGCAATTCTGTAGCACTTCTTCCCCGGATCATACTTAAAAAGAATAAAGAAATTAAGACGAAAAGAAGTGATTCCTTGAACGAGCAATTTATACACAACGGAGTGACACCCGCAGTACAGGGGAACGGTCAGGAGGTACATCCGCCCCCTTCTGGAGGAGTGCGCTCTTCCTCTCATCCCCCTTGCTCACCCACCCCAACCCCTAGGCTTCACCGAGAGTCTAACGGCGGCCTTACGAAACCTTTGACACGCAAAACAAAAGTTTCCGGTCCGCAGAACAGCGGCTGTACCTCCTGACGCCACGCCTCCTCCCCCCCCCCCCCCCCCCCCGCAGGAGGCGGGTGTACCTCCTGTCGCGCTGCCGCAGCGCAGCAGTAACAAAGGAGGCAAACAAAGAGGTGTGTAAAATCCAGCTAATGAAAAGGACATATAAAAATCTTGGGTAAAAATAACAGATGCCTTTAAATTATACTTTATTTCAAGAGCAAAAGCTCGACCAGCAGAGATTACGGAAGAAGTGCCTTTCGTTAACTATTACGCCTCCAAACGACCCAAACATATCCCACCACTAGAGTTCAAACAGAATCAGCTATCAATCCCGCAACATCTGCCGCCACTAACTAACAGACTCCCCCGAAAACTTGCAAAAAAAACTGAGATCGTGCACCATGCATGACCAAGATAACAAGCTTATGGGGTCACTGTAGGTAATCAGACACCGGTGTAGTTAAACAAGCATTCAAAGTAAACGCAGTGGCTAGAACTCGAATTCACATCTGCGCTATTAGAGCATATGCATTCAAGGCAAATGAGTCATATCGTCGCTTGATCTCCTAGAAACACCACTTGGGGGAAGTCTAGAAAGTCCTAGTCTTGAAAGCCACACCGCAAACCGGGGAGTAAACCACAACCTAGCATAATGGCATACTCACCTCAGGTACATGGAGATCAAAGGCATCGCGATACGAATACAGCCTATCGAGGAACTTTACGTCTCCCGAATCCGACTCGGTCGCCTGAAACAATTCACAATCATGGATACGAATGTACCGCAGAGAAGCTATTGCGTCAAACCCAATCACCTTCACTAGAACTAAAAAAGAGGGAACAGCCGTTTTAGTCAACATACCTAACGAAGGCCTCAAAAAGAAACTCGTGAGGAAAAGACTATGACAGGAACTGTCCATCACGGAACTGCGTGGTTTGCCCTAACACTAGAGCTGTGACTATTCATAAAGCGCGACAATTTACGAGATTAAGTGCAAGGCAGGTAGCAGTATGGGGAAACTCGTTATGCAAACGCTTTGATTAGTGTTGTCTTCATCGGTTTATTAATTTGATCACAATTTAAATCTTATTACATAAACTATAAAAGAATACTCCCTAACTGTTTGTGCTCGTGGTGGTGAACTGAAGTGCTTTTCGTGGTTCGGCGTGGAGTTCTATCTCTTCATCCTCCTTCACCTCAACTAACCCCTTCTCTAACAACCATCCCCTTTTCATCCCCTTGGTGGATCTTCTCGTTGAGCCACGTTGCGCTCTCCGTGCCACTGCTGCGAGTTGTTGTCTCTATTCTACTTTTCTGCTACCCTTCCTACATATCTTTAATCCCTTTCATTCAAGGTGTATTTATTTCTGGTGGCATCTTTGAGCATTAACTCCATAACATCTCAAGCTTGCTTCTTTACGTTCAACTGATGTTCGCCAAGTCCAGCGTCAACAGGAGCTTAGCTTAGTTTACAGCATGAACTCCTTCCTTCTCCTTCCTTACTGATGGGCACAGGGGAAAGGATACTCTGTCTACTTGGTTTTCGTCTAAAGGCCCTGCGAAACAAAAATTAAACTAATTCTTTGTTTTCCATACTTTTATAATTAAACTATCACAATTGTATGGCTTTGCTCATTTATCACTCCTCTACCAAACTCAATTTTATGCGAGGAAATGGGGAAAATAAGGCGTTTCGTTCAACAAGATAAAGGTGGACTTGGTGTTGGTCATTCTATCTGTGGGATGTGCCACGCATAGACAGGTCAGTTTCCCTTCTCAGACAAGACTTGCACCAATTCGACTGGAGTATGCAGTTCTGAGATATTCGGATTATACCCAAATACGTTGATTCGATGATTAAATTAAATGAAAAATTTAATTAAAAAATTAAATTAAATTATTAATAAGATATTATTATAAAATTATTAACTAAGTTAAATTAAATTAAACGATTAAATTAATGATTCGATGTGCCACCATGATATCACTTATGTGCCATTCATTGTCAAAATTAATTGAGACCATCTTTACTCTTTATCTCAGCTATTATTGGGAGTGAATTTCTAACCGTGAAAATCTATCTTTGTACTTAACGTTCCCAGTTGAGCACACTTTCTGTCGCTCCTATCCTATCGTTTCCTTATCTCTGCTTCTTCCTCCTTTCTCGTTTATTTACTGTTCTTTTCTATTCCCTGTGTTTACTACAAGCCAACTAATATTTTCGTCTCTTCCTTCGCTACGTTACATAGTTATGTGTTCACCAAATAAATAAATAAAACAGAAAAATATTTTTAAAAACTATCAAGCTACCTTTGTAGGCTTCACCCGATAATCTATTGACAGCCTATGTGATACAGGCAACTCGGCAGATATAGGAAGAATCCAAACGAGACTAGAGACCACATTCGGTATCAATTCCTGAAAAGAATGTATATACAGTAACCGAAGCTTCTAAATGCTAAACGTTAAAGCTACCCCAAGCTCGCTATTGATTAGCTTTCCAAGCAGATTTGGTGTCTCCTTTGCAGCCGTCGGATCTACTGCCTCAATTACAGCACTCTCCAGTACAACGGTCCACTCCTCAGCATGGCCTGCCGCTCGTGCAATTTCCAGCTCGAATAACGTCCTGCAGACAAGAATATGATCTGCACAACTGATTTTCTGCAGAGCTCCCAGAATAAAACAGCTATTCACCTGTTCTCCAACATGGATGTTGTAGAAGTCATTATAAGGAGCGCGACAAACGATAACTCCAAGGACCAAACTCTCCCCAGCCACTCACAGCATATCTGAAACAATCTCCCTGTCAGCAAATGGTGCTAACGCAAGTTGGCCCATTTATAGCCCATTATTTCAACCGTGACATGTGCAGCATAGGAGGAGAAGAGCCAGTTGTGACGTGCTTCCGATTCGAGGTTTTTGGTAAAGGTTTTACGAACGGGAAACCAAGCCCTCCATTCCTCCGGGGTCGGTGATTCGGTTATCAGGCTTGTCTGGAAATGATATAGAAGTGACTTGTTCATCGGCTGACCAGCGCTAATCACTGAATATGTCAAACACGTATTTAAATTGCCTACACGACATCCCGAAAAAGTAGAATAGGTGACGTATCAGAAAGGATCGAGTACCCTTTATGTGGACGGTGTTGCACCAAAAGTTGTCTATATCTAACACATATACACTCAATGTCGAAACCACGATAAAAGTTTCCCTTTTCAGTCCGCGCCTCAAAGAAGTGTTCAGCACGCGAACCAAACAACTTTAACATTTTTCAACAGGACCTCAACAAAGATGCGATATAATATAGAAATACCATGCACACGATATTTATTACGCACATTTATTAGTAGAAAGCGTGGTATGGAAGAAGACAATCAGGGTGAACGGATAGGGTAGACGTTAGATTTCGCTGCTTGAAAAGATCGCCCATCTGCTCTGCTCTATCTACTCCATCCCATCTACCTCTACTGTACCGAAACTTGCCGGTTTAGTGACGTGGACGAAAACGTCGTAGCCATTTCTTTGCTGTAGGTATGTTGTTGATTGAAAACGGAATAGATGCAACCTTACGGACAGTAGCCATATAATCAATCACACTTCCTTAACTAGGAGCTGCCTCTGACCAAACAAATAAGCAAGAGCTCGAATTGGAAACAGTTTTTTTTTTTCAGAATGTGTTCCATGGCCTACAACCATCGTGTCCAATGCAATGATTACTACCTTAAGTGAACTTGAGGACAACGCATAAGACCACTAGGCTCTTTTTAACCCGTAAAGGCAACGGCGTATAATAAAACTTCACAAACTTCTTTGCTTTTCGCCTTTTTCTTTTTCATTATTCCTTGTTTCCCTTCCGTGTTCCTTCCCTAACGCTATCCTTACACATTAACAACACGTCACACTCCACCCATACAAATGACCTGAAATATTATATAATTACTACCAAACAATAAAGGATAAAAAGGATAAAGGACGGCGTTACTCAATCCCTCTGGGATGCGCCATGTGTTCTTCTTCTACTGAATGTCGCGGAGGCGTTTTATTTGAATGCGCATTTGGACTTTATAATGAATTGCGATGACCAGCCGATGAACAAGTGGTGCTCTGTCCTTCTCAGACAAGCCTGGTATCAATTCACCGACCCCGGAGGCTAATTAGAGATTACCACAAAAAGCGCACTTACCTTAGCTTTTCGTATAGCAGGTGAAGCAGTTAGTCCTGAGTCCATCAGCAGACATAACACTAGCTCAAACGAATGCCTAGATCCTGCCGACAACGGAGGAATCTCATACCGCACGTTTGACGACCATATTTCATCTGGTCCCTGTAAAAATGCGCTATCAGTGATAGCGACATAGAAGCCTTAATGACATAAAGACAGCCAAACACATGGTCATGGTCGTGGCGAGCATGGTCGAGAGCAAGTTTGCTGGTTTTAATCAATGGTACTTTTTAGTCCCTATCCTGCACAGCCAATCAGTCACTGAAAAAAGGAGGAATTCCGAACAACCTATCCAAAGAAGGAGGTGTGTGACAAACAGCGACGAATGGACACACGCTGGCCTAGATGGGAAGCAGGAGTTCATAGGAATCATCTATCACCGTATATGATGAGGCAGTTGTAGAGAAGGTCTATGCAACTACAGTCAAACCAGCCTTCCTGCATAGAAGGAAGTGCAGGGTGCTGAGTAGGGTAAAGAAGTAGCAGCTTAAATGAGAATGCGCATATGCGGATGGACAAGATAGGGCGCTAAATGAATATGTTGGAGCAAAGATGAGGATTGCACCGATCTGACAGAAGATATTGATATTGGTATTTATTACATGTTACATTCACGTTACATTACAAGATAAGAGAACAACGCCTGAGGTGGTATGGGACCGTGAGAAGGCCAAAGAGTCACGCAACCTCACTCAGCAGGGGTTAGCCTAGAGTCTGAAGCATCGGTGGTAAAGCCCTAAAGAAAGTGCGGGACATTATATGAGGGATCTCGGTGACGTCAGTGGTGCGACAGAAGACGCTCAGGATAAAATGAGACTGGACGAACCACACAAACAGCGTGCCATGCAACAACTCGGAGCTAAATGTTCAAGAGGAAGCCCTCTTTTGGTTAACGCCAGCAAGAAAAAAATGAAAGGCAGCAATTTCCAGTGCTAAAGGAAGCTACTAAAGGAAAGGAAGTAGAGTGGAAGCGGACCCATACCAAACCACTCGCGAACTATCAAGCACTCTTGGTGTTAGTCACTCAACAGTCGTTCGAGGATTGAAGTCGATTGGCAAGGTGCAAGAATTGGGTCGCTGGGTACCTCACGACTTGACACAACATGACATGGATCGCAGAGCCGATGTCGCTCTGTCTCTCCTTACCCTCAGACGTACATATACCCTCATACTACTTACCGAGCATCAGTCAGGCGGAGCGAATGCTGGCCGACTTCGATCGTGTATGTGGAAGCGTTGGACTGCAGCTGAATCTTACGAAGACGATGTTCATGAAGAACGGAGGATGGGTTGCTGATGCCCCATTCTCGCTCAACGGAACGAACATCTCCGAATGCTCCAGCTACGTGTATCTGGGTCGCGAAGTCAATATGGCCAACGACCTAGCGCCGGAGCTGAGCAGGAGGAAACGAGCGGCTTGGGGAGCTTTTAAGAGCGTCGAAGAAGTCGCGAAGAAGACGAAGAACGTCCGACTCCGTGCCCACCTATTCGACTCTACCGTTCTTCCTGCCCTAACATACGCCTCAGAGACCTGGGCTATGCGAAAGCAGGATGAACACGCGATCAGCGTCGCGCAGCGTGGAATCGAGAGGACGATGCTCGGAGTGACACGACTCACGCAAGTGAGAGAAGGCCTCCGGAGTTCCGAGCTTCGCCGACGTTCGAAGATCAGAGACGCTGTCGCGTGGGCCAAGTTGTCGAAAATTAGGTGGGCCGGCCACGTAATGCGCTTCGCAGACACCCGCTGGACGAGAGCCGTTACCGACTGGATTCCGCGGGATGTCAAGAGAACACCGGGACGCCCACCAACGCGTTGATCGGACTTCTTCGTGAAAGCCCTGAGCGACCGATATGACGCTCTTCGTGTCCCTCGAGCGAGGAGGATCCATTGGACCACTCTGGCACGCGACAGGGACTAATGGAGACGCTGCTGGCGCCCGCTCGAGCAAGTCGATGATCAACGGGACGACAGGTGATACAGGTGATACAGGTGAAAGGAAGCTACTACGCCATGCACTCGTTCAGGAGGTCGCGACTTCCATTTGATTGATGGCGGTTTTGTTTCCGTGGAATTGCACATTTGTCAGTGGTACAGAAGAATAATTATAAAAAACTCGTAACTTCACTACTTTGTTTCAAGTAATCAGCATTTACATTATCAACAAAGTGAAAATCGCGCGATGCACTCGTCAACGAACAAGACGAGTGCATCGCGCGATTTCTTCTATTAATTAGCTAAAACATTGCTCTATCCCCCCTTTGGGAAAAGCTTTAAACAAGTATTTTCAACAGAAATAAAAAAGCTTATCAAATCTCGAACAGTGCACTCACTTATTCCGAAATATTTCTTCAAAAAAAGGATCACTCTAACCTATCCAGAAAGACTTTAGTTTAGTTTGCAAGACTAGTGCTTTGATTTGGAAGATTTCAACTCCTAAATACATCCCTGCTTAGCAACACTCATATGTTCTTGTACCACCCCCGCAACAGGACGCTTAGCAATAGCTGCGCTTTTGAGTGATTCGATGTTGAAGCTTTATACACCAACGTTTCGAATGACTCCGCTATGCAAGCTGTCTTCAAACTCTTCACCCAACACAAAAAAAAAACTTTGTTTGCATGGTCTCTCATTTCCTGCTATTATGGCACTTCTTAAAGAGTGTTTCAGCTGCACCATTTTTAAGTGGTCGGGAAATTACTACATGCAGACTATGGGACTAGCCTTGGGGCGGTGTTTGGCACCTGTTCTTGCTATTGCTTTATCGCTAGAATTGAGAGACCCATCCAGAGTCGATTATCTATGCTATACTGCAGGTATATCGACGATTGTTTTGTGGTTTGCTCCACACAATAGGAAATGGATCAGTGTTTCGAACTGTTAAACAACAAGTCTCGAAAGATAAGTCTCACCAGAGAAAAACCTAAAAATAAGTGGTTCTCGTTCCTAAATGTCGAAGTCTCCATTGCGAACGGATCCTATAGAACAAGGTGATATCGCGACCCTTCCAGTAGGAACATTATAATTCATTACTGCTCCTCACACTCCATTCAGACTAAACAAGCGGTAGTCCGTAACATGTTTCGGACAGCAAAATGAGTCTGCACAGGTGATATGGAAGGACAATACTCCATTAATAAAGCGCGCGATATAGCTATATGTAACGGGTATCCCCCTTTAGGAGCCAAAGCGGTAACATCAACCGTTCACGGGTCTCCAAAGACTCTAGGGATAACAAAGTAGCATTCTGTATGCCGTTCATTTTCGATGAGGTTAGCAAAGCCGTAAGGCTTTGCCTGAGGAGATGTGACCTAGACAAGCTTTTCTCGCTGGTACAAATACCACCTAACACTTTAAAGAAGCAGCTTGTCAGAAACCGCATATACGACCAAGAGTGCTTGACCGCTAACCGCGTAATTTGCCCCTGGGGGAAACCGGGTTACTGCAGCAGGAGGGTTACTATCTACTTAATCTCTTGCTGTGCCTGTGGCGACCAATACGCTGGAGAAACGGCGCGATTTCTCTACATTCGGATCAAGGAATACCCACTGGGCAAATCCAAGTCGAGGCTCTCCACCCCACTGGGTACCTATTGGGTTGAAAGGCATGAAGGAGAAGACTTCGAGATTGCGGTCAAAATTCTGGATGCAGAACCCGATATCACTGCTCGAAAGACACTGGAGACCTTTTGGATCCATTATAAAAACCCAAAAATTAACCGGAAATAGGAACATCTTGCGATCACCAGCGAACTTTTCCCGTTTTTGGGACTCTATGGACTGACCTAGGTCTGTACCGCGGTTAGACCTGAGTTAGTGCGAGGGCACTCACTGCCCAATATAAATCACAGCTGCAATTAAGCACGACCTGAAATACCGACTGCCTAGCTTGTGGTCTCCTCAACCATCCACTTCTGTGGATCCACCTAAAGTCGGGTTTTTCAGTTGATCTCTTTTGTTTGCTGAGTAGTACTTCGTCGACTTTCTTGTAAGACCTTATCGAGGGATTTGATCGTTTAACTCTACGCATGTTCTGTCTCATTCAGGCTCTTGAAGGAGGCGATTTTCTCGAAACATCGGCCAATAAACGCACTTACTAATATTATTTGGCTAATCAACCTAAAAAGACAACAAACACCGATGCCGAGATTCAATGACAGTCGGACCTGGAGATATGGAAGATGTTCAGCTCGATTTGAGAAGCGACAACCTTGCTTAGAAGAGTGTGCAATTGAAGTGTTCAATTTAACGTGAATATGGAGTATCTCAGGATAGTGGAGGGCAATATTTTAAATCATGTGATAAGAAGGAACACAAAAAAATGTCTAACTAAATAATAAGAATAAACAGCCGACCATTAATAAATGACTTAAATCATTGTAAAACGCGCTACGAATGATATCAACAGTTAGGTGAATTGACTGTATCACAAGAAAATTAGGTCAAGCCCTCGCTTTAGACACAACCCGAATATAAATGTTAAATTGTCACTGAGAATGGTAAACATCGAAACAGCTGAGCAGTATCCTAAAGCCACGTGAGAGGTGAAATAGGCACAAAACGTGTTGGGAGTCACTCATGTGACGATGAGCTTCCCTGACTCTTTTTCTAATTAGGGTACATTGTTCTAGCGCAGTATAACGGAAATATCCTCGCCTAGGAGGAAACTCTCCCTTCCCGCATAGTGAAACCAATTTTCCATCATTAGATAAAAAAATTGCAAAATGCAAAATCAAATAACGTATCTACCTAAACAAGTGTATTAGAGATCTTTTTACTCAATAGGCCCTGTTTAATTTTGAAGAAGTAACAGTAAATAAATGAAAACCAAATGAATAAATGCTGATAAATATTAAAAAGTAGGAGGAATAACTTTAAAACAAGCGGTAACATTACCATGAATTCAATGCCTTCCGAGGATTCAGCGCGAACGTCAAGGGCCGAAGAGTCCACGGACGATCCAGCTTCGATGGTTACATTTACTCGTTGTACAACACCGGCCAGCAGATCTTAATAGGACGCTCATCGACAAAATGAAAAGATGCATGTTCGTTAGGGATTGAACAGTGCGGAACGTCATCTCAGCCTGATTCGACGAAAAGGGGTGAGTTGAAAACTTAGCTCTGACGTTCAATGCACGTGTCTGCATCCAAAAGGAGACAAAACAAAAAGGCAATTTTACAGAATTGCCTACCTTTGGTGTCGTCAATCCACAGTTTATTCGGTGAGCACTGCACGAACACCGTAACCAGTCGGCTCGTTTTCACATCAGCAATACGTGCATGTATCGCGTTCTCGAACAGCAGCGCCTCTACGCTGTCAAGTATGAAGCAACCGCGCGTCCGCACCGAGCCAGAAACGCTCTAAAACCAACCATTTGCCCACATTTTGATCCTCTTCCAACCTCTCACTCACTATACTGCTTTTGCCAGCGGCAACGTCCATACTTGAACAGGTTAACACAATTTCTCCTGACGACCTCGACACAGGAGATTTCGATCGAGAAAGTGACTGTCGGAGACGGGAATGATGTGACTTGTTCAGAATTACCACACGTGAAACCTGCTCTCGCTCCTGTAAACAAAGTAATCTGTTTTCCTAACCTTATAAAGGACTTAAGAAGAATGAATGACAGTGGAGTTATCCATACTCACACTGAAGAGTACATCGTAGACCGACTGTTTCCGCCTTGATAGCACCCTCTCGTCGACTTCGCGCAACTTGACCAGCAGGCAAGAATTCGGGATAAGGATCGGGAACGACGACGTCACTTCGAGCTGCATGGACACTCGGCCGTCGGGAATTTGTACGAGCGACGTGAAGTCCCTTATGCTAGCATGGAACAGCCCTTTAGGTATTCCCGGAGGATCGGCCAGACTAAAATATACGTGACCATTTAATAAAACATGTAATTCAGAACTAAACGAAAACCGGTATTTTGGTGTCATCGAACCTCAGCTGCTTCTGCGTCTCTCTGGACGACATCTGGTTGAGCGCATCTCGTGCAAACTGTTCTCGTTTCGATATGTCGGACTCATGGACGGCCATATACAGCCGAAAGGACAACAATCTGAAACTTAAGGTGTTGATATCCAAGCAAAACAGGTTCTTCTAGTGAACAGTATGATCTACCGTTCAAAATCGATGTCTTCCTTTAGGTTAGGCACAACTTGCTTCATCACATCCACTACGGCTTGTGGGTTTATGCCGCTCTCAAGCAACGATGAAACAAATCGCAGCTCCAACGGCAACGCTCCAGCATCTCTATCGTGCTCTCTAAACATTCAAGACAAGTGTTCCCACAAGACAAAAAAAAAAAATTAAAAATCCAAATTCAAAAAATTTCACAATGGTTTCATCCGAGCGTATATAGCAACTAATCCAATACAAAGACCATCCCTGTCCGACTTAAACAGGTCACTCGGGAAACGCACACAAAGTAGGTAGCCAAATCAGCACGAATCGGCTGCATGCTGCTGTTCAGCAGATGATAATAGAGACCAAGAATGGTTAGATTGTGAAGGCAGGGAGCCCGATGAGAGCGAAAGACGCTTTCAATAGCATGCTTCAATTACTACGGCGTCCAGCATGAGAGTCCCTCAAGGGCAATGTTGGAAGTTTGCGTAGTTCCCAATAAACTTCCTTGGGAGAGCAAGCTGCTCAATCACTCCTAAAAAAGGTTAAAACAAGCCTCGCACTTCTTCGCCAATGCTCGAACGAGAAGTTTGACGCTTTTCATGAAAACTCGAGAGAGAGAAGAGCAATGTCACACCAAGATGCTATAGAAAGGAAGAGGCGCACTGCAGACGTCTGCTTGACCATATCGAATGTATACGGAACCACAGGTATTCAGGCCAACAAAGGATAGAGGATAGTGATAGTCAATCGCTATTTGGGTTTCTCCACGCACTCCGCTTCTAAAGGATATAAAAGACGACGTCATTCAATCCATTTCAGATTGCACCATGCATTCGACCTCTACGTCCTTGCATGGAGACAGTTTGAATGCGTATTTGGCCATAGAATGCCTTGTGGTAGTCAGCCAATGAACAGCTCAGTGCTCTACCCTTCCTAGACAAGTCTTGTACCCATTCACCGACCACGTAGGATTAGAAGGCTTGGTTGGCCTGGACAGGAAATCCGAACCAAGAACCTGTACGAAAGGCGATTTGGAGTACAAGAGTGACGGATTGCTAATCTGATGGACAAATCAGTATCTTGACTTTTCAAATGATTTAGTGGGAACTTTGACTCGTAGTATTTCACCGGCCAGAGAAAATGGCAGGTTTGATTAGCTGGTCCTGACCCGAACCATAAATTCTGCCTCGGGGTGTATGTGAATCCGGATCCCAAGCATCTCCTCGCAAAGAAATAGGAGAACAAACCTCATCCATCTAGCCATCCTCCATCCAACGTGTGCTGCTTGTCTGACACGTCCACACTGCAGCAGCGTCGCCGATGTTGTATCGTGTGCTTTTGAGAATTGAGCGGCGAAGTTGTTCGGTGACTGGAGCATTTCTAGAAGAAACTCTCCAATCCCAGTCGGATCATCTACAGAAACCCATTCACACAAAGAGGAGCGCGTCGCGTCGGACGGGCCACTTTCAGGCAATTCCGACAGGTCCAGCATCTGCAATAGAACCTTTACATTTAGATCCCGTATGAACAACACGAATTGAACGTACAGAGAAAAATCTTTGAAGCTGGATCCCACACAACGCTGCGGATGCGCCTTCCACAGTAGACGGCTCCGCCAGCAGCCCGGCAATATGCAGCGCTTCGCTTGCAACAACTAGGCACCAACATGCTAGTCGAGCAGTAGAGACGTTCATCTGAAGTTGTAAGAACATATTTTATTACACTAAAAAGAAATCGCGTATTCGGTTTGAGAGCTCTCGATGATATCGCAAAGCGTTTGAAAAATGTGGTCACTACAGGACTTATGCTCACCAAGGCAGTCCTTGATTGCTCCAATGCGATATGCAGCACGCGGTTAGTGTACCTTAGCACTAGGGCCGCAAAGTCAACCCTAAGCGAAGGCGGTGCACCTCGTGAGCGATGCCGAGCGTTGTATTGTGACAGACTTAAAAGTATCTGCTGAGCCACAAGAAAATGCCGAATCGCTGAAAATACAATAATATATTACCTATTACTTGATAAAATGAAAAAAAGTGAAAAAAGCAAGCGTAAAATAAGACTAGGCTGTTTTCCTCCGGCTAAAAATGCCGTCTGTAAGGTAGTCTTACCTACTAAACTGTGGTCCTTCCTACAGTCAATCTTAGGCTGCTCAAAAAGTGAATAAAGCGAACGGAATGGAAGACCAGCCGTTCTGAGAGCAACAACCCAACGTGGCTCTCGACCAGCTGAAAAAAGACAACGATACACTCGCAGCTCCCAAGAGAGAATTACAGCTGTACAGGCCTTTTCTCGCAGTTAGCTTTGAAATATTTGTTTCACAGCTTGAAGCGAGAAATTCAACGAGTCAGAAGCGAATCAGTACCACATGTTTGTACCAAGCTCTGATCATCTACGCCACTAATTCTCACTTGCAAGTAATCACAAACAATCGCAGCTGTGCCGCTTTCAACTACGACATTTCTGCCGAGCCGTCACTGATTGCGAAACACATGCCCATAACAATAACTTTCTGAAACACACACACACACTCTCTCTCGCTCACCTTCCACACTCGTCATCTTGTTCACGACTTCGAACAGATAAACATCAAGATCATCGTAGACTTTCAACGCATGTTCATACGCTCCCAGGCTCCAGTACAAGCGAGCTAGCTCCATCTAAACACTTCTGATAAATATAGGATTCCACAGAGCTGAGCGAGCGCCAGACACCTAACATCAGGCCTTAACGTACCGTTGATGAACAATACCCGGATAGACTCCAATCGACATCTGTATATTTGTCGCGCCTATGGGCGAGATCCGTCTCCCACTTCTCAGTCAGAATATCAAGATGCGCAAGCAGGGCGTTTTGCACTGCTTGCACCAATCCCATGAACGATCCATGTTCTACCGACTCAGACACTTCAATAAGTCTGAAAGCTCTCTCGTAAGACTTAATTCAATACCATTCAACTGCTCTGAGATGGCAAGGCTCCGAGATGCAAAACAAAATTAAACAGCGAATAACATGCTGGAGTGGTTTCTGAGAAAAAAAAAGTTGAAATCGCAAATTAAAGTGATGCAAACAAATATCGAACGAACTTCGAGGGGTGTTTGCTGAAGTCGTGCTTTAATCTCTCCATTAAAGACGTTCTATTCTTCTTCTCTTTTGCTCTCGTCGAATCAATTATTATCATCCATTGCACATCATTTTTGCTACTTACCTGAAACGAACCGAGTGTATCTTTGGAACGTAAAAATACCAGAAGAAGAGAACGAGAACAAGAAAAAACCTCGCGGCAATTTGCTCGAAATAAATAAAGTAAAATTGACACTAACCTTGGCAAACCACTCAGAAACATTATGCCGGACAGACGTGCGATACTCGTCTACTGACTGAAATAATGTAAAACGGAGATCATAGAACTGAGCGTTATAGAACAACTTCACCAACCGCTGAGTCTATAACGTACACATGCAGGAATGCACAATTAACGAGGTCGGATTGTGTCATTTGCCGTGCCAAACACAAACTCTCATCAAACGCGCAGAATTTTAAAGGAAATGTCAACGGATGTGGAAACGGCTTTCCATACCTGAAAGTATAGTTACAACCGACTTTCACTAAAAGCAAGCAAAAGGATATTTTTTTTATTTTCGTGAAGGGAAAGAAATGGTAAGGAAGAAAGACAACGACGCGATAACAATAAAGAGATGTTGGATAAGTTTCAGACCTAGATCATGGAACTAACGGGGAAGCGCTCTCAGGCGTATGTCAGAACAGCAAAAATTGATATCACTGAATCTCCACCCTTAAGATAGTCGGAAAGGATGTTTTGTCTTCGCAAAGTCCCTGAACTTCCATGTTAGGAAGGCTGAAAGTTCACTGTGGAATCGGAGGCCCACAATGACATAGATGCCAAGCGTTGAATATGCAAAAAAGCAAAAATAATGCCTCATAGGCGTCAGACGCTCGATTCCTTGTCTCGCAGTTTGCTAGCATTCTTCTACATATTTTAAGCTTGGAACCATTGCCTTATGCTGTTGTGATTCCATAGTAAAATGGCCACTAAATCAGTAGGACAAGGATATTACAAGAACCAAGCACACTTTCCTACTACTTAAGGAGTGGAGATTCTCGTTGTGGTATTCTTGTTCGTCGTACAAGCATACGTTTGCGTTTCATATCAACGTTTCCATCATTGAGGGACGCCATACTTATACAGTGCTACAGTAAAGAATGAACTTGTGTCTTTGAGGAACAAATAAATGACTAAATGATCTTATCCGTTCGAATGCTAAAATAAGAGCAGATTGTTTCAAAAAGAGATTCAAAGCGGAGTACACCTCACGCAATGTAGCAAAACAAAAACAACTAACCGTTTCCAAATAACCGGTTGCTGCGCAAAACGACTCGCGATTGCGTTCTGATAAGCAATGAACCCATTGTCACTTCCCTTGCCTTAAAAACAGTCTTTAATTCAGACGCAAACAAACATTAGTGCCAAAGCTAAAGCATCACACTGAACTATAACGAATAATCCATAACTGTGAATTAACGTAGACTTACAAGTTACCGAAACGTGATAGGGCTTATGTGCACGTAATAAACTGGCCAGATCATACGTCCACTTCTGGTCCATACACCTTCAGCCTAAAACTCGAAGATGTGTGTTCCACTAACGAGAATCGGCTCCCGCAAATTTCTCGATTGTTTATGCAGATATAAACAATGTCAGCGAACACGGGGCAATAGCCAAACATTCCAACGACGAAATGAGAAAGTGAGAGGACAGACAACAACGAAAACAAATAGCGGTGGCATGACCATAAGTATACCGTTGCTCCAAGCGAACATCAATGCGGTTCGCACTTGGATAACGCCGCACCAAAGTTTTTTCGCCAGAGGGGTCTTTTCGCGCTTTGCATTATAAGGGAAGGTTTTCCACTAGCCTTCGTATTCCGAAAAGAAAAATAGGCCCATGAGGCACGCGCAATCGCTGTCCTAGATAAAAGGATTCTACGACCGTTGCATGACACCGTCGTGGCCGATTTCATTAAGGCCACAGAGACGGTTACATCAATACAAGCTAAGCAAATTTTTATATTTTAACATTCTTTGCATGCAGATATAGCGGAGCGGGTTATTTGTCCTAACATAATCCCTTAATTCCCAACATCAAAGAATTGAATATACAATCCTAGCTTGCTGTTAAGGGGGGAGGCGAACTTAGTGTTGTTTTGTCCTACCGCTCTCCACACTGAGCTTGCTTGAAAGTCCATCGGCCGCTTCATGGCATGAGAATGCATCGCAAGTTCAAAGGCTGGTAATTAGGTGAAATAGGAGACGGAACTGCTGAACTAAGTGAATCAACTGTCATAGCCATATAGAGCTCATATCCCGCTGAAACAACAACAACAACAACAACAACAACAACAACACAATATAAATAGTTCAAAATTTTCCCTAAAAGCCGACATCCAGTATCGAGCAGCTAAAAAATTCGGCTGATGCGGTTTCAGATAAGAAATAATTTTAGATGACCAATACCTTGACAACATAGTGAAAGTTCACAAATCAACTACTCCCATTCTTGTAAGTACCTATGACCACCTTATGCGTTTGGTGATACTGTCGGAGAAGAAGCCGGCTGTCTTGCAAATCGACGTTCTTGATCGGCCCCGTCCAGGCCAACCATGCACTCCGCCTCTCCCTGGATTGGTGCCAATTCTAGGGAGAGATAAAACACTGAATTATAAATCAGCTGGCGATCGTACTTTGTTGTACAGGCTATCCAAATGCCCCATGATACCTCGTAAAAGTAAAATGCTCGACGCGTCCCATGAAGGTATTGAACAACGTCGTACATTCTGCTTTATGACCTTCTGAGCAATCAGACAGCACAGCAACCTCACCTAGAAAAATGGACCAATCCTTAAAGCAGATCTAGCTTCAAAATGCCGGCTTGACACAAACAATCAATCTTAAAAACGCATCTATCACAACCAAGAGTTCTTCAACTGCTGGGATGTACTCACAACCGCGATAAACACCTTTTCATCCCATTGTAAAAGTACTCACTGTGAAGCCCACCTTGCACGCTCAGGTCGTATTGCTCCTTTAGCAGTCCGTGAAAAGTCGTTGTCACTTACTACGTCTTCTCTTGTTATTTGGTACCAATTGAACATGTACCTTGCATACACACTGATGTGCTGATGAATCACTCGTCCCCAGACAATTCTGATATCAATTCGCCGAACATGGAGGGATGGAAGCTTAACGTGTGTGGGGCAAGAACTATGGCTCAAATCGGGACAAAAAGGGCGCCTCCACCAGTTGTGCTCCAAACAAGGTATCCTTATTGCACGGGTAGCGCAGTCGGAGAAGACGCCGACTGTCACGTCCACTCGATTCCAGATTCTCGACTGAAGTTTTCCGCCCAGACCTGACTAAGCCTTCAATCCCTCCACGACAGGTCAATTGGTACCAAACTCGTCTGGAAAAAGTGAAGCACTACCTTGTTCATCGGCTGGTCACTGCAAGCTATTGTATAGGCCAATTACGCATTTAATTTGCCTTCACGACATCCCGTAGATGTTGAATGCATGGCGCATCCCAAAAAGGATTGATTAACGCCGTCCTCTATGATTTTTTGACCCTTTGTTCATCCTTGTTGCACACCAAAAAAAGGTTTCGTATTTAGAAATAAACTTGCAGGATTAATCGGACAGATATGCAGATGACTCTGAAGCACATTTTCCTTAAGAAAAACACAATAATGGGAACCAATCCTTTATTCCTCCTATCTGCAAAAAAACTTTCTCAAAACAACACATAACAGAAAAAAATCCAATCGATATCATTCCAATACTCGTAGTAGTGAAGGAACTCTTGCGGTAGCGTAGTTATCTCCAGAGACTAATGAAACACCAGCTGAGATACGCGAAGGTGGCAAAATATATACTGGATGTGTATCAAGGGTAAGGACAAAAACCATATCAACAGAAAAGTAGCTTCTCGGCAAATATAAACATGTAAAAGGCGATCCAGGAATGATGTTTTCACGCGACAGTAGTAAGAAAAACGTAAAAGAAATTAGTCGTCGTGAGAATACTCACCATAAGGCATTCAATATGCTAATAACTCTTAAAAAACTGACCTACGTAACAAAACTCACATAATTAGACTGCATAACGTACAGAAACTGACTAGAATTATATGACAATAGATCAAACAGATGAGAGCGGTGGAAACGGATCTTTCTTGCTAACTACCAGCTTCTGATGTTGATGTGAGATGTACCCTTTAATCTTCTTCTGAAACAGAACAGCATAGCTCACTTCGTAAGTTATTTACATAGCCATATTGCCAAAGGTTGGAAACTGTGCTACCTCTGCAATAAGATTCGCGACAATACATTCCAATTCGTCCTCATCAACATCATTTACACCAAGATATTGTATGATGGTGTAAAATGCTTTCAGCGGTATCTGATTTCCTCCAATAATTGCTGATCTAAACTGCATTTTTCGCACTTCATAAGCATCTTCAAATGGTTTGGTTTTTACTGGCTAAAAATTATTGAAAACGCAAAACGACTAGCTATGATCGAAGAGTCACAAAGAATAGCTAGAGAAACCAGATAAACCGACATCCGCTTGAAGAGCGTTCGGAAAGTGATTGCTCGTAGCTTCTCCAACATTAGGAATATTCCGCACTGTATGAAGAAATGCTCATTTGCTTCCAACGCCTGGTCCAATTTCGCTAGATTTCCTTCTTTGACAGCTTCTACGACCTAAACTGAGACATTGTAAGAATGTAAGCATTTGAATGGTACTCATTAGGGACGTAATGAATACCCCACGTCATGGAACTCCTCCAGTTGATATTTGTGCAGCAGCTGAGCTGTGGGCATATGACCGAGGAACATCTTGACGGGAATAAGGTATATAAGCACCAGCCTCTTATTAGAGAGACATTCGGCCGGACAGTTACGGAAGGCGTACAACAAGGACTTCTCGGCTGGAAAAGCGCCCTTTGAGCAAACACCAAGTGGAAAATGTTTTAGATTTAAAAGCTATCAGAGAGTTTATGAGAGAGTCTGTAAAGTTTTCACAACCTCAGGCAAATCTTCCCAACTGAGATTTCCAAGAATTAGCAAAAAACAAATAAAGTAGTAAAAAACAAAATAAAATTAAAATTAAACAAAATAGTTTGGTGGAGAGCCGATGAATCGCCGTTATGTCGGGGCGAATCGACTAATTGACAGACATTACTCGTTGTTCATGAACAGAATGGACGGTACGCTTAGATATATAAGAGCTTAGAAAACCGCAAGATCTGATCTGACAGTTTCAAAACATTCCTCAATTAGTTGAAATACCTAACGCTTTTTGAACAAGAGCCTACAGATTACTGAGTTGAAGAACTTTGTTCAAAGCTATTGACGAAAACAAACATCGACCTGTTTTGCTAAAATTTCAGCGCTGTAGCCTTCGTCTGAACATGGAAAAGTCGTACAAATAACAGCGAGGCCAAATAATCGTGGTCAACAGCTTTGCACAAAATTCACCACTTCAGTGGTAGCTATGCTAAGTTTAACGGAAAATCGAGCGCAAACAGTATAGATTCCGAGACTAGAGCCCATAGATTCCATCATGCCTTTTCCATTCGTTTGTTGTATAAAATCAATTATCGATATCATTCGCAAGATTCCATTTGTACACATCAGATCTTCCCTCAAAGTTTACAAACTCCAGTATAATATGTAAACAGTTTGCAAATGACCTAAAGATCTACTGTGAATACAGGGAAGATGATTAATTGCGTCTTCAGAGGGGTATTGACCTAATGCATGAATGGTCATTGAGATGGCTGCTGCCGCTATCACTGGAAAAAACGGAAATCGGAAAATCAACTACTGCCCCTACCTACTACTTAGATAGGTTTACAATAGAACGCGTCAATAAAATAGTAGGAATGGGCTATTCGTATGATGATAGTTCGATTTTCCTGATTACTACCGACAGATTTGTAACAACGCGAATGTAAGAGCCTACCAAATATTCAAGGGACTTTGCACTACAAATAAGTCTGTTTTAATGAGAGGCTATAAAACGTATGTCAGGCCTATTGTAAAGTGTGGAACAACAGTGTTTTCCCTCACAAGAAAAAAGATCGATTGTTGATTGAACGAGTGCAAAATAACTTTACAAGGACGGTTACTTTGCGATACAACGGTTTCTTCTATACCGGCATTCCAAGATCAACTATTAGAAACAAGTTTCTTGAGATCTCTACTCTGTCTTCAAGAAGACAGGTAAATGACGTCTGTTGCGTATTTAAAATGATAGCCGGAATAAGTACTGTTGAACTCTCCAAGTATTACAAACTCAGAATGTCTAGAACAAGAGGTACTCTGCTGAAAATCTGGTTCTCTCGAATAAAATCCAAGCTAAGGGCTCAGTTCTTTACGGTTAGAGCAGGTTTAGTAGTCTAAAGTTTACATAATGGAATAACTCCTTCACTTGAAAATTATAAACGTTTCGAAAGAGTAGCAGAGAAGGCGTTACTTAAGCACTAGTTCTGATGTAAATGAGCTGTTCTCATTTAATGAGTTAACCATATGCTGTTTTGCGGCTGTCTTAAATGGTCGTAATAAATTATTATTATTTAACTAGTCATTATTTACTGCGAATGTGCTTCCTACGAAATCTGGAACTCAAGAAAAACTGCAGAATCAAGCAACAGACAACAACACTTATTTCTAAGAACAGATGCTTTTTAGTAGAAGTTGGATCTGGCTTATGACCCTACACCAAATATTTACCAAAAGCGGTAACGTGTAGAATGCTTTTTTCGATCACTTCTGGACACTTTTGTTCAATTTTCCTCTTTTTGCAAGGTGCAGTCGCAGTAAAACGCGATCATTCTATTTCAACGCGCTCAGAAAAATTCCTTCATACTTCGTTTATTTTTACGACGCAATACCCCTCCTCCCATTCACCTAAACATCGTGATACTTAAGTACCCAGACTGTTCTAAATTTAAAAGGCTGCAATACATTTCAGTTAATTCTAAATGTAATAACAGAAATGTAGGACAGGGTTGAAAACTAGCTGCGACAATAATGTACCTAGTGGAAGATCTGCGTCGAACATTGCCTTCCTTCCAAGAAAATAGTTGTAGGTGACCTTATCGGCCATCGAAAATGATTGATAGAGCGTTCCGGAATTGTCTATTGCACGTATGAGAGGTTTCAGCAAATTGAGCTTGTTAATCTGGAAGTGTAACATCAAGCGAGGCGACTTTGACAATTAAAAAAGAAGCCACCTTGAAGTAAATGCGGAATAATTGGTTGGTCATGTTCAAAATAGCGATTTTCTTGGTCGTCGATGGATCAGCTCTGCTGAAAGAATGAAGATCTATAGACTAACAAACTCTTTGATATATCAATTTTCAGTCAAATAGTGCCGCGTAGGAACGGTTCGTTGCTAAAGCAGATGGGGAAACGTTCCAGACATAGTACGGCAAACTGAATGCATTAAACAGTATGATCAGCCCATTCAAAACCTGTGAGATGGTACGATGCAGTCATGCCGTACAAGGTGGAATTGCAGAATTTTCTTGGGAGCCGTCCATTGAAATACTCGGATCAAAACCACTCACACATCTGAGGTGCACGTCCTATAGGCCTCCATGATGTAGGTTGCAGACTGCTCATAATAAGACGAGGTATTCTCGACCTCATCGTCCTTCTCAGTGAGCTCATCAGCCTAGAGCGAACATTTTAGCCATGAATGAATAGGAACAGAATTTCTTAAGAAACGCTGAATGTATGAAAGGACGAGACGCACCATTTTCGCCACATTTCTGAGATCGGAACACAAGGTATGGAAAATAGGCATAAACCAGTTGACCTCCTTTTTCTTCTGCAGCACTTCCTTGTTAAATGTTTGCATTATCTGAAGTTTTCAACATATCTTTGGACCTAATTAGAATTTTTTGTTTCACTTATTTCTGTAGTCAAAGCAACTATTTTGCAGAAAGACCACACAAAAGAAGTAGCTATATTACAAGCCGACTATAATGAGCCACTAGCAAGGTTTTTATCTCTAGCACTATAGGAGCTAAGATAGGTTTGCCTCTCGGAAACTGGTTTAGAAAACGTTGGTAATTCAGAGATATACTTGTCGTTCTTGATAAGTTAGAACAAAGGTTTTCCAATGTGACCTCAAAACAAGGTTTTAGGACCCACATTGGAAAACCATAGTCCTAGTCACCTGGAGCTATGCATGCCACCACAACCTAATTTGAAGAAGTGATCGAGAAAACTAAATGCATCTTGAAATCCAGAAAAAGGGTACCTGCGTGTGGGTGGTGTAGGCCGCTTCATAATTGTGGGATACATTGATATGATAAATCACTTGTAAATGTAGACACACAACTTGGTCGAATGCCTCATCATCAATGTAAGCCCGATTTTTGCGCGAGGCGTAGCCTTCGATCTGGAAATACTATCTATTACTCTTCTGTAAGCAATCCTTGAATGGTATTGATCTCTAGAACAAAAGAAGACCAAAACTAGGTCTAGAGAGAACTTGACATGAACATAAACTCGCTCCAAATTTCAAGGTCACACATCCACACAATCGCTTAATACATTAATAGATTGTGGACCGACTTTCGACGAGTCGTGGCATCACTGCCGAATCACGTCACCAATTCTCGTTGTATAAAGCCAATCCAGGGGCTAACTTATAGGCCTCTCTGCATTCGTCAGTTGAAAGGAAGCCAAGGTCAAAAGTCTTTAAAAAACTCAAAAACGGAATCAAAGTTAGCGTCTTGGATTAGAATTATTCAACAAGAAAATGATAGATTAATGTTTTTTGAACCAACATGCTGGGAAGCGTTGATAGCTGTGCAAAGTTCATGGTGTGAAAGTGTTTTTCTTCAGCATCTGCTCATACCTCGCGACGGTAGCGCTTCCAGTCACGGCAGCTATGGCAGACAACCGAGCTGATGCAGCGACAGGGGAAGTTGGGGTAACAGCAACGAAGGCAGAGCTCTGTGTTCATAACGAGAATATAGCGCCCTTCAAAAAGAAGATATGCCAGGCACAGCTCATTCGGTACTTAGAGGGATGTTGGCTCGAGCGCAAACCTAGCGAACTTCCTTAAGTGTTGCTCCTGTGTCAAAATCCTGAAGCCTTTCTCTTGCTCAACCTGCACGGAATCCAAACGAAACTTCCTGTATGCACTTGGAGCAACTTCGAACCACATACATCGCATTCTTTGTGCGCGGGCAACGCAGTCGCAGTCTGACGCGCACCCGAAACCAATTCATGGTTCGGGCCACACCAAGGCTAACGAAGCTCCCCACCTCTCTGAGTCTATGAAAGCTGCCAGACTTACCGAGGGCGAATCAGACCCTAAATTCTCCATCAGCTGTGGACTACAAGACCCTGTGTATACTGAAAACGGGCCCCAGTAGTCTCCACGAAGTCCCACCAAGTAGAATAAGTGCCTGGCAGAGGGGAAGATCTGTTTATACCAATTTCCGCATATGCAAAATAAAAAATAAAACAAAACAAAAAGGATGTGATACTCCCTACATTTTCTTCTGTTCTGCCCTGATTTATCGCTAGCTAGTGTCATGAGGCATGGCAATACCAGATCTGTTATGCCGCTTTTATTAATGAGATGTTTTTAGCTATTCGTTTATCTGCTTAATGGGTTGTGTGCTATTGTAATTCGTACACATATTTGTTTGCTCTCGTGGTGGCGTGTTAGAGCAGCTGAATGAGGCGCCGGCAGCCGCGTTCACCACGAATCCAGGATCTAGGTTTGAGCAAACCAGGTCAGGTCGACCAAATAAAGTATCCCTTCGGAAGCATTGAATTGGTATGAGCTCGTCAAGGAAGGATAAAACACCAGCTTCTCCACTTCTTCTCCACAAGTCATGTAGAGAATAAATACGCATTCAAACCGCCTCACCGACATCCCGTATATGTCTAGTGCATGACGCATACCAAACGGTGATTGATTAACGGGTCCACTATCCGTAAATCCTTTGTTTAATTTCATGTTTTCAGTCTTCATTGAGAGCTATAAGATGAACCTCCCATCGAGCCACTTTAGGTGCAATCCTAGTTTGAGGGAAGCAAGTAGAGCTGTACAGGCTGCGACTCGCCCCTTGCCTTCCAAAGAAAAATTAACCCACTTTATGCCGACGAACTTTCTTAGAATTTGGTCGCACTTGAATATTTCCCGCCTTTAACGACGCCAAATGAGGCGCAATGGAGCATCAAACATCGATTCTTTTAGAAAGGGCTTCACGGTCACACTTAGTTGGACACAGTAGTTTTAGGTGCAGTCCTAGCTGACCGGCCGCTTCTTAACGATGTTATCGGACGTGAACGTGTTCAGGATAGCAATATATCGGACATACCCGTTTCGCCGGAACACAGATGCATTAACGAAATCGAAATAAATTATATAGAAATGGATGAGAGTGTAAAGCATTACAGGCTTGAGTCCAAGCGTTTTCAAGTGATTAAGATGTGAAGAATAGTGCGCTGTCCGTGTGATACCTCACGTCGTATTCAGAAAGCTGATCGATTTCATGAACCTAGGAATAAATTTCCATTATGAATGACTGCTCCACACTTGTTTACTTGCTAAAGAACCCACTCTTTTGGTATTGGTACTTAGTTAATTTGTTGGGTTGACTTTTCGGGTACCTTCCCCAACTAGGAACTCCGGCACTGATAACATTTGCACAACCGGGTTCGTGCAGTTTGCTCATTTCGATGAGCGATTACCTACCCTCAATGTTCCTCTTCGTTATGACATCGTTAAGATGGCGCCTCTTCCAACTAGGACTGCACCTAGCTTTACCATGCGAAACTAAATAAAGGAAAAAGAAGACGAAACGAAGAAGGTGGAAGGTGGAAGCCGCAATTCACTTACGTGCAAGAAAGGTAGGCTAGCGTGATCGTCGTTGATGGATAGCCGTTTGGCCGCATTCGTTGCACTCGCCCACGTCGCTGTATCGATGAGCCGATTCAGAGTGTTGAAATAGTCGGACACACTATCGAACTGCATGCTGCAAGGTCGAACAGTTACCAAAAAGATAACAAGGCTGTGCTCACTGCTGAAAAGGACGGAGTCAAGCGGAATTCTGAAGGCGACAAAATAGATCTGAAGGAGGAATGTGAAGGAAAAACGCCAGAAACATCTGCTTAGGGCTTAATCATCCGAATGCTGAGAGTTAGTAGCTCCATCCAGAGACTTCAAAAAGAACCTGAGGAAGCAGTGGAAAAATAAAGAATCAGACAAGAGATAACTATGAATCCCTCACAGATGAACGAAGAAGTAAGGCTTCAAAGGTAAGGCTGTTCTGAGAATCTCACCTTTCCCCATGTGATACCTAACTCACGCCGACCATACATACTCCACAGGAACACCATAAACGCGCTGGAAGTTGAATGAAAAGCGAATGAAGCGGAAATTCAATGGAATCTACAGTGGGGCGCGCATTAGCGCTGGGGCGCGAGGCGAGCAATGTAGTGGTGGTAAGTTGCAACTGGGTGAACTAGCGGGTAGGTAGTGTCACAGTATAGTGCGACCGCCTCTGTAGGCTACGCCCCTACATGTGTTAGAAGGTTGGCAGTCCCCTAACTGCATTCTTCTTTTAGAAATTTTTAAGCAAAAAGGATCTCCCCGGGACCTCCATGTCATGCTCCTGCCTGGGAGTGAGGGTTTACAAATCTTTATTATTGGTCTTTATTATATACAGCAACCATGTAGCCAGAATGCAGTTAGGGAGACTGCCAACCTTCTAACCCATGTAGGGGCGTGGCTTACAGAGGCGGTCGCCACTATACCGTGACAGTAGCCTAACGTGCGTTTGGTAGCGGTAGCAGAGTACTGTCTACGATTTCGTCCCAAGTAGAAAGAGGATGGTGGTAACGAAGTTGGAGGAGGCACCGGCTGTCGTGTGCATCCCGAATCTAGGGGTCTGGCCTGACCGACCAAGCCTTCCAAACCTATGCAGTCGGTTAGGATAAAGAATAAAAGAAGATGTTATTCAATCTTTGTTGGAATGCGTTACGAGCTTTGCTTTTACGGGATATCGCTGAGGCAATTTGAATGCGTATTTGTTTTGTACAATGACTTACGGTGGCGAGTTTATGCGAACTCCAAAATGCTCAGGGGAAGTTGCCAATGTAACTGTATAAATGAATAAACATATCGGGGTGAAATTTTACCATGTTGGTTTCTAAGCGTTTTTCTCTATGCACTAAAATAAGGTTTTCCTGTAACGGTCATCTGTATGATTCTGGAGGGAGGGTCGATTTTACATTGTCTGCCGAAAGAAATCGGTGCAGAAATCGAGCTCCCTGATATCGAGAACAGCTTGAATTTTTTAATTGTATAACAAGTGTGCTCGAAATTTTATATAGCACAACTTCATCTCCATGTGATGTCTCCTTCAGGCAAAGCAATATTTATTTTAGAGACAACACAGCCCTTACCTGCGACCGATGAACCCAGAAAACGCACTCGCCTGCATTTAAACGTCCATGACACGAGAGTTTTCAGAGTTTGTAAAAAAAACTAATTGCGCATTGAAAAGCAGAAAAAATACAATTCTTTTTGTAAAGACATCTCTTAAATTTAGCCTCTTCCATGTGGGCCATAGGGTTCAACTTTTTGTAGATCGACGGAAAAAAAATCGACGGAAAAAGAAATCAGAAATTGAACCTCCTGGAGAACATCGAAGATTCTTTTTTGGAAGCTGTTTTTCTCTTCTAAGAATCATCGCCTTTTCTTTCCTTTTCTAACTTCAGCCGCAAACAGAGCGGAGCAGTAAAATAACTAAAAGTCGACAACATTTCGAATATGCTTGATGGCGTCAGAAACAGGATGCCTTCAGTAAAGCTTCGGCAATACAATTTCCTGATAGTCCCCTCCATTTCCCATTGCGTTTGGCTCATTTCAGATGATTCGTAAGCCCTTCAAAAAAAAAAGATTTTTAGAGCCTGTAATTTTTTGGCGTTTCTTTCGAGAATTTGTATTTTTTGGTTTTAGTATTTTAAAATTTTTCTTTCAGTGTTTGTAATTTTTTTAATTTTAGCACTTATTTATTTTGTTGTTGTGCTGTTCTTTTGTGTTGCTTTGTCGACTGTGTATCTTGAGTACAGTTGAATAAATAAATAAATAAATAAATAAATAAATAAAGTTTTGGCGATACTGCATCACCACGGTAGACTCCTCTGCGCAGGTACATAGACGATAAATTACAGTAGAATGTTAAAGGTTTGCTCGTTAATCTCAACTTTTAGAATAACTGGCATTCTCGCCGCCCTTCGATGAGCACTGTCATTGTGTAGATGTGACCAATCGTCATGAATCATCCTGAGGGCAGCGTGCTTCATCTCCTCTTCGGCCTTCCACTGATAGACGCTACTAGTCGAATGACAGTGGCGACGCTACCGAGGGGTTTCTTTTCATGAAAATCCCATGCGGTTCTAAAAGCGAATGTGCTACCAAAAAGTTTGACTAAGACTTTAAAGGAAGGCTCAAAGTGCCTTATTCGAAGAATTGCAGGTCAGACTCTGCAGTTCGGTATTATCAGTGCTAATGTACGAGGCCAACATATAAACTCTCAGGCATTTCGGCACAAAACATTTTATTTCGGCAGATAAAAACGACAGACTTATCTGAAGCAGGTAAAATTAACATTGGGCGATTTCTCCCAGCCTATTGAGAAATCATGGATGCCTAACCTCTGAATTCGAAATATGAGTCTCGAAGAGAACTATAGGCACTTCTTTGATGTCGCCGCGGATTATGAAGCGTAAAGTATTCGAACGGTATTGCACGCTCGGGAGAAGATGGTACCCATTGAGAGGAAGGTCGTCGGATTACGGATGATGATAAGGAATGGTCCAAATTCAGTCCGCCATCCCAGCTTTCATCGATGTGGTTATGTGTGGTGCAGAGTTGTTTAGTTCGGCGTACCTATTAATCTAAAGGATATAGAGAAAAGAACGGCGTCACTTAATCTTTTTGGGATGCGCCATGCATTCCACTTCTACAGTATGTGCGAGTTGAATGCGTATTTGGCCATACAATGAATTGCGGTGGCCAGCCGATGAACAATTCAACGTTTTATCCTTTCCAGACAAGTCTGGTCCCAACTCACCAACAACGGAGGGGTTAGTGGCTTGGTTGGCGTGGGCGGGAAATCCGAACCAAGAACCTGGTACTGAGTGCACGCAACAGCCGGCACCTCCTCTGAGTGCGCTACACGCGCCCCACTGCCCTCTAATGCATCCACTTATGACTTGAAGATGGATCTTTAAATTCCGTAGCTTGTTAAAGAAGAAGACTGCCGTCGCGGGCACATTCAATAACTCTCTTCAGTCCGCGCCGTGAGCGCTCAGCCAAAAACATCCCATCTTTTGGAGGACGTCAGATTTCAGGACGTCTTTTGCGCTATTTAGCTGGTATGACGGTGAACGTTGGAGCAGGTTACCAATTTCTTGGTACCGATGATTAAATCGGTGAACCATGCCGCGTTGAGAATAGTGTGCATAATAAGAAAAAGTATAACGACGTGGCGATCTTTGTAGAACCAGAACTGTACGTAATGTACCAAGCGACCGAAATTTTTGAACGTTTTCAATCGGCTTTGATCTAATAAATACGTTGAAGTGGAGTGTGGCTGACAGCACCGTACTATTTTGGTGTTGATCTGCCTGCACATTGTCCGGGAGCATGCCCAAATCCGTCTCCATCAGGTGCCCAGAATCCTGATGGATTAGACACCGTTATGAGCCATCAGTGCAAACGGCAGTCTAAATAAACACAAGCTGCCCGTAATTTAGTTTCCAATTTGAAGTACCTGTACGTATTTAGCTGAAGCACCTTCCTGTGAAAAAAGAAAAGAAAATAATTCGCGTAGTTCTGACCCTCTGATCTGGCAATCTGTCAAGATCCATAAGAGGAAAGCTCATCCTCCGGATTTCGGTTGCTAAATGGCGGATAGGGTGTGACTTTCTAACTTAGGGTTCTGAAAGAGTTTAACCTGGTACATGGAAACTATGAGGACCTGACGAGGTTGTAAGATGTTTAAAACGGGTTGGACAGGCTGGTGCACGCATCGCGCCGGCAAGGTATGTAAAAATGGTAGAGCAGACTAGATCAGCGATAGCCCGGAGTTCCTTCCCTAGTTCTGTCTTCTCGTCCGCATCAGCGGGCGGTATGTATGTAGTTGACAACGCGACATTGGTCAACTTATGAGAGAGGTTAGAGTCCATTTAGCAATTATGGCTTACATATTTGTGATGAGCGCTTCGAGCCCTTTCACTTGACATACTCAGACGAAAGTCGGTTAGCAACCGAGTATCAAAAAGGTTTGGAACAGGTTTACTGCTCGATTTGAAACCCTGGCGTGTCTCAGACACTAGGACTGTTTGTAACCGACCATGAAAGGGTTTGGAAACAAGCACGAAATTCGGACACTGTACGAGGTTCCATGGGAAGCTGAAAGCATTCCTTGGTACTCGTCACAAGACTGCTGGTGTCTACCTCCGGATCCTCCTTAACAGCGTCGAAAATGGCGGTCTTGCACTGTGTGGTATGTCCCGACGCAGATTTATTTTCGAAGTCGTTGAAGCGAGCGAACCAGCGTTTAAGAGAGGTGATGGAAGTGGTGGATCGAACGGTTTCCATCGCTCCAGTGCCTCATAGCCTTTCATAGACGGCTCGATAGTGTTCTTGTCGTGTTGAGATCGTGGGTAAAGTTATGAAAGACGGCGTGGCTATCCTACTATATATAAGTGAGAACCGACGTTTGTCTGTCTGTGTGTTTCTTTGTTTGCACAGAAGTGCTGTAGGAGTGTCTTGGGGGAAGTGTGGGAGGATTGTAGTTGTGCAACGTGCATGGCGATTCAGTAGACGCCGAACACCTCAGCTAACGCGCCTGGAGGTGCGGTGCTGGAGGAGTGTTCCACTAGAGCTCTCCAGGCGCCTTTGGCCACACATGATATGTGGGGAAAACCTTAAGTTGATTGGATTGGCACCGTTTTACGATGGGGGCAGTCCTCCTTACGTGGTGACCTCAGTACTAGTAGCACAGAGTGGCCGACATGCCTCTGAACGGCTGGTATATACCTATCGCGAGAAGCTCCGAGAATGGTCTACATGTGCCACGTGTCAGATTATGGGATCCAATCAATAATGGAGAGGTGAGAGCTTTTCAAAAATCATATCAAGACTTTGTTAGCACCCTAATATATGCACGCCACCATGAACACGAATTTTATTTCCATTCAACAATACCTAACATATAATAAGCAGTAGATAACTAAACACTGTCCCAGTTTGAATTCTCGTTGGAGGAGGAGATGTATAGAGTTTGGTGTGGTATTGTGTAATTTGTGAAGTCGACGAGTTTTCTTCTACGATTTCTGTTCTCATCAGTTGAGCTGCCGCTCTGAAAACGTTTTCTAGAAACTTCTATCGTTTTTGGACTTTCGGAGAGATACCATTTCCAGACTGCTGGGGCTCCAACGTTCTTCACTTGACTCATCATCAGCTAGAAGCTGCATCAACTTGTTGCGAGCCTAAATATCGAGAGCTACTCTACTGTGACACCTTTCCCGAGTACTTTACCACATTTATAGAGTAGTATTGCGAAGGTGGGGCGCGTGTAGCGCAGTTGGAGGAGGCGTGACTGTCGCGTGCACCCGATACCAGGTTCCTGGTTCGGATTTCCCGCCCAGGCCAACCAAGCCTTCCATCCCTCCGGGGTCGGTGAATTGGTACCAGACTTGTCTGGGAAGGATAGAGCGCTGACTTGTTCATCGGCTGGCCACCGCAAGTCATTGTATGGCCAAATACGCATTCATGTCGCCTCCACGACATCCCGTAGAAGTAGAATGCGCTGGCGCATCCCAGAAGGGATTGACTAACGCCTTCCTTTATCCTTATCCTTATTGCGAAGGCAGTGTGCTTAGGAAACGGAGGGTTTCTGACATTTCTTTGTCGCTCAACGGAACAAAAATCTTCTAATACGCCAGCTATATGTATATGTTGGACGGAAAGTCAGTGACCGCAGCTCTAGTGCCGGAACTGGTGAAGAGAAAGGGAGCACGTGCAGCTTTGTGAAGGCAGTGCTGGAATTATTCAAGAAGACAAAAAGCGCTCGGTTCCGTTTCCGTTCATTTCCAGTGTTTTTCATGCGTTGACATACGCATCAGAAAGCAGAGTTCTTCGTGACACTAACAAACAAACGCAATCAGTGACGTCTCATATGATGGATAGAGATATTTCGCACAGGCCATCTACTAGTTATTGCATCCTCCGGGATCGTGATTTGGTGCCAAGCTTTTTCGGGAAGGGTTAAACACAGACATGTCCATCAACTGGCCGCCAAATCAATATTACAGTGAGCAAAGATGTGACACAAAGGTTGGCGCGTGGAGCGCTGTCTCAGGAGGTGCCGATGTCGCGTGTACCACCCGATACTAGGTTCTTGTTTCCGTCTCACTCAGATCAACTAAACCCTCCATCCCTCCAGGGTCCGTGAATTGGTACCAGCCCAGTCTGGAAAGGATAAGGCGCCGCCTTGCTCATCGCCTGGCCAGTGCAACTCATTGTATGATCAAAGCACGCATTGAAATAGCCTCCACAACGCAGAAGTAGAATGCGTGGGGCATCACAAAAGAGATTGAGAAACCCCGTCCTTTACCCGTTATTCTCTTACGATTAATATACTACACCGACCTTAATCATTTCCCGATTTTGAACGTGGAGCTCATTTTCCATAGCTTTTATGTATTTTAAATATTGTCTGCGAATTCCCTGAAATAAAAAGTGGACACCCAAATGACTGCACAGTGTACTGATAATGAGTCCACCTCCAGTCCTCGTCTTCGCTTCCTTGCTTCAATTATTTTTGAGAGAAGACGTTTTTCATGTAAGTGACGTTCGACTGGAGAAGCACTAAAGAGAAGCTTTGGTACATTGCTTTTATATGGTAACACTCTAAGCAAGTCTGATTTCGTAGTCTAACGGAGGGAAGCAATTGTGACTTGTCAATCTTCGTTGATTTCTGCTGCTCTATAATTTCTGGTGCATTCACAATATGATTAGTGCGTTGAAATATTTTCATACTGTGTGAATCTTCCGCATTGGCGAAAAGGTTGCCACGCGTGATTGGGAAGGACGTGACATTGACATGACACTGTCATAAGTTGTTACAATGATGTTCTGATGTGATCAAATCTCTAGCGCCAGGAGGGACTCAAACTCGCTCCTCTTGCTGATCGGGCGGGAATGCTCCACGCCATTACACCACCGGCGCTGTTTGATCAAACGCAACATCCACACCTCTTGGGCCCCATCAGCACCCACCCGTATATCGGGAGGAGCCCGCCGCCGATATCAGCGGAAGCGGTCAGCCAGCTCTCAAGTCAGTTTGTTTAAGCCTCAATTGGCCGTCATCAAGGTTGTAAGCTGTAATCAAGATGTTACGTAAGGTAAAAAGCACTGGTGGTGTAAATCGTAGCATCGCTACCCAGAAAGGAGAAGGCGCGGGTTCTAATCCCACCTTGCGCAAGAGTTTTGATCGCAACAGAACATTCTGTAACAAAATATAGCCTCTCTAGTACCTACTCCAGACTTGAGAAAATGTGTTAAAGCATTGTTAAAACGACTTTCTGTTGCGATCAAAACTCTAGCGCCAGGCGGGACTCCAACCTGCTAACCGGACGGGAATGCTCTACGCCATCGCTTAAGTATTTAGCAGTAATGCCTCCACGAGGTACAACCTCTCCTCCTCTTTTCGATCACAGATCCACTCTTCATTTGCTTGCGTATTGGGCCAGAGAAAGAACTCGAGGACGAAGGCCATTTTGGCACAGGTGCCAGGGCTTCGAGGCCACATTCCGAAGTTCCTGCCCCTGCCTAATCCTGTGTCCTCTTCCACGTAATGAAAGGCAGCCCATATGGTATGTTGTATTGTAAGTAACCAGACATTTTATGCACCAACTGTTTGTTCTTCCCCGAAGGGGACTGAGAGCTGAACCACTTTTGGGTACAAATGGCCATACATGTGTCTTCTCAGGAAGACAGATACATAGATATTGAATACAATGTGACGCCCACCCCCCCCCCACCTTTCCGCTTACCGCTAAAATTATTTATTTTTCCTTAGGATGATGATAAGCAAAACAAGCAAATTCAAAATTTCAGTATTATGAGCATGTCGGTCGATAAATCCTCTAACATCCACGGAACTCTTGTTTCCTGGATACCTGCATCACTAGGTGATGGGTCGCACGTGTAAATCTGGAAGTGCTGACCTTTTGCTGCTGCAATCCGGTCGAGCTCGTCGATGTCGCATTATAAGGCAGTTAGTATGAGGAAACGAATGATGAAAAGAAAATGAATGCCGGCCTACTCAACCATTCCTCTTATAGTCAGGATTATCAGAGTTGTTATCCCAGTCTCGGTAAGATAACTGCCATTTGATGTATAACTTCTTCAATACCACCTAGACATCTATAGACTGTAAAACTCTTTATCACTGTCAGAGCGAGCGGCAGGGCCAACTCTTCTTCAGAAAATATTGAGGACTACATGTTCAGAAGAATTCACTGTAACCACTTTGGTGATGTCCCTCATACTATTCATCTTCTCCATTTTTCTGTTTTTGTTTTGTTTATAGTTAATTTAAGCATGAAGGAAAGTAAGATCCTAACCCACACTAGTTGTTCGAATACTTTAATGGATTAGCCGCGTTCTTTTTAATAGAAGACACTTCTACTACTAAACCCAGAAGCCACTCAATCATCAGCGCAACGCAGGATCTTAGGTTTCTAGCATGGTTGTAGGGCGAACGCAGACAGTCTTATTTGAAGACGTTGTTTCAGATTCCTACGAGACTAATAGTGACATTTCCAAGGGAGCTCTTATTTTATTTGTAAAGACGATTACAATATATGCTCGTTCAGCAACAAGGAGGTTTTTCATGGCTCTCGATGCTTTCCATTCGTGGTGTGATTTTTCATTGGGTGACGCGAAGGTGCGCATTACGACATATGTTCGAGACCCCGGCATCTCGTACGCTATCACGTTTGATAAATACACCACGTTTGATAAATACATAGGCAACATAGTGGTAGTGACAAATAAGAAGTCAAGCTTTGCTATGCGCTCTCCAAACACCATCCATATTCATACTTTTCCGGCTTTTTACCATATACGTGAGCCCGCTGCTTGAGCACCGTTTATCAGTTTAGACCGTCTAACCAGGATACTATCTCAACGGTAGGTCCGAACGGCGCAAATGTTGTGTATGGGCAGAACCGCCTCTCCCTGGGAAGTAACAAACTGCAGGTATCTCGACCCCAATACAACTCTGCGCAAAGTTAGGTGCGACGGAAATCGCCTGTTGGCGCCCTGTTGATACGCGTGCTCCACAGCTGACGGGCGCGCGCGGGATGAGGGCTGGTATGGCGGATTAGCGCAGTGCACAGGTGGCGTAGTAGGGAAGAGTTCGGGCTCATGAACGGGGGGTCGGGGTTTGGATGCCGCAGACTGTGTTTGTTTTGCACGTTTGCAAAATCCATGTTTATCATATAGGTAATCCACCTAGGGTATTATAGTGTGTTATAGAGGATGTTTACATATAACATATGCTTCAAACTACAGATTAGCTAAAATATTCACTTCTGTGTCACTTATTTTAAGTCTATTTTGTGTGAAGCTGTAGTTATGTAACGATAGATATTTTGTGGCACTAGTTAAAAGTTCCGACTCCACCAACAAGACTTCGGTCAAAAAATTTTTTTTGCTGAAACCTCTTCTGGGGCGTTATTTGAGGTGCTGATCACAAATCTGACATCCGTTTTTCACGATTCTTCCTCTACCTGCCGTCACCGGCAGAAACTTTAGGAATGTAATCCTTTGCCTTTATCCAGCCGAATCGTGAAGAATGGATATCAGATTCGTGATCAGCACTCCAAATAACCCCCCTAGACGAAGTTTCAGCAAAATCGTTAGCCCTGCCTGGACCACCCTTGTTAACGGTATGGGTGACCTCCGACGGAATCATGAAGAACGGATATCAGATTCGTGATCAGCACTCCAAATAACCCCCTAAACGAAGTTTCAGCGAAATCGGTGACCCTGCCTGGACCACCATTGCTAACGGTATGCGTGATATATGTAAACATGCTCTATAACACACTATTATACCCTAGGTGGATTACCTATATGATAAACATGGATTTTGCAAAAGTGCAAAACAAACGCATTCTGCGGGATCCAAACCCCCACCCCTCGTCCATGAGCCCGAACTCTTCCCTACTACGCCACCTGTGCACTGCGCTAATCCGCGATACCAGCCCTCATCCCGCGCGCGCCCGTCAGCTGTGGAGCACGTGTATCAACAGGCGACTTCCGTCGCCCCTAACTTTGCGCAGAGTTGTATTGGGGTCGAGATACCTGCAGTTTGTTACTTCCCAGGGAGAGGCGGTCCTGCCCATATACAACATTTGCGCCGTTCCGACCTACCGTTGAGATAGTATCCTGGTAAGACAGGATAGATTGAAAAAATTGGCAAGGCGCAGAAAAGCTGAGGAAAGATGGTGCTTTCCAGAAATGGTTTAATGTTGACTACCATGAACTAGCTGTTCTGCTCAGGTGATTCACTTCGATCATAACTCAGACAAAGAGGGGTAGGTCTTCTCTGTCAAACAAAACCTTCGTGCATAAGTGGTAAGGTAATCACTCGACAGCATTGCAACCCTCTAGAGAGGTCCGAACCGTCAAGTATCGGACATAGTGGTCCTGTGCGGAATTTGTGACGTCATTATGACGTCACAAGCAAATTTAAAAAAAAACCGGAAAAAATGGGAAATGGTCCGGCTGATGCTACAGAGGCTAAATATATTTTTTATTAATTTTTTGAGCAAGGTTTCAACAGGGAAAATCGACCGAACATGAGAATGACATCGAAATGTACTCGGCCGTCTGCAGACAGCCGAGTACACATAAAACAACGGGTTACAATGTAAACTACCGATACAAAAACAAAATTAAATGCATGTAACACACAGTAAAGGCACAATAAAGTAGAGAAATGATACAGACACAAAAATAATGACACATATTGGAAATACGAAATCAGGAATATAAATGAACATGTACAAAAAGCGACAATTATGATGCAGGTAGAGTTATAGTCGCGAAAATTTTCCGGAATAGGTGCCTTTTAGTGGAATTACTACTAAATTGATAAAATATTTATTTTACCTAGTCCTACAATAGAGAGATTCTCTCAACACGAAGTTCAGCAGCTGCTGAGCGCCGTGCAGCGAAACTTTAGGGTTAAAATTGAGGTTAGTTAGGAGAAACATGATATAACGACTGAGTGACGAGCATAGGCGACTCGACTACAAATTGCAACGCACATAGACAGCACCGAGAGACAGCCGAAGTGGCACCAGATCAGCAGCCGAACTTCTTGGCACCACACTTCTACACACATCGCCCGCCACCAGACCAATCAGCAACGAAACTGCAGAATACCAATCCCACAGCACATCCAGGAGCACAGAGCAGAATACGAGCAAGAGTCACTGTCCTGGAGAGCAAAAACGAAGAGAAGTATGTACTAGTTTTTAGACGAATTTAGGTAGTAAAACAGTAAGCAGACCCCTCGCAGACGACTCGACCATGAACCGCATAGCGCACAGACTCAGACAGTAGAGAAGAGAGCAGCACCTGTCCTACACACTTTCCCTGTGACGAGAGCACAGAGTAGAACCGCGAGCAAAAGCAAGAGCACCGTAGACCGAGGTTGAGCAGCAGGGGTGTTAGTTTTGATAAATTTACCCAGCAAGACAGAGCGGACGGACCACAGACGACTCGATTAAGAACCGAATCCCACACAGACAGCACCGAAGACAGCAGCAGTACGAGTACACGCTTCTCCCGCCACCAAAGCACAGAGCAGTACTACGAGCATGAGGTCGAGTCCCGTAGAGCGAAGTTGAAGGGCACAACGTGGTAGTTTTGACGAGTTTAGCGAACAAGAGCGAGCGAACGGTGCAAGCCAACTTAGACTGAGCACAGACGACCTGACAACGAAGAAGATCTCAACAAAGGAGCAGCCTTGAAAAAACATCAGAGGCATCAGAGCAGCACCGAAACTGGAGAAGACCAATCCTACAGCACACAACAGAACACGAGCTGGAGTCGCTGCCCCAGAGAGCACCAAAGAGCACAAGTGAAGAGCAGTAGGCAGTAGTTTTGAAGATTTTGAGGAATGAAACGGAGCAGACGACTTGATCCTGAGCCGAAATCCACACAGACAGCACCGAAGAGAGCAGCACCAGTCCTACATACAAAATCCCGTGCCAACAGAGCACAGAGCAGCACCACGGTAAAGTTCCGTAGGAGCGGGAAAATGAGTTGGAGTCCCGTAGAGTCAAGTAGAGCGAACAAGACGTGTTAGTTTTGTTGAATTTAGCCACAGACGACTTCTCTAAGAACCGAGTGGCAGAAAGAGAGGGAGTTAGATAGAAGTGAGCCCAGTTAGCCAGCCCATTTTACTCAGAATTTTACAGTTTAGTGTAAAAATTTTTACAAGTTAGCTAGCCCATTCTACTGAAAAGCAGACCATTCCGGAAGAATATTAGGCACACGTCAGGGAAAAAGAGCAGCATAAATGTCGAGTCGAACAAACGGCAACAACAACAGCAACAGCAAGGCGAGTAAAAAAATCACGTGATTAACAACACCAAAAACTATAGTGAACAACAAATGCGCTAGCAAGAACAACAAAAAGCCCGCCTGATGTCAGCTGCCTTGCTTCCAACAAGAGTCCGAGTCCTAGTCCCAGTCATCTTCTTCGGCCGGCTTCTCTAGGAGGCGGTAAATGTGAAGTTGGCCGTTATAGGCGCCGCGGTCGCAAACGGCCATGTACCCATGATGAACAGTCCTCCACCTGAAGTAGATAGAATTTTTAGCAGAACGAAGGGTGTAAACGTTTTTTTATAACATGGCACTTACTTGTATAAGGCGGCAGCAGCGGTTTGTCGTCGCCATCAACCAGTTGGACTTCGTTTACGTAATGGCCAAATAGGTCGAATATCTGAAAGCAGTCGTTGTAGGCAAGGAGTTAAAACGAAAGCAATATCTTATTTCTTGCGTGGATCCTACGCTGCACCGCGTCGGCCACCACAGACTTTCCGTCGTTGTCGACGAAGACGCCGGTACCTCGACGGAGACGCCTAAAGGATCAGCAAATACGTATATTGTCGCACAGAGAAAAAATAGAAGCGATAATTAATATTGTGTAGGAAATCTGACCGTCCTAGGATCGTCTTCAGCGAAGTCACTCCGTGGTTGTGGATGACGTCGTCGTAGATGAAGAAGCTGGAGAGGTGATTTGCCCCTGAAAGTAATATACACCATGAGGGAGCTCTACTACTTTTGCTCCATTGAGTTCAAAAAATCATTCAGAATCCACTGCTGCATGTATCCACCCCTTCGGAAATGTAGGAACCTCATGACTTCTTCCTTCGTGGTTTCATTTCGAAAAGAAAACATGAGAGTGATTCATTTCAAGCCATCACAACGCCCTCATGACTACTCATTTTGCGAATTCCTATCCAAACACAACATTATAAAGCATTTCTTCATCGACCACCACCAGAGGAAATGAAAGTTCGCGGCTATTTTTCGGTCCATCCATTCCATTTCAATCATCAGGTGCCTTTCCGTTCAAGCCCCCCTCCCCCCAAAAAGAGCTCTAGGCCTTACCGAAAGCAATGCACCAGCAACAAAACGAGGAGAACGTGGCATTTTGCAGATCCCCATCCAAACACAACGCTACAAAGCTTTTCTTTTTTCCGTACCCCCTCGGAGAAAGCAAGCGACATGTCGAATCTCTTAACAGTACTTTTCAGGAGGAGAGTTGAAGAAAGAGTTCCGGAATCCAACTGCTCGAATCCAATCCAACCGCACGCCCCCCCCCCCCCCCGAAAGAAGCCAAACGGCACTACGAATCTGTTCAGAATGGACCTTGCGAGACGAGACGAGATGAGGTGACTCATACAAAAGGGCAAGAGTGGCTGCTTATTTCGCAACTCCTCTCGGTCACGCTCTCCACAGACCACTGCCGTTCCCCTTGGGACCGCTTCACTCTCCTTAGCGAATTTCAAACATCTGAAGTCCTTCAAGTTGCACTTCCTATTTCAACAGGAGGCTCGATCTCTCTAAAGGGCAAAGGGCGATTTCGCGGATCTCGTACGAATCATTGACATGGCAGATGACCCCGGGAACTGTCAACCTCAACCTCGATAAGGGGAGCATGACCCTAAGAGCGATAGCAATTAGGAGGACAGAACAGGTCATTCCTTCCCTCCTAACGGCCCCATCACCCCTTCCCAAAGCTCGCAGCCCCCTTTAGTAAATTCATTTCGAGGCATGTCAACGGATGCCTTTCATGGAACCCATTCGGAGAAGTGTACCGGCAAGACAATTCCTTTTATGAGTGCATCATTTTGGATACATGAGATTGCATTCATGTCAATACACTTAGCCCATTCCACTCAAAATCTCATTAGAATCGTTCATGCCAACTCAGTTGTTCGACTCTCATCACAGCATAAGGAGTCGGACTTATTCACTCGAGGTCCCTTCCCCACCCGAAGAAGTCAAAGGTTTCCATCAGTCTCACTCATCAGCTAGCCGACTTATATCAGAAACATATCCGATAATTCCTTCAGAAACATCACCGATAATTCCTCACTCCAACACTTTCGTAGAATTCGAACATTAAATAGAAGCCGTCTAGTAGATTCGCTTCAAAACAATAATCCTAATGAACTACAACTATGAATGAATCCACTACTTCACCGAGGTCGAATGTTTTAGTCTCATTGTTTAGCAGCTTTCCGTCGAAACATAAGATAGCATTCCTCACTCTTCCTCGAACAGACTTGTAAGAAGTCGGTTCGAAGACAATTCCTTTATTGCATTCATATCACAGCACAACAGAGGAACCCTGCATGATATCACGTCATTTTAGGATATCACATCCCAAGAGGGGAATCATGAATGAATGGAATCCCCCCCCCCCGGAGAACGTGAAGGAACCTTCGCTTGAACACACTTCTTCCTAACTTAACCATGCTTTACACCATTCACTTCGAAAACATGGCAATGGGATCATGACTTCAACACCTACGCCGAAATCGGCGGTGCTTGCAGTTGCAGTTCATTGCAACTGCAATGAATTGAACTGAATCCAGTAAGTAATTAGTGGATTCAGTTCAAAACGCCTGAATCCATCCATGCCTCAATGAATCTACTCAAGGAATCGAATCCCCGCCAAAAAAATTGCAACTGTAGGGTAACAATTTTGCTCCATTGAGTCCATAAAATCACTCAGAATCCATTGCTGTATGTATCCACCCCTTGGAATTGTCGAAACCGCACGACTTCTCCTTTCGTGGTTTCATTTCGAAAACATGAGACTTCCTTCATTTCAATATCTTCAGAATGCCCTCATGACTACTCATTTTGCAAATTCCCACCTAAACACAACGTTACAAAGTATTTTTTCATCGAATCCCACCTAACATCTGAAATCGGCTGTTCGATACTTCTTACTGTGCGGTGGCAAGCGATATCAGGCCCTCTCGTCAGCCATCGTATCTTGGTTTCCATTTAAGTCGGTCAAATCAGGAAGAAAATCAACAATACCGGTCGAATAATCAACAACACTGATCGATAGAGGTCCTGCTATTTGTAGAAGCGGGTTATTCGACATCAGACTTCGTCATTCGCACGAACTAGTCATTCTAACGGGTTTTGCATGTACGTGCTAATATCCTTCACAGGTTCCACGCGTTTTCCTGGTTTACACAGATAGGTGGCATACAAACATGCACTAGGAATAACTCTTTTATTCCAGTAGGGTTTTGGTCGTATATGACTCTCCTTAGTTGTAACAAAGTGCCACCCACTCAGACAAACTAATTCAAATACGGATCTGAGAAATCGGCTAAAAGAAGTCCCCGCGGCGAAGTCTCTAATCTAGGGCCAATTTAAACCGAGGCAGTTTGGGGAGTGGTAGCGCCGAAAGTTTGGTGAAGGATCCAAGAGAGGCATGGGATATTGGATAGTGGAGACCCCGACATGGATAAAATGAAGGGTGTCGCGGCAGGACCAGCCTCACGCGCGCCGGCGGCTGCGAGAGCGACCGGAGCGGCCGGTTGCATCACCTATCGATCGACGCGACGGAGTGTGCACGGCCGCTAGGTGAGTCTTTTTTTTTATTTTTTCGCTGTTTTCGATTGAGATTTCGATTGATGTGTTTGCTTTGTCGTATGTATGTCATGTTCTCGTTGTTTTGTTGCCGTTGCGTTGCTTTGGGTGAGGCTTTAAGCTCTCTTGGGAGGGGGGCTTGAACGGGAAGGCACCCGATGGATTGAAATGGATAAGCTGAAAGAATAGAAGCGAAATTTCAGATGTTAGGTGGGATTCGATGAAAAAATACTTTGTAACGTTGTGTTTAGGTGGGAATTTGCAAAATGAGTAGTCATGAGGGCATTCTGAAGATATTGAAATGAAGGAAGTCTCATGTTTTCGAAATGAAACCACGAAAGGAGAAGTCGTGCGGTTTCGACAATGTTAATCATTGGGTGACCACAATAAATAAGAGTGTTCATTTGATTATTCGAATACTCGACTATTCGAAATTCGAATATTCAAAATTCGAAATTTTAAAAATCGAATAATATTCGATCATTCGAAATTCGAAATTTTGAAAATCGAATATTATTCGATCATTCGATATTCGAAATTTTTGAAAATCGAATATTATTCGATCATATCGAAATTCGAAATTTTTTTCCCAAGGACAAAGGTATAGTACACACTCGATATCTAGAAAATCTAAAATCTGTCTAACACAAGTGCAGTCGTGGTCAATCTTTGCGGCAGCGCTGTTACTCGATGACTCTGGGAGGTTAGATAGATCGATGGAGCGCTTTAGCTCCCTATCAGGTTTCAGGTTCCGGAGAAAAAACTAATATTTAAGTTATTATCATACAACCTATTGGAATTGGTCAAACTAGTGTCCAATGGCACCGAAGAGTTGCTAATTTTTTCCTCCTAGGCGTAAGTTTTCCTCCCTCAATTTTTGCAGCTGAGCTAGTAGATCGCCATTCCGTCAATACAGCTCCTGATCCCTACCTCGTTTGCATTAGGAGTTTGAAAACAAGCCGAATTTAGACCTGCGTGTCACCCTTTCCTTACGTCTTGTAGCTTTTTGCGGATGTGGTAACGAACGAATGTCTCCACCTCAATGCCTTCATACAAAAAAACTAGTGTGCAATGGCAGTCCTATTGGCATTGGTCAAACTAGTGTCCAATGGCACCGAAGAGTTGTTAATTTTTCCTCCTAGACATAAGTTTTCCTCCCTCAATTTTTGCAGCTGCGCTAGTAGATTCCGTCGATACAGCTCCTTGATCTCTTACCGCGTTTGAATTAGGAGGTTGAAAACTAGCCGAATTTAGACCTGCGTGTCACCTTTTCCTTACGTCTTGTAGCACAAAGCACTTTTAAAGAAGGCAACTATTTGAGGATGGTCAGAAGTGATATCGAGAGTTTTAAACTGCAGCATCGTTGCTAAGGAATGACATCCAATCTACTAAAACTGACAGTCTATTTTGATTCTATCTAAGGTGTTATGAAGCAGAAGGCATCTCCAAAAAGTATATGGCAAGACTGGTTTGAGGTCAGGGAATGGAAGAAACTCCACAGGAAACTCCGCAGCTCTGAAATTTTGAGTGTGATATGTTC